>OZ020578.1:10992688-11317688 GCA_963971525.1 Cephus spinipes
TGGGACAGTCTGGGGTAGTCTGGGACTTGTTTGGAACAGTCTGCGACAGTTTGGGACCGTCTGGGACTTGTTTGGAACAGTCTGCGACAGTTTGGGACAGTCTGAGACTTGTTTGGAACAGTCTGCGACAGTCTGGGATAGTCTGGGACTTGTTTGGGACAGTCTGGTAACGTCTGGGTCCGTCTGGGACAGTCTAGGACTTGTTTGGGACAGTCTGGGACAATCTGGGACAGTCTGGGACTTGTTTGGAACAGCCTGGGACAGTCTGGGACAGTCTAGGACTTGTTTGGAAAAATCTGGGATCGTCTGGGACCTTCTGGAACAGTCTGGGACTTGTATGGAACAGTCTGCGACAGTTTGGGACCGTCTAGGACAATCTGGGACAGTCTGGGACTTGTTTGGAACATCCTGGGACAGTCTGGGATAGTCTGGGACTTGTTTGGAACAGTCTGCGACAGTTTGGGACCGTCTGGGACTTGTTTGGAATAGTCTGCGACAGTTTGGGACAGTCTAGGACTTGTTTGGGACAGTCTGAGACCGTCTGGGACTTGTTTGGAACAGTCTGCGACAGTTTGGGACAGTCTAGGAATTGTTTGGGACAGTCTGGGACCATCTGGGACAGTCTAGGACCGTCTGGGACAGTCTAGGATACGTTTGGGACAGTCTGGGACCGTCTGGGACAGTCTGGGACTTGTTTGGAACAGTCTGCGACAGTTTGGGACAGTCTAATACTTGTTTGGGACAGTCTGGTAACGTCTGGGTCCGTCTGGGACAGTCTAGGACTTGTTTGGGACAGTCTAGGACAATCTGGGACAGTCTGGGACTTGTTTGGAACAGCCTGGGACAGTCTGGGATAGTCTGGGACTTATTTGGAACAGTCTGCGACAGTTTGGGACCGTCTGGGACTTGTTTGGAACAGTCTGCGACAGTTTGGGACAGTCTAATACTTGTTTGGGACAGTCTGGTAACGTCTGGGTCCGTCTGGGACAGTCTAGGACTTGTTTGGGACAGTCTAGGACAATCTGGGACAGTCTGGGACTTGTTTGGAACAGCCTGGGACAGTCTGGGGTAGTCTGGGACTTGTTTGGAACAGTCTGCGACAGTTTGGGACCGTCTGGGACTTGTTTGGAACTGTCTGCATCAGTTTGGGACAGTCTAGGACTTGTTTAGGCCAGTCTGGGACCGTCTGGGACTTGTTTGGAACAGTCTGCGACAGTTTGGGACCGTCTGGGACTTGTTTGGGACAGTCTGGGACTTGTTTGGCACAGTCTGGTACAATCTGGGACAGTCTGGGACTTGTTTGGAACAGCCTGGGAAAGTCTGGGATAGTCTGGGACTTGTTTGGAACAGTCTGCGACAGTTTGGGACAGTCTGGGACTTGTTTGGAACAGTCTGCGACAGTCTGGGACAGTCTGTGACTTGTTTGGAACAGTCTGCGTCAGTTTGGGACCGTCTGGGACTTGTTTGAAATAGTCTGCGATAGTTTGGGACAGTCTAGGACTTGTTTGGGACAGTCTGAGACCGTCTGGGACCTTCTGGGACAGTCTGGGACTTGTTTGGAACAGCCTGGGACAGTCTGGGGTAGTCTGGGACTTGTTTGGAACAGTCTGCGACAGTTTGGGACAGTCTAGGAATTGTTTGGGACAGTCTGGGACCATCTGGGACAGTCTAGGACCGTCTGGGACAGTCTAGGATACGTTTGGGACAGTCTGGGACCGTCTGGGACAGTCTGGGACTTGTTTGGAACAGCCTGGGACAGTCTGGGGTAGTCTGGGACTTGTTTGGAACAGTCTGCGACAGTTTGGGACAGTCTAGGACTTGTTTGGTACAGTCTGTGACCGTCTGGGACAGTCTGGGAATTGTTTGGAACAGTCTGCGACAGTTTGGGACAGTCTAATACTTGTTTGGGACAGTCTGGTAACGTCTGGGTCCGTCTGGGACAGTCTAGGACTTGTTTGGGACAGTCTAGGACAATCTGGGACAGTCTGGGACTTGTTTGGAACAGCCTGGGACAGTCTGGGATAGTCTGGGACTTATTTGGAACAGTCTGCGACAGTTTGGGACCGTCTGGGACTTGTTTGGAACAGTCTGCGACAGTTTGGGACAGTCTAGGACTTGTTTGGGACAGTCTGGGACCGTCTGGGACCTTCTGGGACAGTCTAGGACTTGTTTGGGACAGTCTGGGACCATCTGGGACCTTCTGGGACAGTCAGGGACTTGTTTGGAACAGTCTGCGACAGTTTGGGACCGTCTGGGACTTGTTTGGAACAGTCTGCGACAGTTTGGGACCGTCTGGGACTTGTTTGGAACAGTCTGCGACAGTTTGGGACAGTCTCGGACTTGTTTGCGACTGTCTGGGACAATCTGGGACAGTCTGATACAATCTGGGACAGTCTGGGACTTGTTTGGAACAGCCTGGGAAAGTCTGGGATAGTCTGGGACTTGTTTGGAACAGTCTGTGACAGTTTGGGACCGTCTGGGACTTGTTTGGAACAGTCTGCGACAGTTTGGGACAGTCTCGGACTTGTTTGCGACTGTCTGGGACAATCTGGGACAGTCTGATACAATCTGGGACAGTCTGGGACTTGTTTGGAACAGCCTGGGAAAGTCTGGGATAGTCTGGGACTTGTTTGGAACAGTCTGTGACAGTTTGGGACCGTCTGGGACTTGTTTGGAACTGTCTGCATCAGTTTGGGACAGTCTAGGACTTGTTTGGGCCAGTCTGGGACCGTCTGGGACTTGTTTGGAACAGTCTGCGACAGTTTGGGACCGTCTGGGACTTGTTTGGGACAGTCTGGGACTTGTTTGGCACAGTCTGGTACAATCTGGGACAGTCTGGGACTTGTTTGGAACAGCCTGGGAAAGTCTGGGATAGTCTGGGACTTGTTTGGAACAGTCTGCGACAGTTTGGGACAGTCTGGGACTTGTTTGGAACAGTCTGCGACAGTCTGGGACAGTCTGTGACTTGTTTGGAACAGTCTGCGTCAGTTTGGGACCGTCTGGGACTTGTTTGGAATAGTCTGCGACAGTTTGGGACAGTCTAGGACTTGTTTGGGACAGTCTGAGACCGTCTGGGACTTGTTTGGAACAGTCTGCGACAGTTTGGGACAGTCTAGGAATTGTTTGGGACAGTCTGGGACCATCTGGGACAGTCTAGGACCGTCTGGGACAGTCTAGGATACGTTTGGGACAGTCTGGGACCGTCTGGGACAGTCTGGGACTTGTTTGGAACAGTCTGCGACAGTTTGGGACAGTCTAATACTTGTTTGGGACAGTCTGGTAACGTCTGGGTCCGTCTGGGACAGTCTAGGACTTGTTTGGGACAGTCTAGGACAATCTGGGACAGTCTGGGACTTGTTTGGAACAGCCTGGGACAGTCTGGGATAGTCTGGGACTTATTTGGAACAGTCTGCGACAGTTTGGGACCGTCTGGGACTTGTTTGGAACAGTCTGCGACAGTTTGGGACAGTCTAATACTTGTTTGGGACAGTCTGGTAACGTCTGGGTCCGTCTGGGACAGTCTAGGACTTGTTTGGGACAGTCTAGGACAATCTGGGACAGTCTGGGACTTGTTTGGAACAGCCTGGGACAGTCTGGGGTAGTCTGGGACTTGTTTGGAACAGTCTGCGACAGTTTGGGACCGTCTGGGACTTGTTTGGAACTGTCTGCATCAGTTTGGGACAGTCTAGGACTTGTTTAGGCCAGTCTGGGACCGTCTGGGACTTGTTTGGAACAGTCTGCGACAGTTTGGGACCGTCTGGGACTTGTTTGGGACAGTCTGGGACTTGTTTGGCACAGTCTGGTACAATCTGGGACAGTCTGGGACTTGTTTGGAACAGCCTGGGAAAGTCTGGGATAGTCTGGGACTTGTTTGGAACAGTCTGCGACAGTTTGGGACAGTCTGGGACTTGTTTGGAACAGTCTGCGACAGTCTGGGACAGTCTGTGACTTGTTTGGAACAGTCTGCGTCAGTTTGGGACCGTCTGGGACTTGTTTGGAATAGTCTGCGATAGTTTGGGACAGTCTAGGACTTGTTTGGGACAGTCTGAGACCGTCTGGGACCTTCTGGGACAGTCTGGGACTTGTTTGGAACAGCCTGGGACAGTCTGGGGTAGTCTGGGACTTGTTTGGAACAGTCTGCGACAGTTTGGGACCGTCTGGGACTTGTTTGGGACAGTCTGGGACTTGTTTGGCACAGTCTGGTACAATCTGGGACAGTCTGGGACTTGTTTGGAACAGCCTGGGAAAGTCTGGGATAGTCTGGGACTTGTTTGGAACAGTCTGCGACAGTTTGGGACAGTCTGGGACTTGTTTGGAACAGTCTGCGACAGTCTGGGACAGTCTGTGACTTGTTTGGAACAGTCTGCGTCAGTTTGGGACCGTCTGGGACTTGTTTGGAATAGTCTGCGATAGTTTGGGACAGTCTAGGACTTGTTTGGGACAGTCTGAGACCGTCTGGGACCTTCTGGGACAGTCTGGGACTTGTTTGGAACAGCCTGGGACAGTCTGGGGTAGTCTGGGACTTGTTTGGAACAGTCTGCGACAGTTTGGGACAGTCTAGGAATTGTTTGGGACAGTCTGGGACCATCTGGGACAGTCTAGGACCGTCTGGGACAGTCTAGGATACGTTTGGGACAGTCTGGGACCGTCTGGGACAGTCTGGGACTTGTTTGGAACAGCCTGGGACAGTCTGGGGTAGTCTGGGACTTGTTTGGAACAGTCTGCGACAGTTTGGGACAGTCTAGGACTTGTTTGGTACAGTCTGTGACCGTCTGGGACAGTCTGGGAATTGTTTGGAACAGTCTGCGACAGTTTGGGACAGTCTAATACTTGTTTGGGACAGTCTGGTAACGTCTGGGTCCGTCTGGGACAGTCTAGGACTTGTTTGGGACAGTCTAGGACAATCTGGGACAGTCTGGGACTTGTTTGGAACAGCCTGGGACAGTCTGGGATAGTCTGGGACTTATTTGGAACAGTCTGCGACAGTTTGGGACCGTCTGGGACTTGTTTGGAACAGTCTGCGACAGTTTGGGACAGTCTAGGACTTGTTTGGGACAGTCTGGGACCGTCTGGGACCTTCTGGGACAGTCTAGGACTTGTTTGAGACAGTCTTGGACCGTCTGGGACCGTCTGGGACAGTCTGGGACTTGTTTGGAACAGTCTGGGACAGTCTGGGACTGTCTGGGACTTGTTTGGAACAGTCTGCGATAGTTTGGGACAGTCTAGGACTTGTTTGGGACAGTCTGGGACTTGTTTGGCACAGTCTGGTACAATCTGGGACAGTCTGGGACTTGTTTGGAACAGCCTGGGAAAGTCTGGGACAGTCTGGGTCTTGTTTGGAACAGTCTGCGACAGTTTGGGACAGTCTAGGACTTGTTTGGAACAGCCTGGGGCAGTCTGGGATAGTCTGGGACTTGTTTGGAACAATCTGCGACAGTTTGGGACCGTCTGGGACTTGTTTGGAACAGTCTGCGATAGTTTGGGACAGTCTAGGACTTGTTTGGGACAGTCTGGGACCGTCTGGGACCGTCTGGGACAGTCTGGGACTTGTTTGGAACAGTCTGCGACAGTTTGGGACCGTCTGGGACTTGTTTGGAACAGTCTGCGACAGTTTGGGACAGTCTAGGACTTGTTTGGGACAGTCTGGGACCGTCTGGGACCGTCTGGGACAGTCTGGGACTTGTTTGGAACAGTCTGGGACAGTCTGGGACTTGTTTGGAACAGCCTGGGACAGTCTGGGGTAGTCTGGGACTTGTTTGGAACATTCTGCGACAGTTTGGGACCGTCCGGGACTTGTTTGGAACAGTCTGCGACAGTCTGGGATAGTCTGGGACTTGTTTGGAACAGTCTGCGACAGTTTGGGTCAGTCTAGGACTTGTTTGGGACAGTCTGGGACTTGTTTGGCACAGTCTGGTACAATCTGGGACAGTCTGGGACTTGTTTGGAACAGCCTGGGAAAGTCTGGGATAGTCTGGGACTTGTTTGGAACAGTCTGCGACAGTTTGGGACCGTTTGGGACTTGTTTGGAACAGTCTGCGATAGTTTGGGACAGTCTAGGACTTGTTTGGGACAGTCTGTGACCGTCTGGGACCGTCTGGGACAGTCTGGGACTTGTTTGGAACAGTCTGCGACAGTTTGGGACAGTCTGGGACTTGTTTGGAACAGTCTGCGACAGTTTGGGACAGTCTGGGACTTGTTTGGAACAGTGTGCGACAGTTTGAGACCGTCTGGGACTTGTTTGGGTCAGTCTGGGACCGTCTGGGACTTGTTTGGAACAGTCTGCGACAGTTTGGGACCGTCTGGGACTTGTTTGGAACAGTCTGCGACAGTTTGGGACAGTCTAGGACTTGTTTGGAACAGCCTGGGGCAGTCTGGGATAGTCTGGGACTTGTTTGGAACAATCTGCGACAGTTTGGGACCGTCTGGGACTTGTTTGGAACAGTCTGCGATAGTTTGGGACAGTCTAGGACTTGTTTGGGACAGTCTGGGACCGTCTGGGACCGTCTGGGACAGTCTGGGACTTGTTTGGAACAGTCTGCGACAGTTTGGGACCGTCTGGGACTTGTTTGGAACAGTCTGCGACAGTTTGGGACAGTCTAGGACTTGTTTGGGACAGTCTGGGACCGTCTGGGACCGTCTGGGACAGTCTGGGACTTGTTTGTAACAGTCTGGGACAGTCTGGGACTTGTTTGGAACAGCCTGGGACAGTCTGGGGTAGTCTGGGACTTGTTTGGAACAGTCTGCGACAGTTTGGGACCGTCCGGGACTTGTTTGGAACAGTCTGCGACAGTCTGGGATAGTCTGGGACTTGTTTGGAACAGTCTGCGACAGTTTGGGTCAGTCTAATACTTGTTTGGGACAGTCTGGTAACGTCTGGGTCCGTCTGGGACAGTCTAGGACTTGTTTGGGACAGTCTAGGACAATCTGGGACAGTCTGAGACTTGTTTGGAACAGCCTGGGACAGTCTGGGATAGTCTGGGACTTGTTTGGAACAGTCTGCGACAGTTTGGGACCGTCTGGGACTTGTTTGGAACAGTCTGCGACAGTTTGGGACAGTCTAGGACTTGTTTGGGACAGTCTGGGACCGTCTGGGACCTTCTGGGACAGTCTAGGACTTGTTTGAGACAGTCTTGGACCGTCTGGGACCGTCTGGGACAGTCTGGGACTTGTTTGGAACAGTCTGGGACAGTCTGGGACTGTCTGGGACTTGTTTGGAACAGCCTGGGACAGTCTGGGGTAGTCTGGGACTTGTTTGGAACAGTCTGCGACAGTTTGGGACCGTCTGGGACTTGTTTGGAACAGTCTGCGACAGTTTGGGACAGTCTGAGACTTGTTTGGAACAGTCAGCGACAGTCTGGGATAGTCTGGGACTTGTTTGGGACAGTCTGGTAACGTCTGGGTCCGTCTGGGACAGTCTAGGACTTGTTTGGGACAGTCTGGGACAATCTGGGACAGTCTGGGACTTGTTTGGAACAGCCTGGGACAGTCTGGGACAGTCTAGGACTTGTTTGGAAAAATCTGGGATCGTCTGGGACCTTCTGGAACAGTCTGGGACTTGTATGGAACAGTCTGCGACAGTTTGGGACCGTCTGGGACTTGTTTGGAACAGTCTGCTACCGTTTGAGACCGTCTGGGACTTGTATGGAACAGTCTGCGACAGTTTGGGACAGTCTAGGACTTGTTTGGGACAGTCTGTGGCCGTCTGGGACAGTCTAGGACTTGTTTTGCGACTGTCTGGGATAATCTGGGACAGTCTGGGTCTTGTTTGGAACAGTCTGCGACAGTTTTGGACAGTCTAGGACTTGTTTGGGACAGTCTGGGACTTGTTTGGCACAGTCTGGTACAATCTGGGACAGTCTGGGACTTGTTTGGAACAGCCTGGGAAAGTCTGGGATAGTCTGGGACTTGTTTGGAACAGTCTGTGACAGTTTGGGACCGACTGGGACTTGTATGGAACAGTCTGCATCAGTTTGGGACAGTCTAGGACTTGTTTGGGCCAGTCTGGGACCGTCTGGGACCGTCTGGGACTTGTTTGGGACAGTCTGCGGCCGTCTGGGACAGTCTGGGACTTGTTTGGAACAGTCTGCGACAGTTTGGAACCGTCTGGGACTTGTTTGGAACAGTCCGCGACAGTCTGGGATAGTCTGGGACTTGTTTGGGACAGTCTGGTAACGTCTGGGTCCGTGTGGGACAGTCTAGGACTTGTTTGGGACAGTCTGGGACAATCTGGGACAGTCTGGGACTTGTTTGGAACAGCCTGGGACAGTCTGGGACAGTCTAGGACTTGTTTGGAAAAATCTGGGATCGTCTGGGGCCTTCTGGAACAGTCTGGGACTTGTATGGAACAGTCTGCGACAGTTTGGGACCGTCTGGGACTTGTTTGGAACAGTCTGCGACCGTTTGAGACCGTCTGGGACTTGTGTGGAACAGTCTGCGACAGTTTGGGACAGTCTAGGACTTGTTTGGGACAGTCTGGGACCATCTGGGACCTTCTGGGACAGTCAGGGACTTGTTTGGAACAGTCTGCGACAGTTTGGGACCGTCTGGGACTTGTTTGGAACAGTCTGCGACAGTTTGGGACCGTCTGGGACTTGTTTGGAACAGTCTGCGACAGTTTGGGACAGTCTCGGACTTGTTTGCGACTGTCTGGGACAATCTGGGACAGTCTGATACAATCTGGGACAGTCTGGGACTTGTTTGGAACAGCCTGGGAAAGTCTGGGATAGTCTGGGACTTGTTTGGAACAGTCTGTGACAGTTTGGGACCGTCTGGGACTTGTTTGGAACAGTCTGCGACAGTTTGGGACAGTCTCGGACTTGTTTGCGACTGTCTGGGACAATCTGGGACAGTCTGATACAATCTGGGACAGTCTGGGACTTGTTTGGAACAGCCTGGGAAAGTCTGGGATAGTCTGGGACTTGTTTGGAACAGTCTGTGACAGTTTGGGACCGTCTGGGACTTGTTTGGAACTGTCTGCATCAGTTTGGGACAGTCTAGGACTTGTTTGGGCCAGTCTGGGACCGTCTGGGACTTGTTTGGAACAGTCTGCGACAGTTTGGGACCGTCTGGGACTTGTTTGGGACAGTCTGGGACTTGTTTGGCACAGTCTGGTACAATCTGGGACAGTCTGGGACTTGTTTGGAACAGCCTGGGAAAGTCTGGGATAGTCTGGGACTTGTTTGGAACAGTCTGCGACAGTTTGGGACAGTCTGGGACTTGTTTGGAACAGTCTGCGACAGTCTGGGACAGTCTGTGACTTGTTTGGAACAGTCTGCGTCAGTTTGGGACCGTCTGGGACTTGTTTGGAATAGTCTGCGACAGTTTGGGACAGTCTAGGACTTGTTTGGGACAGTCTGAGACCGTCTGGGACTTGTTTGGAACAGTCTGCGACAGTTTGGGACAGTCTAGGAATTGTTTGGGACAGTCTGGGACCATCTGGGACAGTCTAGGACCGTCTGGGACAGTCTAGGATACGTTTGGGACAGTCTGGGACCGTCTGGGACAGTCTGGGACTTGTTTGGAACAGTCTGCGACAGTTTGGGACAGTCTAATACTTGTTTGGGACAGTCTGGTAACGTCTGGGTCCGTCTGGGACAGTCTAGGACTTGTTTGGGACAGTCTAGGACAATCTGGGACAGTCTGGGACTTGTTTGGAACAGCCTGGGACAGTCTGGGATAGTCTGGGACTTATTTGGAACAGTCTGCGACAGTTTGGGACCGTCTGGGACTTGTTTGGAACAGTCTGCGACAGTTTGGGACAGTCTAATACTTGTTTGGGACAGTCTGGTAACGTCTGGGTCCGTCTGGGACAGTCTAGGACTTGTTTGGGACAGTCTAGGACAATCTGGGACAGTCTGGGACTTGTTTGGAACAGCCTGGGACAGTCTGGGGTAGTCTGGGACTTGTTTGGAACAGTCTGCGACAGTTTGGGACCGTCTGGGACTTGTTTGGAACTGTCTGCATCAGTTTGGGACAGTCTAGGACTTGTTTAGGCCAGTCTGGGACCGTCTGGGACTTGTTTGGAACAGTCTGCGACAGTTTGGGACCGTCTGGGACTTGTTTGGGACAGTCTGGGACTTGTTTGGCACAGTCTGGTACAATCTGGGACAGTCTGGGACTTGTTTGGAACAGCCTGGGAAAGTCTGGGATAGTCTGGGACTTGTTTGGAACAGTCTGCGACAGTTTGGGACAGTCTGGGACTTGTTTGGAACAGTCTGCGACAGTCTGGGACAGTCTGTGACTTGTTTGGAACAGTCTGCGTCAGTTTGGGACCGTCTGGGACTTGTTTGAAATAGTCTGCGATAGTTTGGGACAGTCTAGGACTTGTTTGGGACAGTCTGAGACCGTCTGGGACCTTCTGGGACAGTCTGGGACTTGTTTGGAACAGCCTGGGACAGTCTGGGGTAGTCTGGGACTTGTTTGGAACAGTCTGCGACAGTTTGGGACAGTCTAGGAATTGTTTGGGACAGTCTGGGACCATCTGGGACAGTCTAGGACCGTCTGGGACAGTCTAGGATACGTTTGGGACAGTCTGGGACCGTCTGGGACAGTCTGGGACTTGTTTGGAACAGCCTGGGACAGTCTGGGGTAGTCTGGGACTTGTTTGGAACAGTCTGCGACAGTTTGGGACAGTCTAGGACTTGTTTGGTACAGTCTGTGACCGTCTGGGACAGTCTGGGAATTGTTTGGAACAGTCTGCGACAGTTTGGGACAGTCTAATACTTGTTTGGGACAGTCTGGTAACGTCTGGGTCCGTCTGGGACAGTCTAGGACTTGTTTGGGACAGTCTAGGACAATCTGGGACAGTCTGGGACTTGTTTGGAACAGCCTGGGACAGTCTGGGATAGTCTGGGACTTATTTGGAACAGTCTGCGACAGTTTGGGACCGTCTGGGACTTGTTTGGAACAGTCTGCGACAGTTTGGGACAGTCTAGGACTTGTTTGGGACAGTCTGGGACCGTCTGGGACCTTCTGGGACAGTCTAGGACTTGTTTGGGACAGTCTGGGACCATCTGGGACCTTCTGGGACAGTCAGGGACTTGTTTGGAACAGTCTGCGACAGTTTGGGACCGTCTGGGACTTGTTTGGAACAGTCTGCGACAGTTTGGGACCGTCTGGGACTTGTTTGGAACAGTCTGCGACAGTTTGGGACAGTCTCGGACTTGTTTGCGACTGTCTGGGACAATCTGGGACAGTCTGATACAATCTGGGACAGTCTGGGACTTGTTTGGAACAGCCTGGGAAAGTCTGGGATAGTCTGGGACTTGTTTGGAACAGTCTGTGACAGTTTGGGACCGTCTGGGACTTGTTTGGAACAGTCTGCGACAGTTTGGGACAGTCTCGGACTTGTTTGCGACTGTCTGGGACAATCTGGGACAGTCTGATACAATCTGGGACAGTCTGGGACTTGTTTGGAACAGCCTGGGAAAGTCTGGGATAGTCTGGGACTTGTTTGGAACAGTCTGTGACAGTTTGGGACCGTCTGGGACTTGTTTGGAACTGTCTGCATCAGTTTGGGACAGTCTAGGACTTGTTTGGGCCAGTCTGGGACCGTCTGGGACTTGTTTGGAACAGTCTGCGACAGTTTGGGACCGTCTGGGACTTGTTTGGGACAGTCTGGGACTTGTTTGGCACAGTCTGGTACAATCTGGGACAGTCTGGGACTTGTTTGGAACAGCCTGGGAAAGTCTGGGATAGTCTGGGACTTGTTTGGAACAGTCTGCGACAGTTTGGGACAGTCTGGGACTTGTTTGGAACAGTCTGCGACAGTCTGGGACAGTCTGTGACTTGTTTGGAACAGTCTGCGTCAGTTTGGGACCGTCTGGGACTTGTTTGGAATAGTCTGCGACAGTTTGGGACAGTCTAGGACTTGTTTGGGACAGTCTGAGACCGTCTGGGACTTGTTTGGAACAGTCTGCGACAGTTTGGGACAGTCTAGGAATTGTTTGGGACAGTCTGGGACCATCTGGGACAGTCTAGGACCGTCTGGGACAGTCTAGGATACGTTTGGGACAGTCTGGGACCGTCTGGGACAGTCTGGGACTTGTTTGGAACAGTCTGCGACAGTTTGGGACAGTCTAATACTTGTTTGGGACAGTCTGGTAACGTCTGGGTCCGTCTGGGACAGTCTAGGACTTGTTTGGGACAGTCTAGGACAATCTGGGACAGTCTGGGACTTGTTTGGAACAGCCTGGGACAGTCTGGGATAGTCTGGGACTTATTTGGAACAGTCTGCGACAGTTTGGGACCGTCTGGGACTTGTTTGGAACAGTCTGCGACAGTTTGGGACAGTCTAATACTTGTTTGGGACAGTCTGGTAACGTCTGGGTCCGTCTGGGACAGTCTAGGACTTGTTTGGGACAGTCTAGGACAATCTGGGACAGTCTGGGACTTGTTTGGAACAGCCTGGGACAGTCTGGGGTAGTCTGGGACTTGTTTGGAACAGTCTGCGACAGTTTGGGACCGTCTGGGACTTGTTTGGAACTGTCTGCATCAGTTTGGGACAGTCTAGGACTTGTTTAGGCCAGTCTGGGACCGTCTGGGACTTGTTTGGAACAGTCTGCGACAGTTTGGGACCGTCTGGGACTTGTTTGGGACAGTCTGGGACTTGTTTGGCACAGTCTGGTACAATCTGGGACAGTCTGGGACTTGTTTGGAACAGCCTGGGAAAGTCTGGGATAGTCTGGGACTTGTTTGGAACAGTCTGCGACAGTTTGGGACAGTCTGGGACTTGTTTGGAACAGTCTGCGACAGTCTGGGACAGTCTGTGACTTGTTTGGAACAGTCTGCGTCAGTTTGGGACCGTCTGGGACTTGTTTGGAATAGTCTGCGATAGTTCTGGGACAGTCTGGGACTTGTTTGGAACAGCCTGGGAAAGTCTGGGATAGTCTGGGACTTGTTTGGAACAGTCTGCGACAGTTTGGGACAGTCTGGGACTTGTTTGGAACAGTCTGCGACAGTCTGGGACAGTCTGTGACTTGTTTGGAACAGTCTGCGTCAGTTTGGGACCGTCTGGGACTTGTTTGGAATAGTCTGCGATAGTTTGGGACAGTCTAGGACTTGTTTGGGACAGTCTGAGACCGTCTGGGACCTTCTGGGATAGTCTGGGACTTGTTTGGAACAGCCTGGGACAGTCTGGGGTAGTCTGGGACTTGTTTGGAACAGTCTGCGACAGTTTGGGACCGTCTGGGACTTGTTTGGGACAGTCTGGGACTTGTTTGGCACAGTCTGGTACAATCTGGGACAGTCTGGGACTTGTTTGGAACAGCCTGGGAAAGTCTGGGATAGTCTGGGACTTGTTTGGAACAGTCTGCGACAGTTTGGGACAGTCTGGGACTTGTTTGGAACAGTCTGCGACAGTCTGGGACAGTCTGTGACTTGTTTGGAACAGTCTGCGTCAGTTTGGGACCGTCTGGGACTTGTTTGGAATAGTCTGCGATAGTTTGGGACAGTCTAGGACTTGTTTGGGACAGTCTGAGACCGTCTGGGACCTTCTGGGACAGTCTGGGACTTGTTTGGAACAGCCTGGGACAGTCTGGGGTAGTCTGGGACTTGTTTGGAACAGTCTGCGACAGTTTGGGACAGTCTAGGAATTGTTTGGGACAGTCTGGGACCATCTGGGACAGTCTAGGACCGTCTGGGACAGTCTAGGATACGTTTGGGACAGTCTGGGACCGTCTGGGACAGTCTGGGACTTGTTTGGAACAGCCTGGGACAGTCTGGGGTAGTCTGGGACTTGTTTGGAACAGTCTGCGACAGTTTGGGACAGTCTAGGACTTGTTTGGTACAGTCTGTGACCGTCTGGGACAGTCTGGGAATTGTTTGGAACAGTCTGCGACAGTTTGGGACAGTCTAATACTTGTTTGGGACAGTCTGGTAACGTCTGGGTCCGTCTGGGACAGTCTAGGACTTGTTTGGGACAGTCTAGGACAATCTGGGACAGTCTGGGACTTGTTTGGAACAGCCTGGGACAGTCTGGGATAGTCTGGGACTTATTTGGAACAGTCTGCGACAGTTTGGGACCGTCTGGGACTTGTTTGGAACAGTCTGCGACAGTTTGGGACAGTCTAGGACTTGTTTGGGACAGTCTGGGACCGTCTGGGACCTTCTGGGACAGTCTAGGACTTGTTTGAGACAGTCTTGGACCGTCTGGGACCGTCTGGGACAGTCTGGGACTTGTTTGGAACAGTCTGGGACAGTCTGGGACTGTCTGGGACTTGTTTGGAACAGCCTGGGACAGTCTGGGGTAGTCTGGGACTTGTTTGGAACAGTCTGCGACAGTTTGGGACCGTCTGGGACTTGTTTGGAACAGTCTGCGACAGTTTGGGACAGTCTGAGACTTGTTTGGAACAGTCTGCGACAGTCTGGGATAGTCTGGGACTTGTTTGGGACAGTCTGGTAACGTCTGGGTCCGTCTGGGACAGTCTAGGACTTGTTTGGGACAGTCTGGGACAATCTGGGACAGTCTGGGACTTGTTTGGAACAGCCTGGGACAGTCTGGGACAGTCTAGGACTTGTTTGGAAAAATCTGGGATCGTCTGGGACCTTCTGGAACAGTCTGGGACTTGTATGGAACAGTCTGCGACAGTTTGGGACCGTCTAGGACAATCTGGGACAGTCTGGGACTTGTTTGGAACATCCTGGGACAGTCTGGGATAGTCTGGGACTTGTTTGGAACAGTCTGCGACAGTTTGGGACCGTCTGGGACTTGTTTGGAATAGTCTGCGACAGTTTGGGACAGTCTAGGACTTGTTTGGGACAGTCTGAGACCGTCTGGGACTTGTTTGGAACAGTCTGCGACAGTTTGGGACAGTCTAGGAATTGTTTGGGACAGTCTGGGACCATCTGGGACAGTCTAGGACCGTCTGGGACAGTCTAGGATACGTTTGGGACAGTCTGGGACCGTCTGGGACAGTCTGGGACTTGTTTGGAACAGTCTGCGACAGTTTGGGACAGTCTAATACTTGTTTGGGACAGTCTGGTAACGTCTGGGTCCGTCTGGGACAGTCTAGGACTTGTTTGGGACAGTCTAGGACAATCTGGGACAGTCTGGGACTTGTTTGGAACAGCCTGGGACAGTCTGGGATAGTCTGGGACTTATTTGGAACAGTCTGCGACAGTTTGGGACCGTCTGGGACTTGTTTGGAACAGTCTGCGACAGTTTGGGACAGTCTAATACTTGTTTGGGACAGTCTGGTAACGTCTGGGTCCGTCTGGGACAGTCTAGGACTTGTTTGGGACAGTCTAGGACAATCTGGGACAGTCTGGGACTTGTTTGGAACAGCCTGGGACAGTCTGGGGTAGTCTGGGACTTGTTTGGAACAGTCTGCGACAGTTTGGGACCGTCTGGGACTTGTTTGGAACTGTCTGCATCAGTTTGGGACAGTCTAGGACTTGTTTAGGCCAGTCTGGGACCGTCTGGGACTTGTTTGGAACAGTCTGCGACAGTTTGGGACCGTCTGGGACTTGTTTGGGACAGTCTGGGACTTGTTTGGCACAGTCTGGTACAATCTGGGACAGTCTGGGACTTGTTTGGAACAGCCTGGGAAAGTCTGGGATAGTCTGGGACTTGTTTGGAACAGTCTGCGACAGTTTGGGACAGTCTGGGACTTGTTTGGAACAGTCTGCGACAGTCTGGGACAGTCTGTGACTTGTTTGGAACAGTCTGCGTCAGTTTGGGACCGTCTGGGACTTGTTTGAAATAGTCTGCGATAGTTTGGGACAGTCTAGGACTTGTTTGGGACAGTCTGAGACCGTCTGGGACCTTCTGGGACAGTCTGGGACTTGTTTGGAACAGCCTGGGACAGTCTGGGGTAGTCTGGGACTTGTTTGGAACAGTCTGCGACAGTTTGGGACAGTCTAGGAATTGTTTGGGACAGTCTGGGACCATCTGGGACAGTCTAGGACCGTCTGGGACAGTCTAGGATACGTTTGGGACAGTCTGGGACCGTCTGGGACAGTCTGGGACTTGTTTGGAACAGCCTGGGACAGTCTGGGGTAGTCTGGGACTTGTTTGGAACAGTCTGCGACAGTTTGGGACAGTCTAGGACTTGTTTGGTACAGTCTGTGACCGTCTGGGACAGTCTGGGAATTGTTTGGAACAGTCTGCGACAGTTTGGGACAGTCTAATACTTGTTTGGGACAGTCTGGTAACGTCTGGGTCCGTCTGGGACAGTCTAGGACTTGTTTGGGACAGTCTAGGACAATCTGGGACAGTCTGGGACTTGTTTGGAACAGCCTGGGACAGTCTGGGATAGTCTGGGACTTATTTGGAACAGTCTGCGACAGTTTGGGACCGTCTGGGACTTGTTTGGAACAGTCTGCGACAGTTTGGGACAGTCTAGGACTTGTTTGGGACAGTCTGGGACCGTCTGGGACCTTCTGGGACAGTCTAGGACTTGTTTGGGACAGTCTGGGACCATCTGGGACCTTCTGGGACAGTCAGGGACTTGTTTGGAACAGTCTGCGACAGTTTGGGACCGTCTGGGACTTGTTTGGAACAGTCTGCGACAGTTTGGGACCGTCTGGGACTTGTTTGGAACAGTCTGCGACAGTTTGGGACAGTCTCGGACTTGTTTGCGACTGTCTGGGACAATCTGGGACAGTCTGATACAATCTGGGACAGTCTGGGACTTGTTTGGAACAGCCTGGGAAAGTCTGGGATAGTCTGGGACTTGTTTGGAACAGTCTGTGACAGTTTGGGACCGTCTGGGACTTGTTTGGAACAGTCTGCGACAGTTTGGGACAGTCTCGGACTTGTTTGCGACTGTCTGGGACAATCTGGGACAGTCTGATACAATCTGGGACAGTCTGGGACTTGTTTGGAACAGCCTGGGAAAGTCTGGGATAGTCTGGGACTTGTTTGGAACAGTCTGTGACAGTTTGGGACCGTCTGGGACTTGTTTGGAACTGTCTGCATCAGTTTGGGACAGTCTAGGACTTGTTTGGGCCAGTCTGGGACCGTCTGGGACTTGTTTGGAACAGTCTGCGACAGTTTGGGACCGTCTGGGACTTGTTTGGGACAGTCTGGGACTTGTTTGGCACAGTCTGGTACAATCTGGGACAGTCTGGGACTTGTTTGGAACAGCCTGGGAAAGTCTGGGATAGTCTGGGACTTGTTTGGAACAGTCTGCGACAGTTTGGGACAGTCTGGGACTTGTTTGGAACAGTCTGCGACAGTCTGGGACAGTCTGTGACTTGTTTGGAACAGTCTGCGTCAGTTTGGGACCGTCTGGGACTTGTTTGGAATAGTCTGCGACAGTTTGGGACAGTCTAGGACTTGTTTGGGACAGTCTGAGACCGTCTGGGACTTGTTTGGAACAGTCTGCGACAGTTTGGGACAGTCTAGGAATTGTTTGGGACAGTCTGGGACCATCTGGGACAGTCTAGGACCGTCTGGGACAGTCTAGGATACGTTTGGGACAGTCTGGGACCGTCTGGGACAGTCTGGGACTTGTTTGGAACAGTCTGCGACAGTTTGGGACAGTCTAATACTTGTTTGGGACAGTCTGGTAACGTCTGGGTCCGTCTGGGACAGTCTAGGACTTGTTTGGGACAGTCTAGGACAATCTGGGACAGTCTGGGACTTGTTTGGAACAGCCTGGGACAGTCTGGGATAGTCTGGGACTTATTTGGAACAGTCTGCGACAGTTTGGGACCGTCTGGGACTTGTTTGGAACAGTCTGCGACAGTTTGGGACAGTCTAATACTTGTTTGGGACAGTCTGGTAACGTCTGGGTCCGTCTGGGACAGTCTAGGACTTGTTTGGGACAGTCTAGGACAATCTGGGACAGTCTGGGACTTGTTTGGAACAGCCTGGGACAGTCTGGGGTAGTCTGGGACTTGTTTGGAACAGTCTGCGACAGTTTGGGACCGTCTGGGACTTGTTTGGAACTGTCTGCATCAGTTTGGGACAGTCTAGGACTTGTTTAGGCCAGTCTGGGACCGTCTGGGACTTGTTTGGAACAGTCTGCGACAGTTTGGGACCGTCTGGGACTTGTTTGGGACAGTCTGGGACTTGTTTGGCACAGTCTGGTACAATCTGGGACAGTCTGGGACTTGTTTGGAACAGCCTGGGAAAGTCTGGGATAGTCTGGGACTTGTTTGGAACAGTCTGCGACAGTTTGGGACAGTCTGGGACTTGTTTGGAACAGTCTGCGACAGTCTGGGACAGTCTGTGACTTGTTTGGAACAGTCTGCGTCAGTTTGGGACCGTCTGGGACTTGTTTGGAATAGTCTGCGATAGTTTGGGACAGTCTAGGACTTGTTTGGGACAGTCTGAGACCGTCTGGGACCTTCTGGGACAGTCTGGGACTTGTTTGGAACAGCCTGGGACAGTCTGGGGTAGTCTGGGACTTGTTTGGAACAGTCTGCGACAGTTTGGGACCGTCTGGGACTTGTTTGGGACAGTCTGGGACTTGTTTGGCACAGTCTGGTACAATCTGGGACAGTCTGGGACTTGTTTGGAACAGCCTGGGAAAGTCTGGGATAGTCTGGGACTTGTTTGGAACAGTCTGCGACAGTTTGGGACAGTCTGGGACTTGTTTGGAACAGTCTGCGACAGTCTGGGACAGTCTGTGACTTGTTTGGAACAGTCTGCGTCAGTTTGGGACCGTCTGGGACTTGTTTGGAATAGTCTGCGATAGTTTGGGACAGTCTAGGACTTGTTTGGGACAGTCTGAGACCGTCTGGGACCTTCTGGGACAGTCTGGGACTTGTTTGGAACAGCCTGGGACAGTCTGGGGTAGTCTGGGACTTGTTTGGAACAGTCTGCGACAGTTTGGGACAGTCTAGGAATTGTTTGGGACAGTCTGGGACCATCTGGGACAGTCTAGGACCGTCTGGGACAGTCTAGGATACGTTTGGGACAGTCTGGGACCGTCTGGGACAGTCTGGGACTTGTTTGGAACAGCCTGGGACAGTCTGGGGTAGTCTGGGACTTGTTTGGAACAGTCTGCGACAGTTTGGGACAGTCTAGGACTTGTTTGGTACAGTCTGTGACCGTCTGGGACAGTCTGGGAATTGTTTGGAACAGTCTGCGACAGTTTGGGACAGTCTAATACTTGTTTGGGACAGTCTGGTAACGTCTGGGTCCGTCTGGGACAGTCTAGGACTTGTTTGGGACAGTCTAGGACAATCTGGGACAGTCTGGGACTTGTTTGGAACAGCCTGGGACAGTCTGGGATAGTCTGGGACTTATTTGGAACAGTCTGCGACAGTTTGGGACCGTCTGGGACTTGTTTGGAACAGTCTGCGACAGTTTGGGACAGTCTAGGACTTGTTTGGGACAGTCTGGGACCGTCTGGGACCTTCTGGGACAGTCTAGGACTTGTTTGAGACAGTCTTGGACCGTCTGGGACCGTCTGGGACAGTCTGGGACTTGTTTGGAACAGTCTGGGACAGTCTGGGACTGTCTGGGACTTGTTTGGAACAGCCTGGGACAGTCTGGGGTAGTCTGGGACTTGTTTGGAACAGTCTGCGACAGTTTGGGACCGTCTGGGACTTGTTTGGAACAGTCTGCGACAGTTTGGGACAGTCTGAGACTTGTTTGGAACAGTCTGCGACAGTCTGGGATAGTCTGGGACTTGTTTGGGACAGTCTGGTAACGTCTGGGTCCGTCTGGGACAGTCTAGGACTTGTTTGGGACAGTCTGGGACAATCTGGGACAGTCTGGGACTTGTTTGGAACAGCCTGGGACAGTCTGGGACAGTCTAGGACTTGTTTGGAAAAATCTGGGATCGTCTGGGACCTTCTGGAACAGTCTGGGACTTGTATGGAACAGTCTGCGACAGTTTGGGACCGTCTAGGACAATCTGGGACAGTCTGGGACTTGTTTGGAACATCCTGGGACAGTCTGGGATAGTCTGGGACTTGTTTGGAACAGTCTGCGACAGTTTGGGACCGTCTGGGACTTGTTTGGAACAGTCTGCGACAGTTTGGGACAGTCTAGGACTTGTTTGGGACAGTCTGGGACCGTCTGGGACCTTCTGGGACAGTCTAGGACTTGTTTGAGACAGTCTTGGACCGTCTGGGACCGTCTGGGACAGTCTGGGACTTGTTTGGAACAGTCTGGGACAGTCTGGGACTGTCTGGGACTTGTTTGGAACAGCCTGGGACAGTCTGGGGTAGTCTGGGACTTGTTTGGAACAGTCTGCGACAGTTTGGGACCGTCTGGGACTTGTTTGGAACAGTCTGCGACAGTTTGGGACAGTCTGAGACTTGTTTGGAACAGTCTGCGACAGTCTGGGATAGTCTGGGACTTGTTTGGGACAGTCTGGTAACGTCTGGGTCCGTCTGGGACAGTCTAGGACTTGTTTGGGACAGTCTGGGACAATCTGGGACAGTCTGGGACTTGTTTGGAACAGCCTGGGACAGTCTGGGACAGTCTAGGACTTGTTTGGAAAAATCTGGGATCGTCTGGGACCTTCTGGAACAGTCTGGGACTTGTATGGAACAGTCTGCGACAGTTTGGGACCGTCTGGGACTTATTTGGAACAGTCTGCGACCGTTTGAGACCGTCTGGGACTTGTGTGGAACAGTCTGCGACAGTTTGGGACAGTCTAGGACTTGTTTGGGACAGTCTGTGGCCGTCTGGGACAGTCTAGGACTTGTTTTGCGACTGTCTGGGACAATCTGGGACAGTCTGGGTCTTGTTTGGAACAGTCTGCGACAGTTTGGGACAGTCTAGGACTTGTTTGGCACAGTCTGGTACAATCTGGGACAGTCTGGGACTTGTTTGGAACAGCCTGGGAAAGTCTGGGATAGTCTGGGACTTGTTTGGAACAGTCTGCGACAGTTTGGGACCTTCTGGGACTTGTTTGGAACAGTCTGCGATAGTTTGGGACAGTCTAGGACTTGTTTGGGTCAGTCTGTGACCGTCTGGGACCGTCTGGGACAGTCTAGGACTTGTTTTGCGACTGTCTGGGACAATCTGGGACAGTCTGGGTCTTGTTTGGAACAGTCTGCGACAGTTTTGGACAGTCTAGGACTTGTTTGGGACAGTCTGGGACTTGTTTGGCACAGTCTGGTACAATCTGGGACAGTCAGGCACTTGTTTGGAACAGCCTGGGAAAGTCTGGGATAGTCTGGGACTTGTTTGGAACAGTCTGTGACAGTTTGGGACCGACTGGGACTTGTATGGAACAGTCTGCATCAGTTTGGGACAGTCTAGGACTTGTTTGGGCCAGTCTGGGACCGTCTGGGACCGTCTGGGACTTGTTTGGGACAGTCTGCGGCCGTCTGGGACAGTCTAGGACTTGTTTGGGACAGTCTGGGACCATCTGGGACCTTCTGGGACAGTCAGGGACTTGTTTGGAACAGTCTGCGACAGTTTGGGACCGTCTGGGACTTGTTTGGAACAGTCTGCGACAGTTTGGGACCGTCTGGGACTTGTTTGGAACAGTCTGCGACAGTTTGGGACAGTCTCGGACTTGTTTGCGACTGTCTGGGACAATCTGGGACAGTCTGGTACAATCTGGGACAGTCTGGGACTTGTTTGGAACAGCCTGGGAAAGTCTGGGATAGTCTGGGACTTGTTTGGAACAGTCTGTGACAGTTTGGGACAGTGTAGGACTTGTTTGCGACTGTCTGGGACAATCTGGGACAGTCTGGGTCTTGTTTGGAACAGTCTGCGACAGTTTTGGACAGTCTAGGACTTGTTTGGGACAGTCTGGGACTTGTTTGGCACAGTCTGGTACAATCTGGGACAGTCTGGGACTTGTTTGGAACAGCCTGGGAAAGTCTGGGACAGTCTGGGTCTTGTTTGGAACAGTCTGCGACAGTTTGGGACAGTCTAGGACTTGTTTGGGCCAGTTTGGGACAGTCTAGGACTTGTTTGCGACTGTCTGGGACAATCTGGGACAGTCTGGGTCTTGTTTGGAACAGTCTGCGACAGTTTTGGACAGTCTAGGACTTGTTTGGGACAGTCTGGGACTTGTTTGGCACAGTCTGGTACAATCTGGGACAGTCTGGGACTTGTTTGGAACAGCCTGGGAAAGTCTGGGATAGTCTGGGACTTGTTTGGAACAGTCTGCGACAGTTTGGGACCGTTTGGGACTTGTTTGGAACAGTCTGCGATAGTTTGGGACAGTCTAGGACTTGTTTGGGACAGTCTGTGACCGTCTGGGACAGTCTGGGACTTGTTTGGAACAGTCTGCGACAGTTTGGGACAGTCTGGGACTTGTTTGGAACAGTCTGCGACAGTTTGGGACAGTCTGGGACTTGTTTGGAACAGTGTGCGACAGTTTGAGACCGTCTGGGACTTGTTTGGGTCAGTCTGGGACCGTCTGGGACTTGTTTGGAACAGTCTGCGACAGTTTGGGACCGTCTGGGACTTGTTTGGAACAGTCTGCGACAGTTTGGGACAGTCTAGGACTTGTTTGGAACAGCCTGGGGCAGTCTGGGATAGTCTGGGACTTGTTTGGAACAATCTGCGACAGTTTGGGACCGTCTGGGACTTGTTTGGAACAGTCTGCGATAGTTTGGGACAGTCTAGGACTTGTTTGGGACAGTCTGGGACCGTCTGGGACCGTCTGGGACAGTCTGGGACTTGTTTGGAACAGTCTGCGACAGTTTGGGACCGTCTGGGACTTGTTTGGAACAGTCTGCGACAGTTTGGGACAGTCTAGGACTTGTTTGGGACAGTCTGGGACCGTCTGGGACCGTCTGGGACAGTCTGGGACTTGTTTGGAACAGTCTGGGACAGTCTGGGACTTGTTTGGAACAGCCTGGGACAGTCTGGGGTAGTCTGGGACTTGTTTGGAACAGTCTGCGACAGTTTGGGACCGTCCGGGACTTGTTTGGAACAGTCTGCGACAGTCTGGGATAGTCTGGGACTTGTTTGGAACAGTCTGCGACAGTTTGGGTCAGTCTAATACTTGTTTGGGACAGTCTGGTAACGTCTGGGTCCGTCTGGGACAGTCTAGGACTTGTTTGGGACAGTCTAGGACAATCTGGGACAGTCTGAGACTTGTTTGGAACAGCCTGGGACAGTCTGGGATAGTCTGGGACTTGTTTGGAACAGTCTGCGACAGTTTGGGACCGTCTGGGACTTGTTTGGAACAGTCTGCGACAGTTTGGGACAGTCTAGGACTTGTTTGGGACAGTCTGGGACCGTCTGGGACCTTCTGGGACAGTCTAGGACTTGTTTGAGACAGTCTTGGACCGTCTGGGACCGTCTGGGACAGTCTGGGACTTGTTTGGAACAGTCTGGGACAGTCTGGGACTGTCTGGGACTTGTTTGGAACAGCCTGGGACAGTCTGGGGTAGTCTGGGACTTGTTTGGAACAGTCTGCGACCGTTTGGGACCGTCTGGGACTTGTTTGGAACAGTCTGCGACAGTTTGGGACAGTCTGAGACTTGTTTGGAACAGTCTGCGACAGTCTGGGATAGTCTGGGACTTGTTTGGGACAGTCTGGTAACGTCTGGGTCCGTCTGGGACAGTCTAGGACTTGTTTGGGACAGTCTGGGACAATCTGGGACAGTCTGGGACTTGTTTGGAACAGCCTGGGACAGTCTGGGACAGTCTAGGACTTGTTTGGAAAAATCTGGGATCGTCTGGGACCTTCTGGAACAGTCTGGGACTTGTATGGAACAGTCTGCGACAGTTTGGGACCGTCTGGGACTTGTTTGGAACAGTCTGCTACCGTTTGAGACCGTCTGGGACTTGTATGGAACAGTCTGCGACAGTTTGGGACAGTCTAGGACTTGTTTGGGACAGTCTGTGGCCGTCTGGGACAGTCTAGGACTTGTTTTGCGACTGTCTGGGACAATCTGGGACAGTCTGGGTCTTGTTTGGAACAGTCTGCGACAGTTTTGGACAGTCTAGGACTTGTTTGGGACAGTCTGGGACTTGTTTGGCACAGTCTGGTACAATCTGGGACAGTCTGGGACTTGTTTGGAACAGCCTGGGAAAGTCTGGGATAGTCTGGGACTTGTTTGGAACAGTCTGTGACAGTTTGGGACCGACTGGGACTTGTATGGAACAGTCTGCATCAGTTTGGGACACTCTAGGACTTGTTTGGGCCAGTCTGGGACCGTCTGGGACCGTCTGGGACTTGTTTGGGACAGTCTGCGGCCGTCTGGGACAGTCTGGGACTTGTTTGGAACAGTCTGCGACAGTTTGGAACCGTCTGGGACTTGTTTGGAACAGTCCGCGACAGTCTGGGATAGTCTGGGACTTGTTTGGGACAGTCTGGTAACGTCTGGGTCCGTGTGGGACAGTCTAGGACTTGTTTGGGACAGTCTGGGACAATCTGGGACAGTCTGGGACTTGTTTGGAACAGCCTGGGACAGTCTGGGACAGTCTAGGACTTGTTTGGAAAAATCTGGGATCGTCTGGGGCCTTCTGGAACAGTCTGGGACTTGTATGGAACAGTCTGCGACAGTTTGGGACCGTCTGGGACTTGTTTGGAACAGTCTGCGACCGTTTGAGACCGTCTGGGACTTGTGTGGAACAGTCTGCGACAGTTTGGGACAGTCTAGGACTTGTTTGGGACAGTCTGGGACCATCTGGGACCTTCTGGGACAGTCAGGGACTTGTTTGGAACAGTCTGCGACAGTTTGGGACCGTCTGGGACTTGTTTGGAACAGTCTGCGACAGTTTGGGACCGTCTGGGACTTGTTTGGAACAGTCTGCGACAGTTTGGGACAGTCTCGGACTTGTTTGCGACTGTCTGGGACAATCTGGGACAGTCTGATACAATCTGGGACAGTCTGGGACTTGTTTGGAACAGCCTGGGAAAGTCTGGGATAGTCTGGGACTTGTTTGGAACAGTCTGTGACAGTTTGGGACCGTCTGGGACTTGTTTGGAACAGTCTGCGACAGTTTGGGACAGTCTCGGACTTGTTTGCGACTGTCTGGGACAATCTGGGACAGTCTGATACAATCTGGGACAGTCTGGGACTTGTTTGGAACAGCCTGGGAAAGTCTGGGATAGTCTGGGACTTGTTTGGAACAGTCTGTGACAGTTTGGGACCGTCTGGGACTTGTTTGGAACTGTCTGCATCAGTTTGGGACAGTCTAGGACTTGTTTGGGCCAGTCTGGGACCGTCTGGGACTTGTTTGGAACAGTCTGCGACAGTTTGGGACCGTCTGGGACTTGTTTGGGACAGTCTGGGACTTGTTTGGCACAGTCTGGTACAATCTGGGACAGTCTGGGACTTGTTTGGAACAGCCTGGGAAAGTCTGGGATAGTCTGGGACTTGTTTGGAACAGTCTGCGACAGTTTGGGACAGTCTGGGACTTGTTTGGAACAGTCTGCGACAGTCTGGGACAGTCTGTGACTTGTTTGGAACAGTCTGCGTCAGTTTGGGACCGTCTGGGACTTGTTTGGAATAGTCTGCGACAGTTTGGGACAGTCTAGGACTTGTTTGGGACAGTCTGAGACCGTCTGGGACCTTCTGGGACAGTCTGGGACTTGTTTGGAACAGCCTGGGACAGTCTGGGGTAGTCTGGGACTTGTTTGGAACAGTCTGCGACAGTTTGGGACAGTCTAGGAATTGTTTGGGACAGTCTGGGACCATCTGGGACAGTCTAGGACCGTCTGGGACAGTCTAGGATACGTTTGGGACAGTCTGGGACCGTCTGGGACAGTCTGGGACTTGTTTGGAACAGTCTGCGACAGTTTGGGACAGTCTAATACTTGTTTGGGACAGTCTGGTAACGTCTGGGTCCGTCTGGGACAGTCTAGGACTTGTTTGGGACAGTCTAGGACAATCTGGGACAGTCTGGGACTTGTTTGGAACAGCCTGGGACAGTCTGGGATAGTCTGGGACTTATTTGGAACAGTCTGCGACAGTTTGGGACCGTCTGGGACTTGTTTGGAACAGTCTGCGACAGTTTGGGACAGTCTAATACTTGTTTGGGACAGTCTGGTAACGTCTGGGTCCGTCTGGGACAGTCTAGGACTTGTTTGGGACAGTCTAGGACAATCTGGGACAGTCTGGGACTTGTTTGGAACAGCCTGGGACAGTCTGGGGTAGTCTGGGACTTGTTTGGAACAGTCTGCGACAGTTTGGGACCGTCTGGGACTTGTTTGGAACTGTCTGCATCAGTTTGGGACAGTCTAGGACTTGTTTAGGCCAGTCTGGGACCGTCTGGGACTTGTTTGGAACAGTCTGCGACAGTTTGGGACCGTCTGGGACTTGTTTGGGACAGTCTGGGACTTGTTTGGCACAGTCTGGTACAATCTGGGACAGTCTGGGACTTGTTTGGAACTGTCTGCATCAGTTTGGGACAGTCTAGGACTTGTTTAGGCCAGTCTGGGACCGTCTGGGACTTGTTTGGAACAGTCTGCGACAGTTTGGGACCGTCTGGGACTTGTTTGGAACTGTCTGCATCAGTTTGGGACAGTCTAGGACTTGTTTGGGACAGTCTGGGACCGTCTGGGACCTTCTGGGACAGTCGGGGACTTGTTTGGAACAGTCTGCGACAGTTTGGGACCGTCTGGGACTTGTTTGAAACAGTCTGCGACAGTTTGGGACAGTCTAGGACTTGTTTGGGACAGTCTGGGACCGTCTGGGACAGTCTAGGACATGTTTGGGACAGTCTGGGATCGTCTTGGACCGTCTTGGACAGTCTGGGACTTGTTTGGAACAGTATGGGACAGTCTGGGACAGTCTGGGACAGTCTGGGACTTGTTTGGAACAGCCTGGGACAGTCTGGGGTAGTCTGGGACTTGTTTGGAACAGTCTGCGACAGTTTGGGACCATCTGGGACTTGTTTGGAACAGTCTGCGACAGTTTGGGACAGTCTGGGACTTGTTTGGAACAGCCTGGGACAGTCTGGGGTAGACTGGGACTTGTTTGGAACAGTCTGCGACAGTTTGGGACCGTCTGGGACTTGTTTGGAACTGTCTGCGACAGTTTGGGACAGTCTAGGACTTGTTTGGGACAGTCTGGGACCGTCTGGGACCTTCTGGGACAGTCTGGGACTTGTTTGGAACAGTCTGCGACAGTTTGGGACCGTCTGGGACTTGTTTGGAACAGTCTGCGACAGTTTGGGACAGCCTAGGGCTTGTTTGGGATAGTCTGGGACCGTCTGGGACCTTCTGGAACAGTCTGGGACTTGTTTGGAACAGTCTGCGACAGTCTTGGACAGTCTAGGACTTGTTTGGGACAGTCTGGGTCCGTCTGGGACAGTCTAGGACTTGTTTGGGACAGCCTGGGACAGTCTGGGATAGTCTGGGACTTGTTTGGAACAGTCCGTGACAGTTTGGGACCGACTGGGACTTGCTTGGAACAGTCTGCATCAGTTTGGGACAGTCTAGGACTTGTTTGGGCCAGTCTGGGATCGTCTGGGACTTGTTTGGAACAGTCTGTGACAGTTTGGGACCGTCTGGGACTTGTTTGGAACAGTCTGCGACAGTTTGGGACAGTCTAGGACTTGTTTGGGACAGTCTGGGACAGTCTGGGACTGTCTGGGACTTGTTTGGAACAGCCTGCGACAGTTTGGGACAGTCTAGGACTTGTTTGCGACAGTCTGGGACAATCCGGGTCAGTCTGGGACTTGTTTGGAATAGTCTACGACAGTTTTGGACAGTCTAGGACTTGTTTGGGACAGTCTAGGACTTGTTTGGGACAGTCTGTGACCGTCTGGGACCGTCTGGGACAGTCTGGGACTTGTTTGGAACAGTCTGCGACAGTTTGGGACAGTCTGGGACTTGTTTGGAACAGTCTGCGACAGTTTGGGACAGTCTGGAACTTGTTTGGAACAGTCTGCGACAGTTTGAGAACGTCTGGGACTTGTTTGGGCCAGTCTGGGACCGTCTGGGACTTGTTTGGAACAGTCTGCGACAGTTTGGGACCGTCTGGGACTTGTTTGTAACAGTCTGCGACAGTTTGGGACAGTCTAGGACTTGTTTGCGACAGTCTGGGACAATCCGGGTCAGTCTGGGACTTGTTTGGAATAGTCTACGACAGTTTTGGACAGTCTAGGACTTGTTTGGGACAGTCTAGGACTTGTTTGGGACAGTCTGTGACCGTCTGGGACCGTCTGGGACAGTCTGGGACTTGTTTGGAACAGTCTGCGACAGTTTGGGACAGTCTGGGACTTGTTTGGAACAGTCTGCGACAGTTTGAGAACGTCTGGGACTTGTTTGGGCCAGTCTGGGACCGTCTGGGACTTGTTTGGAACAGTCTGCGACAGTTTGGGACCCTCTGGGACTTGTTTGTAACAGTCTGCGACAGTTTGGGACAGTCTAGGACTTGTTTGGAACAGCCTGGGGCAGTCTGGGATAGTCTGGGACTTGTTTGGAACAATCTGCGACAGTTTGGGACCGTCTGGGACTTGTTTGGAACAGTCTGCGATAGTTTGGGACAGTCTAGGACTTGTTTGGGACAGTCTGGGACCGTCTGGGACAGTCTGGGACTTGTTTGGAACAGTCTGCGACAGTTTGGGACCGTCTGGGACTTGTTTGGAACAGTCTGCGACAGTTTGGGACCGTCTGGGACTTGTTTGAAACAGTCTGCGACAGTTTGGGACAGTCTAGGACTTGTTTGGGACAGTCTGGGACCGTCTGGGACAGTCTAGGACATGTTTGGGACAGTCTGGGATCGTCTTGGACCGTCTTGGACAGTCTGGGACTTGTTTGGAACAGTATGGGACAGTCTGGGACAGTCTGGGACAGTCTGGGACTTGTTTGGAACAGCCTGGGACAGTCTGGGGTAGTCTGGGACTTGTTTGGAACAGTCTGCGACAGTTTGGGACCATCTGGGACTTGTTTGGAACAGTCTGCGACAGTTTGGGACAGTCTGGGACTTGTTTGGAACAGCCTGGGACAGTCTGGGGTAGACTGGGACTTGTTTGGAACAGTCTGCGACAGTTTGGGACCGTCTGGGACTTGTTTGGAACTGTCTGCGACAGTTTGGGACAGTCTAGGACTTGTTTGGGACAGTCTGGGACCGTCTGGGACCTCCTGGGACAGTCTGGGACTTGTTTGGAACAGTCTGCGACAGTTTGGGACCGTCTGGGACTTGTTTGGAACAGTCTGCGACAGTTTGGGACAGCCTAGGGCTTGTTTGGGATAGTCTGGGACCGTCTGGGACCTTCTGGAACAGTCTGGGACTTGTTTGGAACAGTCTGCGACAGTCTTGGACAGTCTAGGACTTGTTTGGGACAGTCTGGGTCCGTCTGGGACAGTCTAGGACTTGTTTGGGACAGCCTGGGACAGTCTGGGATAGTCTGGGACTTGTTTGGAACAGTCGGTGACAGTTTGGGACCGACTGGGACTTGCTTGGAACAGTCTGCATCAGTTTGGGACAGTCTAGGACTTGTTTGGGCCAGTCTGGGATCGTCTGGGACTTGTTTGGAACAGTCTGTGACAGTTTGGGACCGTCTGGGACTTGTTTGGAACAGTCTGCGACAGTTTGGGACAGTCTAGGACTTGTTTGGGACAGTCTGGGACAGTCTGGGACTGTCTGGGACTTGTTTGGAACAGCCTGCGACAGTTTGGGACAGTCTAGGACTTGTTTGCGACAGTCTGGGACAATCCGGGTCAGTCTGGGACTTGTTTGGAATAGTCTACGACAGTTTTGGACAGTCTAGGACTTGTTTGGGACAGTCTAGGACTTGTTTGGGACAGTCTGTGACCGTCTGGGACCGTCTGGGACAGTCTGGGACTTGTTTGGAACAGTCTGCGACAGTTTGGGACAGTCTGGGACTTGTTTGGAACAGTCTGCGACAGTTTGGGACAGTCTGGAACTTGTTTGGAACAGTCTGCGACAGTTTGAGAACGTCTGGGACTTGTTTGGGCCAGTCTGGGACCGTCTGGGACTTGTTTGGAACAGTCTGCGACAGTTTGGGACCGTCTGGGACTTGTTTGTAACAGTCTGCGACAGTTTGGGACAGTCTAGGACTTGTTTGCGACAGTCTGGGACAATCCGGGTCAGTCTGGGACTTGTTTGGAATAGTCTACGACAGTTTTGGACAGTCTAGGACTTGTTTGGGACAGTCTAGGACTTGTTTGGGACAGTCTGTGACCGTCTGGGACCGTCTGGGACAGTCTGGGACTTGTTTGGAACAGTCTGCGACAGTTTGGGACAGTCTGGGACTTGTTTGGAACAGTCTGCGACAGTTTGAGAACGTCTGGGACTTGTTTGGGCCAGTCTGGGACCGTCTGGGACTTGTTTGGAACAGTCTGCGACAGTTTGGGACCCTCTGGGACTTGTTTGTAACAGTCTGCGACAGTTTGGGACAGTCTAGGACTTGTTTGGAACAGCCTGGGGCCGTCTGGGATAGTCTGGGACTTGTTTGGAACAATCTGCGACAGTTTGGGACCGTCTGGGACTTGTTTGGAACAGTCTGCGATAGTTTGGGACAGTCTAGGACTTGTTTGGGACAGTCTGGGACCGTCTGGGACAGTCTGGGACTTGTTTGGAACAGTCTGCGACAGTTTGGGACCGTCTGGGACTTGTTTGGAACAGTCTGCGACAGTTTGGGACAGTCTAGGACTTGTTTGGGACAGTCTGGGACCGTCTGGGTCCTTCTGGGACACTCTAGGACTTGTTTGGGACAGTCTGGGACCGTCTGGGACCGTCTGGGACAGTCTGGGACTTGTTTGGAACAGTCTGGGACAGTCTGGGACTTGTTTGGAACAGCCTGGGACAGTCTGGGGTAGTCTGGGACTTGTTTGGAACAGTCTGCGACAGTTTGGGACCGTCCGGGACTTGTTTGGAACAGTCTGCGACAGTCTGGGATAGTCTGGGACTTGTTTGGAACAGTCTGCGACAGTTTGGGACAGTCTAATACTTGTTTGGGACAGTCTGGTAACGTCTGGGTCCGTCTGGGACAGTCTAGGACTTGTTTGGGACAGTCTAGGACAATCTGGGACAGTCTGGGACTTGTTTGGAACAGTCTGCGACAGTTTGGGACAGTCTAGGACTTGTTTGGGACAGTCTGGGACAGTCTGGGACCGTCTGGGACAGTCTGGGACTTGTTTGGAACAGACTGGGACAGTCTGGGACAGTCTGGGACAGTCTGGGACAGTCTGGGACCGTCTGGGACTTGTTTGGAACAGTCTGGGACAGTCTGGGACAGTCTGGGACTTGTTTGGAACAGCCTGGGACAGTCTGGGGTAGTCTGGGACTTGTTTGGAACAGTCTGCGACAGTTTGGGACCGTCTGGGACTTGTTTTCAACAGTCTGCATCAGTTTGGGACAGTCTAGGACATGTTTGGGACAGTCTGGGACCGTCTGGGTCCTTCTGGGACAGTCTGGGACTTGTTTGGGACAGTCTGGGACAATCTGGGACAGTCTGGGACTTGTTTGGAACAGCCTGGGACAGTTTGGGACAGTCTAGGACTTGTTTGGGACAGTCTGGGACCGTCTGGGACAGTCTAGGACACGTTTAGGACAGTCTGGGACCGTCTGGGACAGTCTGGGACACGTTTCGGACAGTCTGGGACCGTCTGGGACAGTCTGGGACTTGTTTGGAACAGTCTGGGACAGTCTGGAACAGTCTGGGACAGTCTGGGACTTGTTTGGAACAGTCTGGGACTGCCTGGGACCGTCTGGGACTTGTTTGGATCAGTCTGGGACAGTCTGGGACTTGTTTGGAACAGTCTGCGTCAGTTTGGGACCGTCTGGGACTTTTTTGGAACAGTCTACGACAGTTTTGGACAGTCTAGGACTTGTTTGGGACAGTCTGGGACAGTCTGGGATAGTCTGGGACTTGTTTGGGACAGTCTGGGACAACCTGGGACAGTCTGGGACTTGTTTGGAACAGTCTGCGACAGTTTGGGACAGTCTAGGACTTGTTTGGGCCAGTCTGGGACCGACTGGGACCGTCTGGGACAGTCTAGGACTTGTTTGGAACAGTCTACGACAGTTTCGGACAGTCTAGGACTTGTTTGGGACCGTCTGGGACCGTCTGGGACAGTCTGGGACTTGTTTGGGACAGTCTGCGACAGTTTGGGTCAGTCTAGGACTTGTTTGGGACAGTCTGGGACCGTCTGGGACCTTCTGGGACAGTCGGGGACTTGTTTGGAACAGTCTGCGACAGTTTGGGACCGTCTGGGACTTGTTTGAAACAGTCTGCGACAGTTTGGGACAGTCTAGGACTTGTTTGGGACAGTCTGGGACCGTCTGGGACAGTCTAGGACATGTTTGGGACAGTCTGGGATCGTCTTGGACCGTCTTGGACAGTCTGGGACTTGTTTGGAACAGTATGGGACAGTCTGGGACAGTCTGGGACAGTCTGGGACTTGTTTGGAACAGCCTGGGACAGTCTGGGGTAGTCTGGGACTTGTTTGGAACAGTCTGCGACAGTTTGGGACCATCTGGGACTTGTTTGGAACAGTCTGCGACAGTTTGGGACAGTCTGGGACTTGTTTGGAACAGCCTGGGACAGTCTGGGGTAGACTGGGACTTGTTTGGAACAGTCTGCGACAGTTTGGGACCGTCTGGGACTTGTTTGGAACTGTCTGCGACAGTTTGGGACAGTCTAGGACTTGTTTGGGACAGTCTGGGACCGTCTGGGACCTTCTGGGACCGTCTGGGACTTGTTTGGAACAGTCTGTGACAGTTTGGGACCGTCTGGGACTTGTTTGGAACAGTCTGCGACAGTTTGGGACAGTCTAGGACTTGTTTGGGACAGTCTGGGACCGTCTGGGACCTTCTGGGACAGTCGGGGACTTGTTTGGAACAGTCTGCGACAGTTTGGGACCGTCTGGGACTTGTTTGAAACAGTCTGCGACAGTTTGGGACAGTCTAGGACTTGTTTGGGACAGTCTGGGACCGTCTGGGACAGTCTAGGACATGTTTGGGACAGTCTGGGATCGTCTTGGACCGTCTTGGACAGTCTGGGACTTGTTTGGAACAGTATGGGACAGTCTGGGACAGTCTGGGACAGTCTGGGACTTGTTTGGAACAGCCTGGGACAGTCTGGGGTAGTCTGGGACTTGTTTGGAACAGTCTGCGACAGTTTGGGACCATCTGGGACTTGTTTGGAACAGTCTGCGACAGTTTGGGACAGTCTGGGACTTGTTTGGAACAGCCTGGGACAGTCTGGGGTAGACTGGGACTTGTTTGGAACAGTCTGCGACAGTTTGGGACCGTCTGGGACTTGTTTGGAACTGTCTGCGACAGTTTGGGACAGTCTAGGACTTGTTTGGGACAGTCTGGGACCGTCTGGGACCTTCTGGGACAGTCTGGGACTTGTTTGGAACAGTCTGCGACAGTTTGGGACCGTCTGGGACTTGTTTGGAACAGTCTGCGACAGTTTGGGACAGCCTAGGGCTTGTTTGGGATAGTCTGGGACCGTCTGGGACCTTCTGGAACAGTCTGGGACTTGTTTGGAACAGTCTGCGACAGTCTTGGACAGTCTAGGACTTGTTTGGGACAGTCTGGGTCCGTCTGGGACAGTCTAGGACTTGTTTGGGACAGCCTGGGACAGTCTGGGATCGTCTGGGACTTGTTTGGAACAGTCGGTGACAGTTTGGGACCGACTGGGACTTGCTTGGAACAGTCTGCATCAGTTTGGGACAGTCTAGGACTTGTTTGGGCCAGTCTGGGATCGTCTGGGACTTGTTTGGAACAGTCTGTGACAGTTTGGGACCGTCTGGGACTTGTTTGGAACAGTCTGCGACAGTTTGGGACAGTCTAGGACTTGTTTGGGACAGTCTGGGACAGTCTGGGACTGTCTGGGACTTGTTTGGAACAGCCTGCGACAGTTTGGGACAGTCTAGGACTTGTTTGCGACAGTCTGGGACAATCCGGGTCAGTCTGGGACTTGTTTGGAATAGTCTACGACAGTTTTGGACAGTCTAGGACTTGTTTGGGACAGTCTAGGACTTGTTTGGGACAGTCTGTGACCGTCTGGGACCGTCTGGGACAGTCTGGGACTTGTTTGGAACAGTCTGCGACAGTTTGGGACAGTCTGGGACTTGTTTGGAACAGTCTGCGACAGTTTGGGGCAGTCTGGGACTTGTTTGGAACAGTCTGCGACAGTTTGAGAACGTCTGGGACTTGTTTGGGCCAGTCTGGGACCGTCTGGGACTTGTTTGGAACAGTCTGCGACAGTTTGGGACCGTCTGGGACTTGTTTGTAACAGTCTGCGACAGTTTGGGACAGTCTAGGACTTGTTTGGAACAGCCTGGGGCAGTCTGGGATAGTCTGGGACTTGTTTGGAACAATCTGCGACAGTTTGGGACCGTCTGGGACTTGTTTGGAACAGTCTGCGATAGTTTGGGACAGTCTAGGACTTATTTGGGACAGTCTGGGACCGTCTGGGACCGTCTGGGACAGTCTGGGACTTGTTTGGAACAGTCTGCGACAGTTTGGGACCGTCTGGGACTTGTTTGGAACAGTCTGCGACAGTTTGGGACAGTCTAGGACTTGTTTGGGACAGTCTGGGACCGTCTGGGTCCTTCTGGGACACTCTAGGACTTGTTTGGGACAGTCTGGGACCGTCTGGGACCGTCTGGGACAGTCTGGGACTTGTTTGGAACAGTCTGGGACAGTCTGGGACTTGTTTGGAACAGTCTGGGACAGTCTGGGACTTGTTTGGAACAGCCTGGGACAGTCTGGGGTAGTCTGGGACTTGTTTGGAACAGTCTGCGACAGTTTGGGACCGTCCGGGACTTGTTTGGAACAGTCTGCGACAGTCTGGGATAGTCTGGGACTTGTTTGGAACAGTCTGCGACAGTTTGGGACAGTCTAATACTTGTTTGGGACAGTCTGGTAACGTCTGGGTCCGTCTGGGACAGTCTAGGACTTGTTTGGGACAGTCTAGGACAATCTGGGACAGTCTGGGACTTGTTTGGAACAGTCTGCGACAGTTTGGGACAGTCTAGGACTTGTTTGGGACAGTCTGGGACAGTCTGGGACCGTCTGGGACAGTCTGGGACTTGTTTGGAACAGACTGGGACAGTCTGGGACAGTCTGGGACAGTCTGGGACCGTCTGGGACTTGTTTGGAACAGTCTGGGACAGTCTGGGACAGTCTGGGACTTGTTTGGAACAGCCTGGGACAGTCTGGGGTAGTCTGGGACTTGTTTGGAACAGTCTGCGACAGTTTGGGACCGTCTGGGACTTGTTTTCAACAGTCTGCATCAGTTTGGGACAGTCTAGGACATGTTTGGGACAGTCTGGGACCGTCTGGGTCCTTCTGGGACAGTCTGGGACTTGTTTGGGACAGTCTGGGACAATCTGGGACAGTCTGGGACTTGTTTGGAACAGCCTGGGACAGTTTGGGACAGTCTAGGACTTGTTTGGGACAGTCTGGGACCGTCTGGGACAGTCTAGGACACGTTTGGGACAGTCTGGGACCGTCTGGGACAGTCTGGGACACGTTTCGGACAGTCTGGGACCGTCTGGGACAGTCTGGGACTTGTTTGGAACAGTCTGGGACAGTCTGGAACAGTCTGGGACAGTCTGGGACTTGTTTGGAACAGTCTGGGACTGCCTGGGACCGTCTGGTACTTGTTTGGATCAGCCTGGGACAGTCTGGGACTTGTTTGGAACAGTCTGCGTCAGTTTGGGACCGTCTGGGACTTTTTTGGAACAGTCTGCGACAGTTTGGGACAGTCTAGGACTTGTTTGGGACAGTCTGGGACAGTCTGGGACCGTCTGGGACAGTCTGGGACTTGTTTGGAACAGACTGGGACAGTCTGGGACAGTCTGGGACAGTCTGGGACAGTCTGGGACCGTCTGGGACTTGTTTGGAACAGTCTGGGACAGTCTGGGACAGTCTGGGACTTGTTTGGAACAGCCTGGGACAGTCTGGGGTAGTCTGGGACTTGTTTGGAACAGTCTGCGACAGTTTGGGACCGTCTGGGACTTGTTTTCAACAGTCTGCATCAGTTTGGGACAGTCTAGGACATGTTTGGGACAGTCTGGGACCGTCTGGGTCCTTCTGGGACAGTCTGGGACTTGTTTGGGACAGTCTGGGACAATCTGGGACAGTCTGGGACTTGTTTGGAACAGCCTGGGACAGTTTGGGACAGTCTAGGACTTGTTTGGGACAGTCTGGGACCGTCTGGGACAGTCTAGGACACGTTTAGGACAGTCTGGGACCGTCTGGGACAGTCTGGGACACGTTTCGGACAGTCTGGGACCGTCTGGGACAGTCTGGGACTTGTTTGGAACAGTCTGGGACAGTCTGGAACAGTCTGGGACAGTCTGGGACTTGTTTGGAACAGTCTGGGACTGCCTGGGACCGTCTGGGACTTGTTTGGATCAGTCTGGGACAGTCTGGGACTTGTTTGGGACAGTCTGGGACAGTCTGGGATAGTCTGGGACTTGTTTGGGACAGTCTGGGACAACCTGGGACAGTCTGGGACTTGTTTGGAACAGTCTGCGACAGTTTGGGACAGTCTAGGACTTGTTTGGGCCAGTCTGGGACCGACTGGGACCGTCTGGGACAGTCTAGGACTTGTTTGGAACAGTCTACGACAGTTTCGGACAGTCTAGGACTTGTTTGGGACCGTCTGGGACCGTCTGGGACAGTCTGGGACTTGTTTGGGACAGTCTGCGACAGTTTGGGTCAGTCTAGGACTTGTTTGGGACAGTCTGGGACCGTCTGGGACCTTCTGGGACAGTCGGGGACTTGTTTGGAACAGTCTGCGACAGTTTGGGACCGTCTGGGACTTGTTTGAAACAGTCTGCGACAGTTTGGGACAGTCTAGGACTTGTTTGGGACAGTCTGGGACCGTCTGGGACAGTCTAGGACATGTTTGGGACAGTCTGGGATCGTCTTGGACCGTCTTGGACAGTCTGGGACTTGTTTGGAACAGTATGGGACAGTCTGGGACAGTCTGGGACAGTCTGGGACTTGTTTGGAACAGCCTGGGACAGTCTGGGGTAGTCTGGGACTTGTTTGGAACAGTCTGCGACAGTTTGGGACCATCTGGGACTTGTTTGGAACAGTCTGCGACAGTTTGGGACAGTCTGGGACTTGTTTGGAACAGCCTGGGACAGTCTGGGGTAGACTGTCTGGGGTAGTCTGGGACTTGTTTGGAACAGTGTGCGACAGTTTGGGACCATCTGGGACTTGTTTGGAACTGTCTGCGACAGTTTGGGACAGTCTAGGACTTGTTTGGGACAGTCTGGGACCGTCTGGGACCTTCTGGGACAGTCTGGGACTTGTTTGGAACAGTCTGCGACAGTTTGGGACCGTCTGGGACTTGTTTGGAACAGTCTGCGACAGTTTGGGACAGCCTAGGGCTTGTTTGGGATAGTCTGGGACCGTCTGGGACCTTCTGGAACAGTCTGGGACTTGTTTGGAACAGTCTGCGACAGTCTTGGACAGTCTAGGACTTGTTTGGGACAGTCTGGGTCCGTCTGGGACAGTCTAGGACTTGTTTGGGACAGCCTGGGACAGTCTGGGATAGTCTGGGACTTGTTTGGAACAGTCGGTGACAGTTTGGGACCGACTGGGACTTGCTTGGAACAGTCTGCATCAGTTTGGGACAGTCTAGGACTTGTTTGGGCCAGTCTGGGATCGTCTGGGACTTGTTTGGAACAGTCTGTGACAGTTTGGGACCGTCTGGGACTTGTTTGGAAAAGTCTGCGACAGTTTGGGACAGTCTAGGACTTGTTTGGGACAGTCTGGGACAGTCTGGGACTGTCTGGGACTTGTTTGGAACAGCCTGCGACAGTTTGGGACAGTCTAGGACTTGTTTGCGACAGTCTGGGACAATCCGGGTCAGTCTGGGACTTGTTTGGAATAGTCTACGACAGTTTTGGACAGTCTAGGACTTGTTTGGGACAGTCTAGGACTTGTTTGGGACAGTCTGTGACCGTCTGGGACCGTCTGGGACAGTCTGGGACTTGTTTGGAACAGTCTGCGACAGTTTGGGACAGTCTGGGACTTGTTTGGAACAGTCTGCGACAGTTTGGGACAGTCTTGGACTTGTTTGGAACAGTCTGCGACAGTTTGAGAACGTCTGGGACTTGTTTGGGCCAGTCTGGGACCGTCTGGGACTTGTTTGGAACAGTCTGCGACAGTTTGGGACCGTCTGGGACTTGTTTGTAACAGTCTGCGACAGTTTGGGACAGTCTAGGACTTGTTTGGAACAGCCTGGGGCAGTCTGGGATAGTCTGGGACTTGTTTGGAACAATCTGCGACAGTTTGGGACCGTCTGGGACTTGTTTGGAACAGTCTGCGATAGTTTGGGACAGTCTAGGACTTATTTGGGACAGTCTGGGACCGTCTGGGACCGTCTGGGACAGTCTGGGACTTGTTTGGAACAGTCTGCGACAGTTTGGGACCGTCTGGGACTTGTTTGGAACAGTCTGCGACAGTTTGGGACAGTCTAGGACTTGTTTGGGACAGTCTGGGACCGTCTGGGTCCTTCTGGGACACTCTAGGACTTGTTTGGGATAGTCTGGGACCGTCTGGGACCGTCTGGGACAGTCTGGGACTTGTTTGGAACAGTCTGGGACAGTCTGGGACTTGTTTGGAACAGTCTGGGACAGTCTGGGACTTGTTTGGAACAGCCTGGGACAGTCTGGGGTAGTCTGGGACTTGTTTGGAACAGTCTGCGACAGTTTGGGACCGTCCGGGACTTGTTTGGAACAGTCTGCGACAGTCTGGGATAGTCTGGGACTTGTTTGGAACAGTCTGCGACAGTTTGGGACAGTCTAATACTTGTTTGGGACAGTCTGGTAACGTCTGGGTCCGTCTGGGACAGTCTAGGACTTGTTTGGGACAGTCTAGGACAATCTGGGACAGTCTGGGACTTGTTTGGAACAGTCTGCGACAGTTTGGGACAGTCTAGGACTTGTTTGGGACAGTCTGGGACAGTCTGGGACCGTCTGGGACAGTCTGGGACTTGTTTGGAACAGACTGGGACAGTCTGGGACAGTCTGGGACAGTCTGGGACCGTCTGGGACTTGTTTGGAACAGTCTGGGACAGTCTGGGACAGTCTGGGACTTGTTTGGAACAGCCTGGGACAGTCTGGGGTAGTCTGGGACTTGTTTGGAACAGTCTGCGACAGTTTGGGACCGTCTGGGACTTGTTTTCAACAGTCTGCATCAGTTTGGGACAGTCTAGGACATGTTTGGGACAGTCTGGGACCGTCTGGGTCCTTCTGGGACAGTCTGGGACTTGTTTGGGACAGTCTGGGACAATCTGGGACAGTCTGGGACTTGTTTGGAACAGCCTGGGACAGTTTGGGACAGTCTAGGACTTGTTTGGGACAGTCTGGGACCGTCTGGGACAGTCTAGGACACGTTTGGGACAGTCTGGGACCGTCTGGGACAGTCTGGGACTTGTTTGGAACAGTCTGGGACAGTCTGGAACAGTCTGGGACAGTCTGGGACTTGTTTGGAACAGTCTGGGACTGCCTGGGACCGTCTGGTACTTGTTTGGATCAGCCTGGGACAGTCTGGGACTTGTTTGGAACAGTCTGCGTCAGTTTGGGACCGTCTGGGACTTTTTTGGAACAGTCTACGACAGTTTTGGACAGTCTAGGACTTGTTTGGGACAGTCTGGGACAGTCTGGGATAGTCTGGGACTTGTTTTGGACAGTCTGGGACAATCTGGGACAGTCTGGGACTTGTTTGGAACAGTCTGCGACAGTTTGGGACAGTCTAGGACTTGTTTGGGCCAGTCTGGGACCGACTGGGACCGTCTGGGACAGTCTAGGACTTGTTTGGAACAGTCTACGACAGTTTCGGACAGTCTAGGACTTGTTTGGGACCGTCTGGGACCGTCTGGGACAGTCTGGGACTTGTTTGGGACAGTCTGGGACAATCTGGGACAGTCTTGGACTTGTTTGGAACAGCCTGGGACAGTCTGGGGTAGTCTGGGACTTGCTTGGAACAGTCTGCGACAGTTTGGGACAGTCTAGGACTTGTTTGGGACAGTCTGAGACCATCTGGGACAGTTTGGGACCGTCTGGGACAGTCTAGGACACGTTTGGGACAGTCTGGGACCGTCTGGGACAGTCTGGGACTTGTTTGGAACAGTCTGGGACAGTCTGGGACAGTCTGGGACAGTCTGGGACAGTCTGGGACAGTCTGGGACAGTCTGGGACTTGTTTGGAACAGCCTGGGACAGTCTGGGGTAGTCTGGGACTTGTTTGGGACAGTCTGGGACTGTCTGGGACCGTCTGGGACTTGTTTGGAACAGTCTGCGACAGTCTGGGACAGTCTGTGACTTGTTTGGAACAGTCTGCGTCAGTTTGGGACCGTCTGGGACAGTCTGGGACTCGGTTGGAACAGCCTGGGACAGTCTGGGGTAGTCTGGGACTTGTTTGGAACAGTCTGCGACAGTTTGGGACCGTCTGGGACTTGTTTGCAACAGTCTGCGACAGTTTGGGACAGTCTAGGACATGTTTGGGACAGTCTGGGACCGTCTGGGACCTTCTGGGACAGTCTGGGACTTGTTTGGGACAGTCTGGGACAATCTGGGACAGTCTGGGACTTGTTTGGAACAGTCTGGGACAATCTGGGACAGTCTGGGACTTGTTTGGAACAGTCTGGGACTGTCTGGGACAGTCTGGAACTTGTTTGGAACAGTCTGCGACAGTCTGGGACAGTCTGTGACTTGTTTGGAACAGTCTGCGTCAGTTTGGGACCGTCTGGGACTTGTTTGGAATAGTCTGCGACAGTTTGGGACAGTCTAGGTCTTGTTTGGGACAGTCTGAGACCGTCTGGGACCTTCTGGGACAGTCTGGGACTTGTTTGGAACAGCCTGGGACAGTCTGGGGTAGTCTGGGACTTGTTTGGAACAGTCTGCGACAGTTTGGGACAGTCTAGGAATTGTTTGGGACAGTCTGGGACCATCTGGGACAGTCTAGGACCGTCTGGGACAGTCTAGGACACGTTTGGGACAGTCTGGGACCGTCTGGGACAGTCTGGGACTTGTTTGGAACAGCCTGGGACAGTCTGGGGTAGTCTGGGACTTGTTTGGAACAGTCTGCGACAGTTTGGGACAGTCTAGGACTTGTTTGGGACAGTCTGGGACCGTTGGGGACAGTCTGGGACTTGCTTGGAACAGCCTGGGACAGTCTGGGACAGTCTAGGACTTGTTTGGAAAAATCTGGGATCGTCTGGGACCTTCTGGAACAGTCTGGGACTTGTATGGAACAGTCTGCGACAGTTTGGGACCGTCTGGGACTTGTTTGGAACAGTCTGCGACCGTTTGAGACCGTCTGGGACTTGTGTGGAACAGTCTGCGACAGTTTGGGACAGTCTAGGACTTGTTTGGGACAGTCTGTGGCCGTCTGGGACAGTCTAGGACTTGTTTGGGACAGTCTGGGACAGTTTGGAACCGTCTGGGACTTGTTTCGAACAGTCTGCGACAGTCTGGGATAGTCTGGGACTTGTTTGGGACAGTCTGGTAACGTCTGGGTCCGTCTGGGACAGTCTAGGACTTGTTTGGGCCAGTCTGGGACCGTCTGGGACCGTCTGGGACTTGTTTGGGACAGTCTGCGGCCGTCTGGGACAGTCTGGGACTTGTTTGGAACAGTCTGCGACAGTTTGGGACCGTCTGGGACTTGTATGGAACAGTCTGCGACAGTTTGGGACAGTCTATGACTTGTTTGGGACAGTCTGTGGCCGTCTGGGACAGTCTAGGACTTGTTTTGCGACTGTCTGGGACAATCTGGGACAGTCTGGGTCTTGTTTGGAACAGTCTGCGACAGTTTTGGACAGTCTAGGACTTGTTTGGGACAGTCTGGGACTTGTTTGGCACAGTCTGGTACAATCTGGGACAGTCTGGGACTTGTTTGGAACAGCCTGGGAAAGTCTGGGATAGTCTGGGACTTGTTTGGAACAGTCTGTGACAGTTTGGGACCGACTGGGACTTGTATGGAACAGTCTGCATCAGTTTGGGACAGTCTAGGACTTGTTTGGGCCAGTCTGGGACCGTCTGGGACCGTCTGGGACTTGTTTGGGACAGTCTGCGGCCGTCTGGGACAGTCTAGGACTTGTTTGGGACAGTCTGGGACCATCTGGGACCTTCTGGGACAGTCAGGGACTTGTTTGGAACAGTCTGCGACAGTTTGGGACCGTCTGGGACTTGTTTGGAACAGTCTGCGACAGTTTGAGACAGTCTAGGACTTGTTTGCGACTGTCTGGGACAATCTGGGACAGTCTGGGTCTTGTTTGGAACAGTCTGCGACAGTTTTGGACAGTCTAGGACTTGTTTGGGACAGTCTGGGACTTGTTTGGCACAGTCTGGTACAATCTGGGACAGTCTGGGACTTGTTTGGAACAGCCTGGGAAAGTCTGGGATAGTCTGGGACTTGTTTGGAACAGTCTGCGACAGTTTGGGACCGTCTGGGACTTGTTTGGAACAGTCTGCGATAGTTTGGGACAGTCTAGTACTTGTTTGGGACAGTCTGTGACCGTCTGGGACCGTCTGGGACAGTCTGGGACTTGTTTGGAACAGTCTGCGACAGTTTGGGACCGTCTGGGACTTGTTTGGAACAGTCTGCGACAGTTTGGGACAGTCTAGGACTTGTTTGGAACAGCCTGGGGCAGTCTGGGATAGTCTGGGACTTGTTTGGAACAATCTGCGACAGTTTGGGACCGTCTGGGACTTGTTTGGAACAGTCTGCGACAGTTTGGGACAGTCTAGTACTTGTTTGGGACAGTCTGGTAACGTCTGGGTCCGTCTGGGACAGTCTAGGACTTGTTTGGGACAGTCTAGGACAATCTGGGACAGTCTGGGACTTGTTTGGAACAGTCTGCGACAGTTTGGGACAGTCTAGGACTTGTTTGGGACAGTCTGGGACAGTCTGGGACCGTGTGGGACAGTCTGGGACTTGTTTGGAACAGACTGGGACAGTCTGGGACAGTCTGGGACAGTCTGGGACAGTCTGGGACCGTCTGGGACTTGTTTGGAACAGTCTGGGACAGTCTGGGACAGTCTGGGACTTGTTTGGAACAGCCTGGGACAGTCTGGGGTAGTCTGGGACTTGTTTGGAACAGTCTGCGACAGATTGGGACCGTCTGGGACTTGTTTTCAACAGTCTGCGACAGTTTGGGACATTCTAGGACATGTTTGGGACAGTCTGGGACCGTCTGGGTCCTTCTGGGACAGTCTGGGACTTGTTTGGGACAGTCTGGGACAATCTGGGACAGTCTGGGACTTGTTCGGAACAGCCTGGGACAGTTTGGGACAGTCTAGGACTTGTTTGGGACAGTCTGGGACCGTCTGGGACAGTCTAGGACACGTTTGGGACAGTCTGGGACCGTCTGGGACAGTCTGGGACACGTTTCGGACAGTCTGGGACCGTCTGGGACAGTCTGGGACTTGTTTGGAACAGTCTGGGACAGTCTGGAACAGTCTGGGACAGTCTGGAACTTGTTTGGAACAGTCTGGGACAGTCTGGATCAGTCTGGGACAGTCTGGGACTTGTTTGGAACAGTCTGCGTCAGTTTGGGACCGTCTCGGACTTTTTTGGAACAGTCTACGACAGTTTTGGACAGTCTAGGACTTGTTTGGGACAGTCTGGGACAGTCTGGGATAGTCTGGGACTTGTTTGGGACAGTCTGGGACAATCTGGGACAGTCTGGGACTTGTTTGGAACAGTCTGCGACAGTTTGGGACAGTCTAGGACTTGTTTGGGCCAGTCTGGGACCGACTGGGACCGTCTGGGACAGTCTAGGACTTGTTTGGAACAGTCTACGACAGTTTTGGACAGTCTAGGACTTGTTTGGGACCGTCTGGGACCGTCTGGGACAGTCTGGGACTTGTTTGGGACAGTCTGGGACAATCTGGGACAGTCTTGGACTTGTTTGGAACAGCCTGGGACAGTCTGGGGTAGTCTGGGACTTGCTTGGAACAGTCTGCGACAGTTTGGGACAGTCTAGGACTTGTTTGGGACAGTCTGGGACCATCTGGGACAGTTTGGGACCGTCTGGGACAGTCTGGGACTTGTTTGGAACAGTCTGCGACAGTTTGGGACCGTCTGGGACTTGTTTGGAACAGTCTGCGACAGTTTGGGACAGTCTCGGCCTTGTTTGCGACTGTCTGGGACAATCTGGGACAGTCTGGTACAATCTGGGACAGTCTGGGACTTGTTTGGAACAGCCTGGGAAAGTCTGGGATAGTCTGGGACTTGTTTGGAACAGTCTGTGACAGTTTGGGACCGACTGGGACTTGTTTGGAACTGTCTGCATCAGTTTGAGACAGTCTAGGACTTGTTTGGGCCAGTCTGGGACCGTGTGGGACTTGTTTGGAACAGTCTGCGACAGTTTGGGACCGTCTGGGACTTGTTTGGAACAGCCTGCGACAGTTTGAGACAGTCTAGGACTTGTTTGCGACTGTCTGGGACAATCTGGGACAGTCTGGGTCTTGTTTGGAACAGTCTGCGACAGTTTTGGACAGTCTAGGACTTGTTTGGGACAGTCTGGGACTTGTTTGGCACAGTCTGGTACAATCTGGGACAGTCTGGGACTTGTTTGGAACAGCCTGGGAAAGTCTGGGATAGTCTGGGACTTGTTTGGAACAGTCTGCGACAGTTTGGGACCGTCTGGGACTTGTTTGGAACAGTCTGCGATAGTTTGGGACAGTCTAGGACTTGTTTGGGACAGTCTGAGACCGTCTGGGACCGTCTGGGACAGTCTGGGACTTGTTTGGAACAGTCTGCGACAGTTTGGGACAGTCTGGGACTTGTTTGGAACAGTCTGCGACAGTTTGGGACAGTCTGGGACTTGTTTGGAACAGTCTGCGACAGTTTGAGACCGTCTGGGACTTGTTTGGAACAGTCTGCGACAGTTTGGGACCGTCTGGGACTTGTTTGGAACAGTCTGCGACAGTTTGGGACAGTCTAGGACTTGTTTGGAACAGCCTGGGGCAGTCTGGGATAGTCTGGGACTTGTTTGGAACAATCTGCGACAGTTTGGGACCGTCTGGGACTTGTTTGGAACAGTCTGCGACAGTTTGGGACAGTCTAATACTTGTTTGGGACAGTCTGGTAACGTCTGGGTCCGTCTGGGACAGTCTAGGACTTGTTTGGGACAGTCTAGGACAATCTGGGACAGTCTGGGCCTTGTTTGGAACAGTCTGCGACAGTTTGGGACAGTCTAGGACTTGTTTGGGACAGTCTGGGACAATCTGGGACAGTCTTGGACTTGTTTGGAACAGCCTGGGACAGTCTGGGGTAGTCTGGGACTTGCTTGGAACAGTCTGCGACAGTTTGGGACAGTCTAGGACTTGTTTGGGACCGTCTGGGACCGTCTGGGACAGTCTGGGACTTGTTTGGGACAGTCTGGGACAATCTGGGACAGTCTTGGACTTGTTTGGAACAGCCTGGGACAGTCTGGGGTAGTCTGGGACTTGCTTGGAACAGTCTGCGACAGTTTGGGACAGTCTAGGACTTGTTTGGGACAGTCTGGGACCATCTGGGACAGTTTGGGACCGTCTGGGACAGTCTGGGACTTGTTTGGAACAGTCTGCGACAGTTTGGGACCGTCTGGGACTTGTTTGGAACAGTCTGCGACAGTTTGGGACAGTCTCGGCCTTGTTTGCGACTGTCTGGGACAATCTGGGACAGTCTGGTACAATCTGGGACAGTCTGGGACTTGTTTGGAACAGCCTGGGAAAGTCTGGGATAGTCTGGGACTTGTTTGGAACAGTCTGTGACAGTTTGGGACCGACTGGGACTTGTTTGGAACTGTCTGCATCAGTTTGAGACAGTCTAGGACTTGTTTGGGCCAGTCTGGGACCGTGTGGGACTTGTTTGGAACAGTCTGCGACAGTTTGGGACCGTCTGGGACTTGTTTGGAACAGCCTGCGACAGTTTGAGACAGTCTAGGACTTGTTTGCGACTGTCTGGGACAATCTGGGACAGTCTGGGTCTTGTTTGGAACAGTCTGCGACAGTTTTGGACAGTCTAGGACTTGTTTGGGACAGTCTGGGACTTGTTTGGCACAGTCTGGCACAATCTGGGACAGTCTGGGACTTGTTTGGAACAGCCTGGGAAAGTCTGGGATAGTCTGGGACTTGTTTGGAACAGTCTGCGACAGTTTGGGACCGTCTGGGACTTGTTTGGAACAGTCTGCGATAGTTTGGGACAGTCTAGGACTTGTTTGGGACAGTCTGAGACCGTCTGGGACCGTCTGGGACAGTCTGGGACTTGTTTGGAACAGTCTGCGACAGTTTGGGACAGTCTGGGACTTGTTTGGAACAGTCTGCGACAGTTTGGGACAGTCTGGGACTTGTTTGGAACAGTCTGCGACAGTTTGAGACCGTCTGGGACTTGTTTGGAACAGTCTGCGACAGTTTGGGACCGTCTGGGACTTGTTTGGAACAGTCTGCGACAGTTTGGGACAGTCTAGGACTTGTTTGGAACAGCCTGGGGCAGTCTGGGATAGTCTGGGACTTGTTTGGAACAATCTGCGACAGTTTGGGACCGTCTGGGACTTGTTTGGAACAGTCTGCGACAGTTTGGGACAGTCTAATACTTGTTTGGGACAGTCTGGTAACGTCTGGGTCCGTCTGGGACAGTCTAGGACTTGTTTGGGACAGTCTAGGACAATCTGGGACAGTCTGGGACTTGTTTGGAACAGTCTGCGACAGTTTGGGACAGTCTAGGACTTGTTTGGGACAGTCTGGGACAGTCTGGGACCGTCTGGGACAGTCTGGGACAGTCTGGGACAGTCTGGGACAGTCTGGGACCGTCTGGGACTTGTTTGGAACAGTCTGGGACAGTCTGGGACAGTCTGGGACTTGTTTGGAACAGCCTGGGACAGTCTGGGGTAGTCTGGGACTTGTTTGGAACAGTCTGCGACAGATTGGGACCGTCTGGGACTTGTTTTCAACAGTCTGCGACAGTTTGGGACATTCTAGGACATGTTTGGGACAGTCTGGGACCGTCTGGGTCCTTCTGGGACAGTCTGGGACTTGTTTGGGACAGTCTGGGACAATCTGGGACAGTCTGGGACTTGTTCGGAACAGCCTGGGACAGTTTGGGACAGTCTAGGACACGTTTGGGACAGTCTGGGACCGTCTGGGACAGTCTGGGACACGTTTCGGACAGTCTGGGACCGTCTGGGACAGTCTGGGACTTGTTTGGAACAGTCTGGGACAGTCTGGGACTTGTTTGGAACAGTCTGGGACAGTCTGGATCAGTCTGGGACAGTCTGGGACTTGTTTGGAACAGTCTGCGACAGTTTGGGACAGTCTAGGACTTGTTTGGGCCAGTCTGGGACCGACTGGGACCGTCTGGGACAGTCTAGGACTTGTTTGAAACAGTCTACGACAGTTTTGGACAGTCTAGGACTTGTTTGGGACCGTCTGGGACCGTCTGGGACAGTCTGGGACTTGTTTGGGACAGTCTGGGACAATCTGGGACAGTCTTGGACTTGTTTGGAACAGCCTGGGACAGTCTGGGGTAGTCTGGGACTTGCTTGGAACAGTCTGCGACAGTTTGGGACAGTCTAGGACTTGTTTGGGACAGTCTGGGACCATCTGGGACAGTTTGGGACCGTCTGGGACAGTCTGGGACTTTTTTGGAACAGTCTGCGACAGTTTGGGACCGTCTGGGACTTGTTTGGAACAGTCTGCGACAGTTTGGGACAGTCTCGGCCTTGTTTGCGACTGTCTGGGACAATCTGGGACAGTCTGGTACAATCTGGGACAGTCTGGGACTTGTTTGGAACAGCCTGGGAAAGTCTGGGATAGTCTGGGACTTGTTTGGAACAGTCTGTGACAGTTTGGGACCGACTGGGACTTGTTTGGAACTGTCTGCATCAGTTTGAGACAGTCTAGGACTTGTTTGGGCCAGTCTGGGACCGTCTGGGACTTGTTTGGAACAGTCTGCGACAGTTTGGGACCGTCTGGGACTTGTTTGGAACAGTCTGCGACAGTTTGAGACAGTCTAGGACTTGTTTGCGACTGTCTGGGACAATCTGGGACAGTCTGGGTCTTGTTTGGAACAGTCTGCGACAGTTTTGGACAGTCTAGGACTTGTTTGGGACAGTCTGGGACTTGTTTGGCACAGTCTGGTACAATCTGGGACAGTCTGGGACTTGTTTGGAACAGCCTGGGAAAGTCTGGGATAGTCTGGGACTTGTTTGGAACAGTCTGCGACAGTTTGGGACCGTCTGGGACTTGTTTGGAACAGTCTGCGATAGTTTGGGACAGTCTAGGACTTGTTTGGGACAGTCTGTGACCGTCTGGGACCGTCTGGGACAGTCTGGGACTTGTTTGGAACAGTCTGCGACAGTTTGGGACAGTCTGGGACTTGTTTGGAACAGTCTGCGACAGTTTGGGACAGTCTGGGACTTGTTTGGAACAGTCTGCGACAGTTTGAGACCGTCTGGGACTTGTTTGGAACAGTCTGCGACAGTTTGGGACCGTCTGGGACTTGTTTGGAACAGTCTGCGACAGTTTGGGACAGTCTAGGACTTGTTTGGAACAGCCTGGGGCAGTCTGGGATAGTCTGGGACTTGTTTGGAACAATCTGCGACAGTTTGGGACCGTCTGGGACTTGTTTGGAACAGTCTGCGACAGTTTGGGACAGTCTAATACTTGTTTGGGACAGTCTGGTAACGTCTGGGTCCGTCTGGGACAGTCTAGGACTTGTTTGGGACAGTCTAGGACAATCTGGGACAGTCTGGGACTTGTTTGGAACAGTCTGCGACAGTTTGGGACAGTCTAGGACTTGTTTGGGACAGTCTGGGACAGTCTGGGACCGTCTGTTACAGTCTGGGACTTGTTTGGAACAGACTGGGACAGTCTGGGACAGTCTGGGACAGTCTGGGACAGTCTGGGACCGTCTGGGACTTGTTTGGAACAGTCTGGGACAGTCTGGGACAGTCTGGGACTTGTTTGGAACAGCCTGGGACAGTCTGGGGTAGTCTGGGACTTGTTTGGAACAGTCTGCGACAGATTGGGACCGTCTGGGACTTGTTTTCAACAGTCTGCGACAGTTTGGGACATTCTAGGACATGTTTGGGACATTCTGGGACCGTCTGGGTCCTTCTGGGACAGTCTGGGACTTGTTTGGGACATTCTGGGACAATCTGGGACAGTCTGGGACTTGTTCGGAACAGCCTGGGACAGTTTGGGACAGTCTAGGACACGTTTGGGACAGTCTGGGACCGTCTGGGACAGTCTGGGACACGTTTCGGACAGTCTGGGACCGTCTGGGACAGTCTGGGACTTGTTTGGAACAGTCTGGGACAGTCTGGAACTTGTTTGGAACAGTCTGGGACAGTCTGGATCAGTCTGGGACAGTCTGGGACTTGTTTGGAACAGTCTGCGTCAGTTTGGGACCGTCTCGGACTTTTTTGGAACAGTCTACGACAGTTTTGGACAGTCTAGGACTTGTTTGGGACAGTCTGGGACAGTCTGGGATAGTCTGGGACTTGTTTGGGACAGTCTGGGACAATCTGGGACAGTCTGGGACTTGTTTGGAACAGTCTGCGACAGTTTGGGACAGTCTAGGACTTGTTTGGGCCAGTCTGGGACCGACTGGGACCGTCTGGGACAGTCTAGGACTTGTTTGGAACAGTCTACGACAGTTTTGGACAGTCTAGGACTTGTTTGGGACCGTCTGGGACAGTCTGGGACTTGTTTGGGACAGTCTGGGACAATCTGTGACAGTCTTGGACTTGTTTGGAACAGCCTGGGACAGTCTGGGGTAGTCTGGGACTTGCTTGGAACAGTCTGCGACAGTTTGGGACAGTCTAGGACTTGTTTGGGACAGTCTGGGACCATCTGGGACAGTTTGGGACCGTCTGGGACAGTCTGGGACTTGTTTGGAACAGCCTGGGACAGTCTGGGGTAGTCTGGGACTTGTTTGGAACAATCTGCGACAGTTTGGGACCGTCTGGGACTTGTTTGGAACAGTCTGCGACAGTTTGGGACAGTCTAATACTTGTTTGGGACAGTCTGGTAACGTCTGGGTCCGTCTGGGACAGTCTAGGACTTGTTTGGGACAGTCTAGGACAATCTGGGACAGTCTGGGCCTTGTTTGGAACAGTCTGCGACAGTTTGGGACAGTCTAGGACTTGTTTGGGACAGTCTGGGACAATCTGGGACAGTCTTGGACTTGTTTGGAACAGCCTGGGACAGTCTGGGGTAGTCTGGGACTTGCTTGGAACAGTCTGCGACAGTTTGGGACAGTCTAGGACTTGTTTGGGACCGTCTGGGACCGTCTGGGACAGTCTGGGACTTGTTTGGGACAGTCTGGGACAATCTGGGACAGTCTTGGACTTGTTTGGAACAGCCTGGGACAGTCTGGGGTAGTCTGGGACTTGCTTGGAACAGTCTGCGACAGTTTGGGACAGTCTAGGACTTGTTTGGGACAGTCTGGGACCATCTGGGACAGTTTGGGACCGTCTGGGACAGTCTGGGACTTGTTTGGAACAGTCTGCGACAGTTTGGGACCGTCTGGGACTTGTTTGGAACAGTCTGCGACAGTTTGGGACAGTCTCGGCCTTGTTTGCGACTGTCTGGGACAATCTGGGACAGTCTGGTACAATCTGGGACAGTCTGGGACTTGTTTGGAACAGCCTGGGAAAGTCTGGGATAGTCTGGGACTTGTTTGGAACAGTCTGTGACAGTTTGGGACCGACTGGGACTTGTTTGGAACTGTCTGCATCAGTTTGAGACAGTCTAGGACTTGTTTGGGCCAGTCTGGGACCGTGTGGGACTTGTTTGGAACAGTCTGCGACAGTTTGGGACCGTCTGGGACTTGTTTGGAACAGCCTGCGACAGTTTGAGACAGTCTAGGACTTGTTTGCGACTGTCTGGGACAATCTGGGACAGTCTGGGTCTTGTTTGGAACAGTCTGCGACAGTTTTGGACAGTCTAGGACTTGTTTGGGACAGTCTGGGACTTGTTTGGCACAGTCTGGTACAATCTGGGACAGTCTGGGACTTGTTTGGAACAGCCTGGGAAAGTCTGGGATAGTCTGGGACTTGTTTGGAACATTCTGCGACAGTTTGGGACCGTCTGGGACTTGTTTGGAACAGTCTGCGATAGTTTGGGACAGTCTAGGACTTGTTTGGGACAGTCTGAGACCGTCTGGGACCGTCTGGGACAGTCTGGGACTTGTTTGGAACAGTCTGCGACAGTTTGGGACAGTCTGGGACTTGTTTGGAACAGTCTGCGACAGTTTGGGACAGTCTGGGACTTGTTTGGAACAGTCTGCGACAGTTTGAGACCGTCTGGGACTTGTTTGGAACAGTCTGCGACAGTTTGGGACCGTCTGGGACTTGTTTGGAACAGTCTGCGACAGTTTGGGACAGTCTAGGACTTGTTTGGAACAGCCTGGGGCAGTCTGGGATAGTCTGGGACTTGTTTGGAACAATCTGCGACAGTTTGGGACCGTCTGGGACTTGTTTGGAACAGTCTGCGACAGTTTGGGACAGTCTAATACTTGTTTGGGACAGTCTGGTAACGTCTGGGTCCGTCTGGGACAGTCTAGGACTTGTTTGGGACAGTCTAGGACAATCTGGGACAGTCTGGGACTTGTTTGGAACAGTCTGCGACAGTTTGGGACAGTCTAGGACTTGTTTGGGACAGTCTGGGACAGTCTGGGACCGTCTGGGACAGTCTGGGACTTGTTTGGAACAGACTGGGACAGTCTGGGACAGTCTGGGACAGTCTGGGACAGTCTGGGACCGTCTGGGACTTGTTTGGAACAGTCTGGGACAGTCTGGGACAGTCTGGGACTTGTTTGGAACAGCCTGGGACAGTCTGGGGTAGTCTGGGACTTGTTTGGAACAGTCTGCGACAGATTGGGACCGTCTGGGACTTGTTTTCAACAGTCTGCGACAGTTTGGGACATTCTAGGACATGTTTGGGACAGTCTGGGACCGTCTGGGTCCTTCTGGGACAGTCTGGGACTTGTTTGGGACAGTCTGGGACAATCTGGGACAGTCTGGGACTTGTTCGGAACAGCCTGGGACAGTTTGGGACAGTCTAGGACACGTTTGGGACAGTCTGGGACCGTCTGGGACAGTCTGGGACACGTTTCGGACAGTCTGGGACCGTCTGGGACAGTCTGGGACTTGTTTGGAACAGTCTGGGACAGTCTGGGACTTGTTTGGAACAGTCTGGGACAGTCTGGATCAGTCTGGGACAGTCTGGGACTTGTTTGGAACAGTCTGCGACAGTTTGGGACAGTCTAGGACTTGTTTGGGCCAGTCTGGGACCGACTGGGACCGTCTGGGACAGTCTAGGACTTGTTTGAAACAGTCTACGACAGTTTTGGACAGTCTAGGACTTGTTTGGGACCGTCTGGGACCGTCTGGGACAGTCTGGGACTTGTTTGGGACAGTCTGGGACAATCTGGGACAGTCTTGGACTTGTTTGGAACAGCCTGGGACAGTCTGGGGTAGTCTGGGACTTGCTTGGAACAGTCTGCGACAGTTTGGGACAGTCTAGGACTTGTTTGGGACAGTCTGGGACCATCTGGGACAGTTTGGGACCGTCTGGGACAGTCTGGGACTTGTTTGGAACAGTCTGCGACAGTTTGGGACCGTCTGGGACTTGTTTGGAACAGTCTGCGACAGTTTGGGACAGTCTCGGCCTTGTTTGCGACTGTCTGGGACAATCTGGGACAGTCTGGTACAATCTGGGACAGTCTGGGACTTGTTTGGAACAGCCTGGGAAAGTCTGGGATAGTCTGGGACTTGTTTGGAACAGTCTGTGACAGTTTGGGACCGACTGGGACTTGTTTGGAACTGTCTGCATCAGTTTGAGACAGTCTAGGACTTGTTTGGGCCAGTCTGGGACCGTCTGGGACTTGTTTGGAACAGTCTGCGACAGTTTGGGACCGTCTGGGACTTGTTTGGAACAGTCTGCGACAGTTTGAGACAGTCTAGGACTTGTTTGCGACTGTCTGGGACAATCTGGGACAGTCTGGGTCTTGTTTGGAACAGTCTGCGACAGTTTTGGACAGTCTAGGACTTGTTTGGGACAGTCTGGGACTTGTTTGGCACAGTCTGGTACAATCTGGGACAGTCTGGGACTTGTTTGGAACAGCCTGGGAAAGTCTGGGATAGTCTGGGACTTGTTTGGAACAGTCTGCGACAGTTTGGGACCGTCTGGGACTTGTTTGGAACAGTCTGCGATAGTTTGGGACAGTCTAGGACTTGTTTGGGACAGTCTGTGACCGTCTGGGACCGTCTGGGACAGTCTGGGACTTGTTTGGAACAGTCTGCGACAGTTTGGGACAGTCTGGGACTTGTTTGGAACAGTCTGCGACAGTTTGGGACAGTCTGGGACTTGTTTGGAACAGTCTGCGACAGTTTGAGACCGTCTGGGACTTGTTTGGAACAGTCTGCGACAGTTTGGGACCGTCTGGGACTTGTTTGGAACAGTCTGCGACAGTTTGGGACAGTCTAGGACTTGTTTGGAACAGCCTGGGGCAGTCTGGGATAGTCTGGGACTTGTTTGGAACAATCTGCGACAGTTTGGGACCGTCTGGGACTTGTTTGGAACAGTCTGCGACAGTTTGGGACAGTCTAATACTTGTTTGGGACAGTCTGGTAACGTCTGGGTCCGTCTGGGACAGTCTAGGACTTGTTTGGGACAGTCTAGGACAATCTGGGACAGTCTGGGACTTGTTTGGAACAGTCTGCGACAGTTTGGGACAGTCTAGGACTTGTTTGGGACAGTCTGGGACAGTCTGGGACCGTCTGGGACAGTCTGGGACTTGTTTGGAACAGACTGGGACAGTCTGGGACAGTCTGGGACAGTCTGGGACAGTCTGGGACCGTCTGGGACTTGTTTGGAACAGTCTGGGACAGTCTGGGACAGTCTGGGACTTGTTTGGAACAGCCTGGGACAGTCTGGGGTAGTCTGGGACTTGTTTGGAACAGTCTGCGACAGATTGGGACCGTCTGGGACTTGTTTTCAACAGTCTGCGACAGTTTGGGACATTCTAGGACATGTTTGGGACATTCTGGGACCGTCTGGGTCCTTCTGGGACAGTCTGGGACTTGTTTGGGACATTCTGGGACAATCTGGGACAGTCTGGGACTTGTTCGGAACAGCCTGGGACAGTTTGGGACAGTCTAGGACACGTTTGGGACAGTCTGGGACCGTCTGGGACAGTCTGGGACACGTTTCGGACAGTCTGGGACCGTCTGGGACAGTCTGGGACTTGTTTGGAACAGTCTGGGACAGTCTGGGACTTGTTTGGAACAGTCTGGGACAGTCTGGATCAGTCTGGGACAGTCTGGGACTTGTTTGGAACAGTCTGCGTCAGTTTGGGACCGTCTCGGACTTTTTTGGAACAGTCTACGACAGTTTTGGACAGTCTAGGACTTGTTTGGGACAGTCTGGGACAGTCTGGGATAGTCTGGGACTTGTTTGGGACAGTCTGGGACAATCTGGGACAGTCTGGGACTTGTTTGGAACAGTCTGCGACAGTTTGGGACAGTCTAGGACTTGTTTGGGCCAGTCTGGGACCGACTGGGACCGTCTGGGACAGTCTAGGACTTGTTTGGAACAGTCTACGACAGTTTTGGACAGTCTAGGACTTGTTTGGGACCGTCTGGGACAGTCTGGGACTTGTTTGGGACAGTCTGGGACAATCTGTGACAGTCTTGGACTTGTTTGGAACAGCCTGGGACAGTCTGGGGTAGTCTGGGACTTGCTTGGAACAGTCTGCGACAGTTTGGGACAGTCTAGGACTTGTTTGGGACAGTCTGGGACCATCTGGGACAGTTTGGGACCGTCTGGGACAGTCTGGGACTTGTTTGGAACAGCCTGGGACAGTCTGGGGTAGTCTGGGACTTGTTTGGGACAGTCTGGGACTGTCTGGGACCGTCTGGGACTTGTTTGGAACAGTCTGCGACAGTCTGGGACAGTCTGTGACTTGTTTGGAACAGTCTGCGTCAGTTTGGGACAGTCTGGGACAGTCTGGGACTCGGTTGGAACAGCCTGGGACAGTCTGGGGTAGTCTGGGACTTGTTTGGAACAGTCTGCGACAGTTTGGGACTGTCTGGGACTTGTTTGCAACAGTCTGCGACAGTTTGGGACAGTCTAGGACATGTTTGGGACAGTCTGGGACCGTCTGGGACCTTCTGGGAAAGTCTGGGACTTGTTTGGGACAGTCTGGGACAATCTGGGACAGTCTGGGACTTGTTTGGAACAGTCTGGGACAATCTGGGACAGTCTGGGACTTGTTTGGAACAGTCTGGGACAGTCTGGGACAGTCTGGGACAGTCTGGGACAGTCTGGGACTTGTTTGGAACAGCCTGGGACAGTCTGGGACCGTCTGGGACTTGTTTGGAACAGTCTGCGACAGTCTGGGACAGTCTGTGACTTGTTTGGAACAGTCTGCGTCAGTTTGGGACAGTCTGGGACAGTCTGGGACTCGGTTGGAACAGCCTGGGACAGTCTGGGGTAGTCTGGGACTTGTTTGGAACAGTCTGCGACAGTTTGGGACTGTCTGGGACTTGTTTGCAACAGTCTGCGACAGTTTGGGACAGTCTAGGACATGTTTGGGACAGTCTGGGACCGTCTGGGACCTTCTGGGACAGTCTGGGACTTGTTTGGGACAGTCTGGGACAGTCTGGGACAGTCTGTGACTTGTTTGGAACAGTCTGCGTCAGTTTGGGACCGTCTGGGACTTGTTTGGAATAGTCTGCGACAGTTTGGGACAGTCTAGGACTTGTTTGGGACAGTCTGAGACCGTCTGGGACCTTCTGGGACAGTCTGGGACTTGTTTGGAACAGCCTGGGACAGTCTGTGGTAGTCTGGGACATGTTTGGAACAGTCTGCGACAGTTTGGGACAGTCTAGGAATTGTTTGGGACAGTCTGGGACCATCTGGGACAGTCTAGGACCGTCTCGGACAGTCTAGGACACGTTTGGGACAGTCTGGGACCGTCTGGGACAGTCTGGGTCTTTTTTGGAACAGCCTGGGACAGTCTGGGGTAGTCTGGGACTTGTTTGGAACAGTCTGCGACAGTTTGGGACAGTCTAGGACTTGTTTGGGACAGTCTGGGACCATCTGGGACAGTCTAGGACCGTCTGGGACAGTCTAGGACACGTTTGGGACAGTCTGGGACCGTCGGGGACAGTCTGGGACTTGTTTGGAACAGCCTGGGACAGTCTGGGACAGTCTAGGACTTGTTTGGAAAAATCTGGGATCGTCTGGGACCTTCTGGAACAGTCTGGGACTTGTATGGAACAGTCTGCGACAGTTTGGGACCGTCTGGGACTTGTTTGGAACAGTCTGCGACCGTTTGAGACCGTCTGGGACTTGTTTGGAACAGTCTGCGACAGTTTGGGACCGTCTGGGACTTGTTTGGAACAGTCTGCGACAGTTTGGGACAGTCTAGGACTTGTTTGGAACAGCCTGGGGCAGTCTGGGATAGTCTGGGACTTGTTTGGAACAATCTGCGACAGTTTGGGACCGTCTGGGACTTGTTTGGAACAGTCTGCGACAGTTTGGGACAGTCTAATACTTGTTTGGGACAGTCTGGTAACGTCTGGGTCCGTCTGGGACAGTCTAGGACTTGTTTGGGACAGTCTAGGACAATCTGGGACAGTCTGGGACTTGTTTGGAACAGTCTGCGACAGTTTGGGACAGTCTAGGACTTGTTTGGGACAGTCTGGGACAGTCTGGGACCGTCTGGGACAGTCTGGGACTTGTTTGGAACAGACTGGGACAGTCTGGGACAGTCTGGGACAGTCTGGGACAGTCTGGGACCGTCTGGGACTTGTTTGGAACAGTCTGGGACAGTCTGGGACAGTCTGGGACTTGTTTGGAACAGCCTGGGACAGTCTGGGGTAGTCTGGGACTTGTTTGGAACAGTCTGCGACAGATTGGGACCGTCTGGGACTTGTTTTCAACAGTCTGCGACAGTTTGGGACATTCTAGGACATGTTTGGGACAGTCTGGGACCGTCTGGGTCCTTCTGGGACAGTCTGGGACTTGTTTGGGACAGTCTGGGACAATCTGGGACAGTCTGGGACTTGTTCGGAACAGCCTGGGACAGTTTGGGACAGTCTAGGACACGTTTGGGACAGTCTGGGACCGTCTGGGACAGTCTGGGACACGTTTCGGACAGTCTGGGACCGTCTGGGACAGTCTGGGACTTGTTTGGAACAGTCTGGGACAGTCTGGGACTTGTTTGGAACAGTCTGGGACAGTCTGGATCAGTCTGGGACAGTCTGGGACTTGTTTGGAACAGTCTGCGACAGTTTGGGACAGTCTAGGACTTGTTTGGGCCAGTCTGGGACCGACTGGGACCGTCTGGGACAGTCTAGGACTTGTTTGAAACAGTCTACGACAGTTTTGGACAGTCTAGGACTTGTTTGGGACCGTCTGGGACCGTCTGGGACAGTCTGGGACTTGTTTGGGACAGTCTGGGACAATCTGGGACAGTCTTGGACTTGTTTGGAACAGCCTGGGACAGTCTGGGGTAGTCTGGGACTTGCTTGGAACAGTCTGCGACAGTTTGGGACAGTCTAGGACTTGTTTGGGACAGTCTGGGACCATCTGGGACAGTTTGGGACCGTCTGGGACAGTCTGGGACTTGTTTGGAACAGTCTGCGACAGTTTGGGACCGTCTGGGACTTGTTTGGAACAGTCTGCGACAGTTTGGGACAGTCTCGGCCTTGTTTGCGACTGTCTGGGACAATCTGGGACAGTCTGGTACAATCTGGGACAGTCTGGGACTTGTTTGGAACAGCCTGGGAAAGTCTGGGATAGTCTGGGACTTGTTTGGAACAGTCTGTGACAGTTTGGGACCGACTGGGACTTGTTTGGAACTGTCTGCATCAGTTTGAGACAGTCTAGGACTTGTTTGGGCCAGTCTGGGACCGTCTGGGACTTGTTTGGAACAGTCTGCGACAGTTTGGGACCGTCTGGGACTTGTTTGGAACAGTCTGCGACAGTTTGAGACAGTCTAGGACTTGTTTGCGACTGTCTGGGACAATCTGGGACAGTCTGGGTCTTGTTTGGAACAGTCTGCGACAGTTTTGGACAGTCTAGGACTTGTTTGGGACAGTCTGGGACTTGTTTGGCACAGTCTGGTACAATCTGGGACAGTCTGGGACTTGTTTGGAACAGCCTGGGAAAGTCTGGGATAGTCTGGGACTTGTTTGGAACAGTCTGCGACAGTTTGGGACCGTCTGGGACTTGTTTGGAACAGTCTGCGATAGTTTGGGACAGTCTAGGACTTGTTTGGGACAGTCTGTGACCGTCTGGGACCGTCTGGGACAGTCTGGGACTTGTTTGGAACAGTCTGCGACAGTTTGGGACAGTCTGGGACTTGTTTGGAACAGTCTGCGACAGTTTGGGACAGTCTGGGACTTGTTTGGAACAGTCTGCGACAGTTTGAGACCGTCTGGGACTTGTTTGGAACAGTCTGCGACAGTTTGGGACCGTCTGGGACTTGTTTGGAACAGTCTGCGACAGTTTGGGACAGTCTAGGACTTGTTTGGAACAGCCTGGGGCAGTCTGGGATAGTCTGGGACTTGTTTGGAACAATCTGCGACAGTTTGGGACCGTCTGGGACTTGTTTGGAACAGTCTGCGACAGTTTGGGACAGTCTAATACTTGTTTGGGACAGTCTGGTAACGTCTGGGTCCGTCTGGGACAGTCTAGGACTTGTTTGGGACAGTCTAGGACAATCTGGGACAGTCTGGGACTTGTTTGGAACAGTCTGCGACAGTTTGGGACAGTCTAGGACTTGTTTGGGACAGTCTGGGACAGTCTGGGACCGTCTGGGACAGTCTGGGACTTGTTTGGAACAGACTGGGACAGTCTGGGACAGTCTGGGACAGTCTGGGACAGTCTGGGACCGTCTGGGACTTGTTTGGAACAGTCTGGGACAGTCTGGGACAGTCTGGGACTTGTTTGGAACAGCCTGGGACAGTCTGGGGTAGTCTGGGACTTGTTTGGAACAGTCTGCGACAGATTGGGACCGTCTGGGACTTGTTTTCAACAGTCTGCGACAGTTTGGGACATTCTAGGACATGTTTGGGACATTCTGGGACCGTCTGGGTCCTTCTGGGACAGTCTGGGACTTGTTTGGGACATTCTGGGACAATCTGGGACAGTCTGGGACTTGTTCGGAACAGCCTGGGACAGTTTGGGACAGTCTAGGACACGTTTGGGACAGTCTGGGACCGTCTGGGACAGTCTGGGACACGTTTCGGACAGTCTGGGACCGTCTGGGACAGTCTGGGACTTGTTTGGAACAGTCTGGGACAGTCTGGGACTTGTTTGGAACAGTCTGGGACAGTCTGGATCAGTCTGGGACAGTCTGGGACTTGTTTGGAACAGTCTGCGTCAGTTTGGGACCGTCTCGGACTTTTTTGGAACAGTCTACGACAGTTTTGGACAGTCTAGGACTTGTTTGGGACAGTCTGGGACAGTCTGGGATAGTCTGGGACTTGTTTGGGACAGTCTGGGACAATCTGGGACAGTCTGGGACTTGTTTGGAACAGTCTGCGACAGTTTGGGACAGTCTAGGACTTGTTTGGGCCAGTCTGGGACCGACTGGGACCGTCTGGGACAGTCTAGGACTTGTTTGGAACAGTCTACGACAGTTTTGGACAGTCTAGGACTTGTTTGGGACCGTCTGGGACAGTCTGGGACTTGTTTGGGACAGTCTGGGACAATCTGTGACAGTCTTGGACTTGTTTGGAACAGCCTGGGACAGTCTGGGGTAGTCTGGGACTTGCTTGGAACAGTCTGCGACAGTTTGGGACAGTCTAGGACTTGTTTGGGACAGTCTGGGACCATCTGGGACAGTTTGGGACCGTCTGGGACAGTCTGGGACTTGTTTGGAACAGCCTGGGACAGTCTGGGGTAGTCTGGGACTTGTTTGGGACAGTCTGGGACTGTCTGGGACCGTCTGGGACTTGTTTGGAACAGTCTGCGACAGTCTGGGACAGTCTGTGACTTGTTTGGAACAGTCTGCGTCAGTTTGGGACAGTCTGGGACAGTCTGGGACTCGGTTGGAACAGCCTGGGACAGTCTGGGGTAGTCTGGGACTTGTTTGGAACAGTCTGCGACAGTTTGGGACTGTCTGGGACTTGTTTGCAACAGTCTGCGACAGTTTGGGACAGTCTAGGACATGTTTGGGACAGTCTGGGACCGTCTGGGACCTTCTGGGAAAGTCTGGGACTTGTTTGGGACAGTCTGGGACAATCTGGGACAGTCTGGGACTTGTTTGGAACAGTCTGGGACAATCTGGGACAGTCTGGGACTTGTTTGGAACAGTCTGGGACAGTCTGGGACAGTCTGGGACAGTCTGGGACAGTCTGGGACTTGTTTGGAACAGCCTGGGACAGTCTGGGACCGTCTGGGACTTGTTTGGAACAGTCTGCGACAGTCTGGGACAGTCTGTGACTTGTTTGGAACAGTCTGCGTCAGTTTGGGACAGTCTGGGACAGTCTGGGACTCGGTTGGAACAGCCTGGGACAGTCTGGGGTAGTCTGGGACTTGTTTGGAACAGTCTGCGACAGTTTGGGACTGTCTGGGACTTGTTTGCAACAGTCTGCGACAGTTTGGGACAGTCTAGGACATGTTTGGGACAGTCTGGGACCGTCTGGGACCTTCTGGGACAGTCTGGGACTTGTTTGGGACAGTCTGGGACAGTCTGGGACAGTCTGTGACTTGTTTGGAACAGTCTGCGTCAGTTTGGGACCGTCTGGGACTTGTTTGGAATAGTCTGCGACAGTTTGGGACAGTCTAGGACTTGTTTGGGACAGTCTGAGACCGTCTGGGACCTTCTGGGACAGTCTGGGACTTGTTTGGAACAGCCTGGGACAGTCTGTGGTAGTCTGGGACATGTTTGGAACAGTCTGCGACAGTTTGGGACAGTCTAGGAATTGTTTGGGACAGTCTGGGACCATCTGGGACAGTCTAGGACCGTCTCGGACAGTCTAGGACACGTTTGGGACAGTCTGGGACCGTCTGGGACAGTCTGGGTCTTTTTTGGAACAGCCTGGGACAGTCTGGGGTAGTCTGGGACTTGTTTGGAACAGTCTGCGACAGTTTGGGACAGTCTAGGACTTGTTTGGGACAGTCTGGGACCATCTGGGACAGTCTAGGACCGTCTGGGACAGTCTAGGACACGTTTGGGACAGTCTGGGACCGTCGGGGACAGTCTGGGACTTGTTTGGAACAGCCTGGGACAGTCTGGGACAGTCTAGGACTTGTTTGGAAAAATCTGGGATCGTCTGGGACCTTCTGGAACAGTCTGGGACTTGTATGGAACAGTCTGCGACAGTTTGGGACCGTCTGGGACTTGTTTGGAACAGTCTGCGACCGTTTGAGACCGTCTGGGACTTGTGTGGAACAGTCTGCGACAGTTTGGGACAGTCTAGGACTTGTTTGGGACAGTCTGTGGCCGTCTGGGACAGTCTAGGACTTGTTTGGGACAGTCTGGGACAGTTTGGAACCGTCTGGGACTTGTTTCGAACAGTCTGCGACAGTCTGGGATAGTCTGGGACTTGTTTGGGACAGTCTGGTAACGTCTGGGTCCGTCTGGGACAGTCTAGGACTTGTTTGGGACAGTCTGTGACAGTTTGGGACCGACTGGGACTTGTATGGAACTGTCTGCATCAGTTTGGGACAGTCTAGGACTTGTTTGGGCCAGTCTGGGACCGTCTGGGACCTGTTTGGGACAGTCTGCGGCCGTCTGGGTCAGTCTGGGACTTGTTTGGAACAGTCTGCGACAGTTTGGAACCGTCTGGGACTTGTTTGGAACAGTCTGCGACAGTCTGGGATAGTCTGGGACTTGTTTGGGACAGTCTGGGACAGTCTGGGACCGTCTGGGACAGTCTGGGACTTGTTTGGAACAGACTGGGACAGTCTGGGACAGTCTGGGACAGTCTGGGACAGTCTGGGACCGTCTGGGACTTGTTTGGAACAGTCTGGGACAGTCTGGGACAGTCTGGGACTTGTTTGGAACAGCCTGGGACAGTCTGGGGTAGTCTGGGACTTGTTTGGAACAGTCTGCGACAGATTGGGACCGTCTGGGACTTGTTTTCAACAGTCTGCGACAGTTTGGGACATTCTAGGACATGTTTGGGACAGTCTGGGACCGTCTGGGTCCTTCTGGGACAGTCTGGGACTTGTTTGGGACAGTCTGGGACAATCTGGGACAGTCTGGGACTTGTTCGGAACAGCCTGGGACAGTTTGGGACAGTCTAGGACACGTTTGGGACAGTCTGGGACCGTCTGGGACAGTCTGGGACTTGTTTGGAACAGTCTGGGACAGTCTGGGACTTGTTTGGAACAGTCTGGGACAGTCTGGATCAGTCTGGGACAGTCTGGGACTTGTTTGGAACAGTCTGCGACAGTTTGGGACAGTCTAGGACTTGTTTGGGCCAGTCTGGGACCGACTGGGACCGTCTGGGACAGTCTAGGACTTGTTTGAAACAGTCTACGACAGTTTTGGACAGTCTAGGACTTGTTTGGGACCGTCTGGGACCGTCTGGGACAGTCTGGGACTTGTTTGGGACAGTCTGGGACAATCTGGGACAGTCTTGGACTTGTTTGGAACAGCCTGGGACAGTCTGGGGTAGTCTGGGACTTGCTTGGAACAGTCTGCGACAGTTTGGGACAGTCTAGGACTTGTTTGGGACAGTCTGGGACCATCTGGGACAGTTTGGGACCGTCTGGGACAGTCTGGGACTTGTTTGGAACAGTCTGCGACAGTTTGGGACCGTCTGGGACTTGTTTGGAACAGTCTGCGACAGTTTGGGACAGTCTCGGCCTTGTTTGCGACTGTCTGGGACAATCTGGGACAGTCTGGTACAATCTGGGACAGTCTGGGACTTGTTTGGAACAGCCTGGGAAAGTCTGGGATAGTCTGGGACTTGTTTGGAACAGTCTGTGACAGTTTGGGACCGACTGGGACTTGTTTGGAACTGTCTGCATCAGTTTGAGACAGTCTAGGACTTGTTTGGGCCAGTCTGGGACCGTCTGGGACTTGTTTGGAACAGTCTGCGACAGTTTGGGACCGTCTGGGACTTGTTTGGAACAGTCTGCGACAGTTTGAGACAGTCTAGGACTTGTTTGCGACTGTCTGGGACAATCTGGGACAGTCTGGGTCTTGTTTGGAACAGTCTGCGACAGTTTTGGACAGTCTAGGACTTGTTTGGGACAGTCTGGGACTTGTTTGGCACAGTCTGGTACAATCTGGGACAGTCTGGGACTTGTTTGGAACAGCCTGGGAAAGTCTGGGATAGTCTGGGACTTGTTTGGAACAGTCTGCGACAGTTTGGGACCGTCTGGGACTTGTTTGGAACAGTCTGCGATAGTTTGGGACAGTCTAGGACTTGTTTGGGACAGTCTGTGACCGTCTGGGACCGTCTGGGACAGTCTGGGACTTGTTTGGAACAGTCTGCGACAGTTTGGGACAGTCTGGGACTTGTTTGGAACAGTCTGCGACAGTTTGGGACAGTCTGGGACTTGTTTGGAACAGTCTGCGACAGTTTGAGACCGTCTGGGACTTGTTTGGAACAGTCTGCGACAGTTTGGGACCGTCTGGGACTTGTTTCGAACAGTCTGCGACAGTTTGGGACAGTCTAGGACTTGTTTGGAACAGCCTGGGGCAGTCTGGGATAGTCTGGGACTTGTTTGGAACAATCTGCGACAGTTTGGGACCGTCTGGGACTTGTTTGGAACAGTCTGCGACAGTTTGGGACAGTCTAATACTTGTTTGGGACAGTCTGGTAACGTCTGGGTCCGTCTGGGACAGTCTAGGACTTGTTTGGGACAGTCTAGGACAATCTGGGACAGTCTGGGACTTGTTTGGAACAGTCTGCGACAGTTTGGGACAGTCTAGGACTTGTTTGGGACAGTCTGGGACAGTCTGGGACCGTCTGGGACAGTCTGGGACTTGTTTGGAACAGACTGGGACAGTCTGGGACAGTCTGGGACAGTCTGGGACAGTCTGGGACCGTCTGGGACTTGTTTGGAACAGTCTGGGACAGTCTGGGACAGTCTGGGACTTGTTTGGAACAGCCTGGGACAGTCTGGGGTAGTCTGGGACTTGTTTGGAACAGTCTGCGACAGATTGGGACCGTCTGGGACTTGTTTTCAACAGTCTGCGACAGTTTGGGACATTCTAGGACATGTTTGGGACATTCTGGGACCGTCTGGGTCCTTCTGGGACAGTCTGGGACTTGTTTGGGACATTCTGGGACAATCTGGGACAGTCTGGGACTTGTTCGGAACAGCCTGGGACAGTTTGGGACAGTCTAGGACACGTTTGGGACAGTCTGGGACCGTCTGGGACAGTCTGGGACACGTTTCGGACAGTCTGGGACCGTCTGGGACAGTCTGGGACTTGTTTGGAACAGTCTGGGACAGTCTGGGACTTGTTTGGAACAGTCTGGGACAGTCTGGATCAGTCTGGGACAGTCTGGGACTTGTTTGGAACAGTCTGCGTCAGTTTGGGACCGTCTCGGACTTTTTTGGAACAGTCTACGACAGTTTTGGACAGTCTAGGACTTGTTTGGGACAGTCTGGGACAGTCTGGGATAGTCTGGGACTTGTTTGGGACAGTCTGGGACAATCTGGGACAGTCTGGGACTTGTTTGGAACAGTCTGCGACAGTTTGGGACAGTCTAGGACTTGTTTGGGCCAGTCTGGGACCGACTGGGACCGTCTGGGACAGTCTAGGACTTGTTTGGAACAGTCTACGACAGTTTTGGACAGTCTAGGACTTGTTTGGGACCGTCTGGGACAGTCTGGGACTTGTTTGGGACAGTCTGGGACAATCTGTGACAGTCTTGGACTTGTTTGGAACAGCCTGGGACAGTCTGGGGTAGTCTGGGACTTGCTTGGAACAGTCTGCGACAGTTTGGGACAGTCTAGGACTTGTTTGGGACAGTCTGGGACCATCTGGGACAGTTTGGGACCGTCTGGGACAGTCTGGGACTTGTTTGGAACAGCCTGGGACAGTCTGGGGTAGTCTGGGACTTGTTTGGGACAGTCTGGGACTGTCTGGGACCGTCTGGGACTTGTTTGGAACAGTCTGCGACAGTCTGGGACAGTCTGTGACTTGTTTGGAACAGTCTGCGTCAGTTTGGGACAGTCTGGGACAGTCTGGGACTCGGTTGGAACAGCCTGGGACAGTCTGGGGTAGTCTGGGACTTGTTTGGAACAGTCTGCGACAGTTTGGGACTGTCTGGGACTTGTTTGCAACAGTCTGCGACAGTTTGGGACAGTCTAGGACATGTTTGGGACAGTCTGGGACCGTCTGGGACCTTCTGGGAAAGTCTGGGACTTGTTTGGGACAGTCTGGGACAATCTGGGACAGTCTGGGACTTGTTTGGAACAGTCTGGGACAATCTGGGACAGTCTGGGACTTGTTTGGAACAGTCTGGGACAGTCTGGGACAGTCTGGGACAGTCTGGGACAGTCTGGGACTTGTTTGGAACAGCCTGGGACAGTCTGGGACCGTCTGGGACTTGTTTGGAACAGTCTGCGACAGTCTGGGACAGTCTGTGACTTGTTTGGAACAGTCTGCGTCAGTTTGGGACAGTCTGGGACAGTCTGGGACTCGGTTGGAACAGCCTGGGACAGTCTGGGGTAGTCTGGGACTTGTTTGGAACAGTCTGCGACAGTTTGGGACTGTCTGGGACTTGTTTGCAACAGTCTGCGACAGTTTGGGACAGTCTAGGACATGTTTGGGACAGTCTGGGACCGTCTGGGACCTTCTGGGACAGTCTGGGACTTGTTTGGGACAGTCTGGGACAGTCTGGGACAGTCTGTGACTTGTTTGGAACAGTCTGCGTCAGTTTGGGACCGTCTGGGACTTGTTTGGAATAGTCTGCGACAGTTTGGGACAGTCTAGGACTTGTTTGGGACAGTCTGAGACCGTCTGGGACCTTCTGGGACAGTCTGGGACTTGTTTGGAACAGCCTGGGACAGTCTGTGGTAGTCTGGGACATGTTTGGAACAGTCTGCGACAGTTTGGGACAGTCTAGGAATTGTTTGGGACAGTCTGGGACCATCTGGGACAGTCTAGGACCGTCTCGGACAGTCTAGGACACGTTTGGGACAGTCTGGGACCGTCTGGGACAGTCTGGGTCTTTTTTGGAACAGCCTGGGACAGTCTGGGGTAGTCTGGGACTTGTTTGGAACAGTCTGCGACAGTTTGGGACAGTCTAGGACTTGTTTGGGACAGTCTGGGACCATCTGGGACAGTCTAGGACCGTCTGGGACAGTCTAGGACACGTTTGGGACAGTCTGGGACCGTCGGGGACAGTCTGGGACTTGTTTGGAACAGCCTGGGACAGTCTGGGACAGTCTAGGACTTGTTTGGAAAAATCTGGGATCGTCTGGGACCTTCTGGAACAGTCTGGGACTTGTATGGAACAGTCTGCGACAGTTTGGGACCGTCTGGGACTTGTTTGGAACAGTCTGCGACCGTTTGAGACCGTCTGGGACTTGTGTGGAACAGTCTGCGACAGTTTGGGACAGTCTAGGACTTGTTTGGGACAGTCTGTGGCCGTCTGGGACAGTCTAGGACTTGTTTGGGACAGTCTGGGACAGTTTGGAACCGTCTGGGACTTGTTTCGAACAGTCTGCGACAGTCTGGGATAGTCTGGGACTTGTTTGGGACAGTCTGGTAACGTCTGGGTCCGTCTGGGACAGTCTAGGACTTGTTTGGGACAGTCTGTGACAGTTTGGGACCGACTGGGACTTGTATGGAACTGTCTGCATCAGTTTGGGACAGTCTAGGACTTGTTTGGGCCAGTCTGGGACCGTCTGGGACCTGTTTGGGACAGTCTGCGGCCGTCTGGGTCAGTCTGGGACTTGTTTGGAACAGTCTGCGACAGTTTGGAACCGTCTGGGACTTGTTTGGAACAGTCTGCGACAGTCTGGGATAGTCTGGGACTTGTTTGGGACAGTCTGGTAACGTCTGGGTCCGTCTGGGACAGTCTAGGACTTCTTTGGGCCAGTCTGGGACCGTCTGGGACCGTCTGGGACTTGTTTGGGACAGTCTGCGGCCGTCTGGGACAGTCTGGGACTTGTTTGGAACAGTCTGCGACAGTTTGGGACCGTCTGGGACTTGTTTGGAACAGTCTGCGACAGTTTGGGACAGTCTAGGACTTGTTTGGGGCAGTCTTGGACCGTCTGGGACAGTCTGGCACTTGTTTGGAACAGTCTGGGACAGTCTGGGACTGTCTGGGACTTGTTTGGAACAGCCTGGGACAGTCTGGGGTAGTCTGGGACTTGTTTGGAACAGTCTGCGACAGTCTGGGATAGTCTGGGACTTGTTTGGGACAGTCTGGTAACGTCTGGCTCCGTCTGGGACAGTCTAGGACTTGTTTGGGACAGTCTGGGACAATCTGGGACAGTCTGGGACTTGTTTGGAACAGCCTGGGACAGTCTGGGACAGTCTAGGACTTGTTTGGAAAAATCTGGGATCGTCTGGGACCTTCTGGAACAGTCTGGGACTTGTATGGAACAGTCTGCGACAGTTTGGGACCGTCTGGGTCTTGTTTGGAACAGTCTGCGACCGTTTGAGACCGTCTGGGACTTGTGTGGTACAGTCTGCGACAGTTTGGGACAGTCTAGGACTTGTTTGGGACAGTCTGTGGCCGTCTTGGACAGTCTAGGACTTGTTTTGCGACTGTCTGGGACAATCTGGGACAGTCTGGGTCTTGTTTGGAACAGTCTGCGACAGTTTGGGACAGTCTAGGACTTGTTTGGGACAGTCTGGGACCATCTGGGACAGTCTAGGACCGTCTGGGACAGTCTAGGACACGTTTGGGACAGTCTGGGACCGTCGGGGACAGTCTGGGACTTGTTTGGAACAGCCTGGGACAGTCTGGGACAGTCTAGGACTTGTTTGGAAAAATCTGGGATCGTCTGGGACCTTCTGGAACAGTCTGGGACTTGTATGGAACAGTCTGCGACAGTTTGGGACCGTCTGGGACTTGTTTGGAACAGTCTGCGACCGTTTGAGACCGTCTGGGACTTGTGTGGAACAGTCTGCGACAGTTTGGGACAGTCTAGGACTTGTTTGGGACAGTCTGTGGCCGTCTGGGACAGTCTAGGACTTGTTTGGGACAGTCTGGGACAGTTTGGAACCGTCTGGGACTTGTTTCGAACAGTCTGCGACAGTCTGGGATAGTCTGGGACTTGTTTGGGACAGTCTGGTAACGTCTGGGTCCGTCTGGGACAGTCTAGGACTTGTTTGGGACAGTCTGTGACAGTTTGGGACCGACTGGGACTTGTATGGAACTGTCTGCATCAGTTTGGGACAGTCTAGGACTTGTTTGGGCCAGTCTGGGACCGTCTGGGACCTGTTTGGGACAGTCTGCGGCCGTCTGGGTCAGTCTGGGACTTGTTTGGAACAGTCTGCGACAGTTTGGAACCGTCTGGGACTTGTTTGGAACAGTCTGCGACAGTCTGGGATAGTCTGGGACTTGTTTGGGACAGTCTGGTAACGTCTGGGTCCGTCTGGGACAGTCTAGGACTTCTTTGGGCCAGTCTGGGACCGTCTGGGACCGTCTGGGACTTGTTTGGGACAGTCTGCGGCCGTCTGGGACAGTCTGGGACTTGTTTGGAATAGTCTGCGACAGTTTGGGACCGTCTGGGACTTGTTTGGAACAGTCTGCGACAGTTTGGGACAGTCTAGGACTTGTTTGGGGCAGTCTTGGACCGTCTGGGACAGTCTGGCACTTGTTTGGAACAGTCTGGGACAGTCTGGGACTGTCTGGGACTTGTTTGGAACAGCCTGGGACAGTCTGGGGTAGTCTGGGAATTGTTTGGAACAGTCTGCGACAGTTTGGGACCGTCTGGGACTTGTTTGGAACAGTCTGCGACAGTTTGGGACAGTCTGAGACTTGTTTGGAACAGTCTGCGACAGTCTGGGATAGTCTGGGACTTGTTTGGGACAGTCTGGTAACGTCTGGCTCCGTCTGGGACAGTCTAGGACTTGTTTGGGACAGTCTGGGACAATCTGGGACAGTCTGGGACTTGTTTGGAACAGCCTGGGACAGTCTGGGACAGTCTAGGACTTGTTTGGAAAAATCTGGGATCGTCTGGGACCTTCTGGAACAGTCTGGGACTTGTATGGAACAGTCTGCGACAGTTTGGGACCGTCTGGGTCTTGTTTGGAACAGTCTGCGACCGTTTGAGACCGTCTGGGACTTGTGTGGTACAGTCTGCGACAGTTTGGGACAGTCTAGGACTTGTTTGGGACAGTCTGTGGCCGTCTGGGACAGTCTAGGACTTGTTTTGCGACTGTCTGGGACAATCTGGGACAGTCTGGGTCTTGTTTGGAACAGTCTGCGACAGTTTTGGACAGTCTAGGACTTGTTTGGGACAGTCTGGGACTTGTTTGGCACAGTCTGGTACAATCTGGGACAGTCTGGGACTTGTTTGGAACAGCCTGGGAAAGTCTGGGATAGTCTGGGACTTGTTTGGAACAGTCTGTGACAGTTTGGGACCGACTGGGACTTGTATGGAACAGTCTGCATCAGTTTGGGACAGTCTAGGACTTGTTTGGGCCAGTCTGGGACCGTCTGGGACCGTCTGGGACTTGTTTGGGACAGTCTGCGGCCGTCTGGGACAGTCTAGGACTTGTTTGGAACAGTCTGCGACAGTTTGGGACAGTCTCGGACTTGTTTGCGACTGTCTGGGACAATCTGGGACAGTCTGGTACAATCTGGGACAGTCTGGGACTTGTTTGGAACAGCCTGGGAAAGTCTGGGATAGTCTGGGACTTGTTTGGAACAGTCTGTGACAGTTTGGGACAGTCTAGGACTTGTTTGCGACTGTCTGGGACAATCTGGGACAGTCTGGGTCTTGTTTGGAACAGTCTGCGACAGTTTTGGACAGTCTAGGACTTGTTTGGGACAGTCTGGGACTTGTTTGGCACAGTCTGGTACAATCTGGGACAGTCTGGGACTTGTTTGGAACAGCCTGGGATAGTCTGGGACAGTCTGGGTCTTGTTTGGAACAGTCTGCGACAGTTTGGGACAGTCTAGGACTTGTTTGGGCCAGTCTGGGACCGTCTGGGACTTGTTTGGAACAGTCTGCGACAGTTTGGGACAGTCTAGGACTTGTTTGCGACTGTCTGGGACAATCTGGGACAGTCTGGGTCTTGTTTGGAACAGTCTGCGACAGTTTTGGACAGTCTAGGACTTGTTTGGGACAGTCTGGGACTTGTTTGGCACAGTCTGGTACAATCTGGGACAGTCTGGGACTTGTTTGGAACAGCCTGGGAAAGTCTGGGATAGTCTGGGACTTGTTTGGAACAGTCTGCGACAGTTTGGGACCGTTTGGGACTTGTTTGGAACAGTCTGCGATAGTTTGGGACAGTCTAGGACTTGTTTGGGACAGTCTGTGACCGTCTGGGACCGTCTGGGACAGTCTGGGACTTGTTTGGAACAGTCTGCGACAGTTTGGGACAGTTTGGGACTTGTTTGGAACAGTGTGCGACAGTTTGAGACCGTCTGGGACTTGTTTGGGTCAGTCTGGGACCGTCTGGGACTTGTTTGGAACAGTCTGCGACAGTTTGGGACCGTCTGGGACTTGTTTGGAACAGTCTGCGACAGTTTGGGACAGTCTAGGACTTGTTTGGAACAGCCTGGGGCAGTCTGGGATAGTCTGGGACTTGTTTGGAACAATCTGCGACAGTTTGGGACCGTCTGGGACTTGTTTGGAACAGTCTGCGATAGTTTGGGACAGTCTAGGACTTGTTTGGGACAGTCTGGGACCGTCTGGGACCGTCTGGGACAGTCTGGGACTTGTTTGGAACAGTCTGCGACAGTTTGGGACCGTCTGGGACTTGTTTGGAACAGTCTGCGACAGTTTGGGACAGTCTAGGACTTGTTTGGGACAGTCTGGGACCGTCTGGGACAGTCTGGGACTTGTTTGGAACAGTCTGGGACAGTCTGGGACTTGTTTGGAACAGCCTGGGACAGTCTGGGGTAGTCTGGGACTTGTTTGGAACAGTCTGCGACAGTTTGGGACCGTCCGGGACTTGTTTGGAACAGTCTGCGACAGTCTGGGATAGTCTGGGACTTGTTTGGAACAGTCTGCGACAGTTTGGGTCAGTCTAATACTTGTTTGGGACAGTCTGGTAACGTCTGGGTCCGTCTGGGACAGTCTAGGACTTGTTTGGGACAGTCTAGGACAATCTGGGACAGTCTGAGACTTGTTTGGAACAGCCTGGGACAGTCTGGGATAGTCTGGGACTTGTTTGGAACAGTCTGCGACAGTTTGGGACAGTCTAGGACTTGTTTGGGACAGTCTGGGACCGTCTGGGACCTTCTGGGACAGTCTAGGACTTGTTTGAGACAGTCTTGGACCGTCTGGGACCGTCTGGGACAGTCTGGGACTTGTTTGGAACAGTCTGCGACAGTTTGGGTCAGTCTAATACTTGTTTGGGACAGTCTGGTAACGTCTGGGTCCGTCTGGGACAGTCTAGGACTTGTTTGGGACAGTCTAGGACAATCTGGGACAGTCTGAGACTTGTTTGGAACAGCCTGGGACAGTCTGGGATAGTCTGGGACTTGTTTGGAACAGTCTGCGACAGTTTGGGACAGTCTAGGACTTGTTTGGGACAGTCTGGGACCGTCTGGGACCTTCTGGGACAGTCTAGGACTTGTTTGAGTCAGTCTTGGACCGTCTGGGACCGTCTGGGACAGTCTGGGACTTGTTTGGAACAGTCTGGGACAGTCTGGGACTGTCTGGGACTTGTTTGGAACAGCCTGGGACAGTCTGGGGTAGTCTGGGACTTGTTTGGAACAGTCTGCGACAGTTTGGGACCGTCTGGGACTTGTTTGGAACAGTCTGCGACAGTTTGGGACAGTCTGAGACTTGTTTGGAACAGTCTGCGACAGTCTGGGATAGTCTGGGACTTGTTTGGGACAGTCTGGTAACGTCTGGGTCCGTCTGGGACAGTCTAGGACTTGTTTGGGACAGTCTGGGACAATCTGGGACAGTCTGGAACTTGTTTGGAACAGCCTGGGACAGTCTGGGACAGTCTAGGACTTGTTTGGAAAAATCTGGGATCGTCTGGGACCTTCTGGAACAGTCTGGGACTTGTATGGAACAGTCTGCGACAGTTTGGGACCGTCTGGGACTTGTTTGGAACAGTCTGCTACCGTTTGAGACCGTCTGGGACTTGTATGGAACAGTCTGCGACAGTTTGGGACAGTCTAGGACTTGTTTGGGACAGTCTGTGGCCGTCTGGGACAGTCTAGGACTTGTTTTGCGACTGTCTGGGACAATCTGGGACAGTCTGGGTCTTGTTTGGAACAGTCTGCGACAGTTTTGGACAGTCTAGGACTTGTTTGGGACAGTCTGGGACTTGTTTGGCACAGTCTGGTACAATCTGGGACAGTCTGGGACTTGTTTGGAACAGCCTGGGAAAGTCTGGGATAGTCTGGGACTTGTTTGGAACAGTCTGTGACAGTTTGGGACCGACTGGGACTTGTATGGAACAGTCTGCATCAGTTTGGGACAGTCTAGGACTTGTTTGGGCCAGTCTGGGACCGTCTGGGACCGTCTGGGACTTGTTTGGGACAGTCTGCGGCCGTCTGGGACAGTCTGGGACTTGTTTGGAACAGTCTGCGACAGTTTGGAACCGTCTGGGACTTGTTTGGAACAGTCCGCGACAGTCTGGGATAGTCTGGGACTTGTTTGGGACAGTCTGGTAACGTCTGGGTCCATGTGGGACAGTCTAGGACTTGTTTGGGACAGTCTGGGACAATCTGGGACAGTCTGGGACTTGTTTGGAACAGCCTGGGACAGTCTGGGACAGTCTAGGACTTGTTTGGAAAAATCTGGGATCGTCTGGGGCCTTCTGGAACAGTCTGGGACTTGTATGGAACAGTCTGCGACAGTTTGGGACCGTCTGGGACTTGTTTGGAACAGTCTGCGACCGTTTGAGACCGTCTGGGACTTGTGTGGAACAGTCTGCGACAGTTTGGGACAGTCTAGGACTTGTTTGGGACAGTCTGGGACCATCTGGGACCTTCTGGGACAGTCTGATACAATCTGGGACAGTCTGGGACTTGTTTGGAACAGTCTGTGACAGTTTGGGACCGACTGGGACTTGTATGGAACAGTCTGCGACAGTTTGGGACAGTCTCGGACTTGTTTGCGACTGTCTGGGACAATCTGGGACAGTCTGATACAATCTGGGACAGTCTGGGACTTGTTTGGAACAGCCTGGGAAAGTCTGGGATAGTCTGGGACTTGTTTGGAACAGTCTGTGACAGTTTGGGACCGTCTGGGACTTGTTTGGAACTGTCTGCATCAGTTTGGGACAGTCTAGGACTTGTTTGGGCCAGTCTGGGACCGTCTGGGACTTGTTTGGAACAGTCTGCGACAGTTTGGGACCGTCTGGGACTTGTTTGGGACAGTCTGGGACTTGTTTGGCACAGTCTGGTACAATCTGGGACAGTCTGGGACTTGTTTGGAACAGCCTGGGAAAGTCTGGGATAGTCTGGGACTTGTTTGGAACAGTCTGTGACAGTTTGGGACCGACTGGGACTTGTATGGAACAGTCTGCATCAGTTTGGGACAGTCTAGAACTTGTTTGGGCCAGTCTGGGACCGTCTGGGACCGTCTGGGACTTGTTTGGGACAGTCTGCGGCCGTCTGGGACAGTCTGGGACTTGTTTGGAACAGTCCGCGACAGTTTGGAACCGTCTGGGACTTGTTTGGAACAGTCCGCGACAGTCTGGGATAGTCTGGGACTTGTTTGGGACAGTCTGGTAACGTCTGGGTCCGTGTGGGACAGTCTAGGACTTGTTTGGGACAGTCTGGGACAATCTGGGACAGTCTGGGACTTGTTTGGAACAGCCTGGGACAGTCTGGGACAGTCTAGGACTTGTTTGGAAAAATCTGGGATCGTCTGGGGCCTTCTGGAACAGTCTGGGACTTGTATGGAACAGTCTGCGACAGTTTGGGACCGTCTGGGACTTGTTTGGAACAGTCTGCGACCGTTTGAGACCGTCTGGGACTTGTGTGGAACAGTCTGCGACAGTTTGGGACAGTCTAGGACTTGTTTGGGACAGTCTGGGACCATCTGGGACCTTCTGGGACAGTCAGGGACTTGTTTGGAACAGTCTGCGACAGTTTGGGACCGTCTGGGACTTGTTTGGAACAGTCTGCGACAGTTTGGGACCGTCTGGGACTTGTTTGGAACAGTCTGCGACAGTTTGGGACAGTCTCGGACTTGTTTGCGACTGTCTGGGACAATCTGGGACAGTCTGATACAATCTGGGACAGTCTGGGACTTGTTTGGAACAGCCTGGGAAAGTCTGGGATAGTCTGGGACTTGTTTGGAACAGTCTGTGACAGTTTGGGACCGTCTGGGACAATCTGGGACAGTCTGGGACTTGTTTGGAACAGCCTGGGACAGTCTGGGACAGTCTAGGACTTGTTTGGAAAAATCTGGGATCGTCTGGGGCCTTCTGGAACAGTCTGGGACTTGTATGGAACAGTCTGCGACAGTTTGGGACCGTCTGGGACTTGTTTGGAACAGTCTGCGACCGTTTGAGACCGTCTGGGACTTGTGTGGAACAGTCTGCGACAGTTTGGGACAGTCTAGGACTTGTTTGGGACAGTCTGGGACCATCTGGGACCTTCTGGGACAGTCTGATACAATCTGGGACAGTCTGGGACTTGTTTGGAACAGTCTGTGACAGTTTGGGACCGACTGGGACTTGTATGGAACAGTCTGCGACAGTTTGGGACAGTCTCGGACTTGTTTGCGACTGTCTGGGACAATCTGGGACAGTCTGATACAATCTGGGACAGTCTGGGACTTGTTTGGAACAGCCTGGGAAAGTCTGGGATTGTCTGGGACTTGTTTGGAACAGTCTGTGACAGTTTGGGACCGTCTGGGACTTGTTTGGAACTGTCTGCATCAGTTTGGGACAGTCTAGGACTTGTTTGGGCCAGTCTGGGACCGTCTGGGACTTGTTTGGAACAGTCTGCGACAGTTTGGGACCGTCTGGGACTTGTTTGGGACAGTCTGGGACTTGTTTGGCACAGTCTGGTACAATCTGGGACAGTCTGGGACTTGTTTGGAACAGCCTGGGAAAGTCTGGGATAGTCTGGGACTTGTTTGGAACAGTCTGTGACAGTTTGGGACCGACTGGGACTTGTATGGAACAGTCTGCATCAGTTTGGGACAGTCTAGAACTTGTTTGGGCCAGTCTGGGACCGTCTGGGACCGTCTGGGACTTGTTTGGGACAGTCTGCGGCCGTCTGGGACAGTCTGGGACTTGTTTGGAACAGTCCGCGACAGTTTGGAACCGTCTGGGACTTGTTTGGAACAGTCCGCGACAGTCTGGGATAGTCTGGGACTTGTTTGGGACAGTCTGGTAACGTCTGGGTCCGTGTGGGACAGTCTAGGACTTGTTTGGGACAGTCTGGGACAATCTGGGACAGTCTGGGACTTGTTTGGAACAGCCTGGGACAGTCTGGGACAGTCTAGGACTTGTTTGGAAAAATCTGGGATCGTCTGGGGCCTTCTGGAACAGTCTGGGACTTGTATGGAACAGTCTGCGACAGTTTGGGACCGTCTGGGACTTGTTTGGAACAGTCTGCGACCGTTTGAGACCGTCTGGGACTTGTGTGGAACAGTCTGCGACAGTTTGGGACAGTCTAGGACTTGTTTGGGACAGTCTGGGACCATCTGGGACCTTCTGGGACAGTCAGGGACTTGTTTGGAACAGTCTGCGACAGTTTGGGACCGTCTGGGACTTGTTTGGAACAGTCTGCGACAGTTTGGGACCGTCTGGGACTTGTTTGGAACAGTCTGCGACAGTTTGGGACAGTCTCGGACTTGTTTGCGACTGTCTGGGACAATCTGGGACAGTCTGATACAATCTGGGACAGTCTGGGACTTGTTTGGAACAGCCTGGGAAAGTCTGGGATAGTCTGGGACTTGTTTGGAACAGTCTGTGACAGTTTGGGACCGTCTGGGACTTGTTTGGAACAGTCTGCGACAGTTTGGGACAGTCTCGGACTTGTTTGCGACTGTCTGGGACAATCTGGGACAGTCTGATACAATCTGGGACAGTCTGGGACTTGTTTGGAACAGCCTGGGAAAGTCTGGGATAGTCTGGGACTTGTTTGGAACAGTCTGTGACAGTTTGGGACCGTCTGGGACTTGTTTGGAACTGTCTGCATCAGTTTGGGACAGTCTAGGACTTGTTTGGGCCAGTCTGGGACCGTCTGGGACTTGTTTGGAACAGTCTGCGACAGTTTGGGACCGTCTGGGACTTGTTTGGGACAGTCTGGGACTTGTTTGGCACAGTCTGGTACAATCTGGGACAGTCTGGGACTTGTTTGGAACAGCCTGGGAAAGTCTGGGATAGTCTGGGACTTGTTTGGAACAGTCTGCGACAGTTTGGGACAGTCTGGGACTTGTTTGGAACAGTCTGCGACAGTCTGGGACAGTCTGTGACTTGTTTGGAACAGTCTGCGTCAGTTTGGGACCGTCTGGGACTTGTTTGGAATAGTCTGCGACAGTTTGGGACAGTCTGAGACCGTCTGGGACCTTCTGGGACAGTCTGGGACTTGTTTGGAACAGCCTGGGACAGTCTGGGGTAGTCTGGGACTTGTTTGGAACAGTCTGCGACAGTTTGGGACAGTCTAGGAATTGTTTGGGACAGTCTGGGACCATCTGGGACAGTCTAGGACCGTCTGGGACAGTCTAGGATACGTTTGGGACAGTCTGGGACCGTCTGGGACAGTCTGGGACTTGTTTGGAACAGTCTGCGACAGTTTGGGACAGTCTAATACTTGTTTGGGACAGTCTGGTAACGTCTGGGTCCGTCTGGGACAGTCTAGGACTTGTTTGGGACAGTCTAGGACAATCTGGGACAGTCTGGGACTTGTTTGGAACAGCCTGGGACAGTCTGGGATAGTCTGGGACTTATTTGGAACAGTCTGCGACAGTTTGGGACCGTCTGGGACTTGTTTGGAACAGTCTGCGACAGTTTGGGACAGTCTAATACTTGTTTGGGACAGTCTGGTAACGTCTGGGTCCGTCTGGGACAGTCTAGGACTTGTTTGGGACAGTCTAGGACAATCTGGGACAGTCTGGGACTTGTTTGGAACAGCCTGGGACAGTCTGGGGTAGTCTGGGACTTGTTTGGAACAGTCTGCGACAGTTTGGGACCGTCTGGGACTTGTTTCGAACTGTCTGCATCAGTTTGGGACAGTCTAGGACTTGTTTAGGCCAGTCTGGGACCGTCTGGGACTTGTTTGGAACAGTCTGCGACAGTTTGGGACCGTCTGGGACTTGTTTGGGACAGTCTGGGACTTGTTTGGCACAGTCTGGTACAATCTGGGACAGTCTGGGACTTGTTTGGAACAGCCTGGGAAAGTCTGGGATAGTCTGGGACTTGTTTGGAACAGTCTGCGACAGTTTGGGACAGTCTGGGACTTGTTTGGAACAGTCTGCGACAGTCTGGGACAGTCTGTGACTTGTTTGGAACAGTCTGCGTCAGTTTGGGACCGTCTGGGACTTGTTTGGAATAGTCTGCGACAGTTTGGGACAGTCTAGGAATTGTTTGGGACAGTCTGGGACCATCTGGGACAGTCTAGGACCGTCTGGGACAGTCTAGGATACGTTTGGGACAGTCTGGGACCGTCTGGGACAGTCTGGGACTTGTTTGGAACAGCCTGGGACAGTCTGGGGTAGTCTGGGACTTGTTTGGAACAGTCTGCGACAGTTTGGGACAGTCTAGGAATTGTTTGGGACAGTCTGGGACCATCTGGGACAGTCTAGGACCGTCTGGGACAGTCTAGGATACGTTTGGGACAGTCTGGGACCGTCTGGGACAGTCTGGGACTTGTTTGGAACAGCCTGGGACAGTCTGGGGTAGTCTGGGACTTGTTTGGAACAGTCTGCGACAGTTTGGGACAGTCTAGGACTTGTTTGGTACAGTCTGTGACCGTCTGGGACAGTCTGGGAATTGTTTGGAACAGTCTGCGACAGTTTGGGACAGTCTAATACTTGTTTGGGACAGTCTGGTAACGTCTGGGTCCGTCTGGGACAGTCTAGGACTTGTTTGGGACAGTCTAGGACAATCTGGGACAGTCTGGGACTTGTTTGGAACAGCCTGGGACAGTCTGGGACAGTCTAGGACTTGTTTGGGACAGTCTGGGACCGTCTGGGACCTTCTGGGACAGTCTAGGACTTGTTTGAGACAGTCTTGGACCGTCTGGGACCGTCTGGGACAGTCTGGGACTTGTTTGGAACAGTCTGGGACAGTCTGGGACTGTCTGGGACTTGTTTGGAACAGCCTGGGACAGTCTGGGGTAGTCTGGGACTTGTTTGGAACAGTCTGCGACAGTTTGGGACCGTCTGGGACTTGTTTGGAACAGTCTGCGACAGTTTGGGACAGTCTGAGACTTGTTTGGAACAGTCTGCGACAGTCTGGGATAGTCTGGGACTTGTTTGGGACAGTCTGGTAACGTCTGGGTCCGTCTGGGACAGTCTAGGACTTGTTTGGGACAGTCTGGGACAATCTGGGACAGTCTGGGACTTGTTTGGAACAGCCTGGGACAGTCTGGGACAGTCTAGGACTTGTTTGGAAAAATCTGGGATCGTCTGGGACCTTCTGGAACAGTCTGGGACTTGTATGGAACAGTCTGCGACAGTTTGGGACCGTCTAGGACAATCTGGGACAGTCTGGGACTTGTTTGGAACAGCCTGGGACAGTCTGGGATAGTCTGGGACCTGTTTGGAACAGTCTGCGACAGTTTGGGACCGTCTGGGACTTGTTTGGAACAGTCTGCGACAGTTTGGGACAGTCTAGGACTTGTTTGGGACAGTCTGGGACCGTCTGGGACCTTCTGGGACAGTCTAGGACTTGTTTGAGACAGTCTTGGACCGTCTGGGACCGTCTGGGACAGTCTGGGACTTGTTTGGAACAGTCTGGGACAGTCTGGGACTGTCTGGGACTTGTTTGGAACAGCCTGGGACAGTCTGGGGTAGTCTGGGACTTGTTTGGAACAGTCTGCGACAGTTTGGGACCGTCTGGGACTTGTTTGGAACAGTCTGCGACAGTTTGGGACAGTCTGAGACTTGTTTGGAACAGTCTGCGACAGTCTGGGATAGTCTGGGACTTGTTTGGGACAGTCTGGTAACGTCTGGGTCCGTCTGGGACAGTCTAGGACTTGTTTGGGACAGTCTGGGACAATCTGGGACAGTCTGGGACTTGTTTGGAACAGCCTGGGACAGTCTGGGACAGTCTAGGACTTGTTTGGAAAAATCTGGGATCGTCTGGGACCTTCTGGAACAGTCTGGGACTTGTATGGAACAGTCTGCGACAGTTTGGGACCGTCTGGGACTTATTTGGAACAGTCTGCGACCGTTTGAGACCGTCTGGGACTTGTGTGGAACAGTCTGCGACAGTTTGGGACAGTCTAGGACTTGTTTGGGACAGTCTGTGGCCGTCTGGGACAGTCTAGGACTTGTTTTGCGACTGTCTGGGACAATCTGGGACAGTCTGGGACTTGTTTGGAACAGCCTGGGAAAGTCTGGGATAGTCTGGGACTTGTTTGGAACAGTCTGCGACAGTTTGGGACCTTCTGGGACTTGTTTGGAACAGTCTGCGATAGTTTGGGACAGTCTAGGACTTGTTTGGGTCAGTCTGTGACCGTCTGGGACCGTCTGGGACAGTCTAGGACTTGTTTGGGACAGTCTGTGACAGTTTGGGACCGACTGGGACTTGTATGGAACTGTCTGCATCAGTTTGGGACAGTCTAGGACTTGTTTGGGCCAGTCTGGGACCGTCTGGGACCGTCTGGGACTTGTTTGGGACAGTCTGCGGCCGTCTGGGTCAGTCTGGGACTTGTTTGGAACAGTCTGCGACAGTTTGGAACCGTCTGGGACTTGTTTGGAACAGTCTGCGACAGTCTGGGATAGTCTGGGACTTGTTTGGGACAGTCTGGTAACGTCTGGGTCCGTCTGGGACAGTCTAGGACTTGTTTGGGCCAGTCTGGGACCGTCTGGGACCGTCTGGGACTTGTTTGGGACAGTCTGCGGCCGTCTGGGACAGTCTGGGACCTGTTTGGAACAGTCTGCGACAGTTTGGGACCGTCTGGGACTTGTTTGGAACAGTCTGCGACAGTTTGGGACAGTCTAGGACTTGTTTGGGACAGTCTGCGACAGTGTGGGACAGTCTGAGACTTGTTTGGAACAGTCTGCGACAGTCTGGGATAGTCTGGGACTTGTTTGGGACAGTCTGGTAACGTCTGGGTCCGTCTGGGACAGTCTAGGACTTGTTTGGGACAGTCTGGGACAATCTGGGACAGTCTGGGACTTGTTTGGAACAGCCTGGGACAGTCTGGGACAGTCTAGGACTTGTTTGGAAAAATCAGGGATCGTCTGGGACCTTCTGGAACAGTCTGGGACTTGTTTGGAACAGTCTGTGACAGTTTGGGACCGACTGGGACTTGTATGGAACAGTCTGCATCAGTTTGGGACAGTCTAGGACTTGTTTGGGCCAGTCTGGGACCGTCTGGGACCGTCTGGGACTTGTTTGGGACAGTCTGCGGCCGTCTGGGACAGTCTAGGACTTGTTTGGGACAGTCTGGGACCATCTGGGACCTTCTGGGACAGTCAGGGACTTGTTTGGAACAGTCTGCGACAGTTTGGGACAGTCTGGGACTTGTTTGGAACAGTCTGCGACAGTTTGGGACCGTCTGGGACTTGTTTGGAACAGTCTGCGACAGTTTGGGACAGTCTGAGACTTGTTTGGAACAGTCTGCGACAGTCTGGGATAGTCTGGGACTTGTTTGGGACAGTCTGGTAACGTCTGGGTCCGTCTGGGACAGTCTAGGACTTGTTTGGGACAGTCTGGGACAATCTGGGACAGTCTGGGACTTGTTTGGAACAGCCTGGGACAGTCTGGGACAGTCTAGGACTTGTTTGGAAAAATCTGGGATCGTCTGGGACCTTCTGGAACAGTCTGGGACTTGTATGGAACAGTCTGCGACAGTTTGGGACCGTCTGGGACTTGTTTGGAACAGTCTGCTACCGTTTGAGACCGTCTGGGACTTGTATGGAACAGTCTGCGACAGTTTGGGACAGTCTAGGACTTGTTTGGGACAGTCTGTGGCCGTCTGGGACAGTCTAGGACTTGTTTTGCGACTGTCTGGGACAATCTGGGACAGTCTGGGTCTTGTTTGGAACAGTCTGCGACAGTTTTGGACAGTCTAGGACTTGTTTGGGACAGTCTGGGACTTGTTTGGCACAGTCTGGTACAATCTGGGACAGTCTGGGACTTGTTTGGAACAGCCTGGGAAAGTCTGGGATAGTCTGGGACTTGTTTGGAACAGTCTGTGACAGTTTGGGACCGACTGGCACTTGTATGGAACAGTCTGCATCGGTTTGGGACAGTCTAGGACTTGTTTGGGCCAGTCTGGGACCGTCTGGGACTTGTTTGGGACAGTCTGCGGCCGTCTGGGACAGTCTGGGACTTGTTTGGAACAGTCTGCGACAGTTTGGAACCGTCTGGGACTTGTTTGGAACAGTCCGCGACAGTCTGGGATAGTCTGGGACTTGTTTGGGACAGTCTGGTAACGTCTGGGTCCGTCTGGGACAGTCTAGGACTTGTTTGGGACAGTCTGGGACAATCTGGGACAGTCTGGGACTTGTTTGGAACAGCCTGGGACAGTCTGGGACAGTCTAGGACTTGTTTGGAAAAATCTGGGATCGTCTGGGGCCTTCTGGAACAGTCTGGGACTTGTATGGAACAGTCTGCGACAGTTTGGGACCGTCTGGGACTTGTTTGGAACAGTCTGCGACCGTTTGAGACCGTCTGGGACTTGTGTGGAACAGTCTGCGACAGTTTGGGACAGTCTAGGACTTGTTTGGGACAGTCTGGGACCATCTGGGACCTTCTGGGACAGTCAGGGACTTGTTTGGAACAGTCTGCGACAGTTTGGGACCGTCTGGGACTTGTTTGGAACAGTCTGCGACAGTTTGGGACCGTCTGGGACGTGTTTGGAACAGTCTGCGACAGTTTGGGACAGTCTCGGACTTGTTTGCGACTGTCTGGGACAATCTGGGACAGTCTGATACAATCTGGGACAGTCTGGGACTTGTTTGGAACAGCCTGGGAAAGTCTGGGATAGTCTGGGACTTGTTTGGAACAGTCTGTGACAGTTTGGGACCGTCTGGGACTTGTTTGGAACAGTCTGCGACAGTTTGGGACAGTCTCGGACTTGTTTGCGACTGTCTGGGACAATCTGGGACAGTCTGATACAATCTTGGACAGTCTGGGACTTGTTTGGAACAGCCTGGGAAAGTCTGGGATAGTCTGGGACTTGTTTGGAACAGTCTGTGACAGTTTGGGACCGTCTGGGACTTGTTTGGAACTGTCTGCATCAGTTTGGGACAGTCTAGGACTTGTTTGGGCCAGTCTGGGACCGTCTGGGACTTGTTTGGAACAGTCTGCGACAGTTTGGGACAGTCTGGGTCTTGTTTGGGACAGTCTGGGACTTGTTTGGCACAGTCTGGTACAATCTGGGACAGTCTGGGACCGTCTGGGACCGTCTGGGACTTGTTTGGGACAGTCTGCGGCCGTCTGGGACAGTCTAGGACTTGTTTGGGACAGTCTGGGACCATCTGGGACCTTCTGGGACAGTCAGGGACTTGTTTGGAACAGTCTGCGACAGTTTGGGACAGTCTGGGACTTGTTTGGAACAGTCTGCGACAGTTTGGGACCGTCTGGGACTTGTTTGGAACAGTCTGCGACAGTTTGGGACAGTCTGAGACTTGTTTGGAACAGTCTGCGACAGTCTGGGATAGTCTGGGACTTGTTTGGGACAGTCTGGTAACGTCTGGGTCCGTCTGGGACAGTCTAGGACTTGTTTGGGACAGTCTGGGACAATCTGGGACAGTCTGGGACTTGTTTGGAACAGCCTGGGACAGTCTGGGACAGTCTAGGACTTGTTTGGAAAAATCTGGGATCGTCTGGGACCTTCTGGAACAGTCTGGGACTTGTATGGAACAGTCTGCGACAGTTTGGGACCGTCTGGGACTTGTTTGGAACAGTCTGCTACCGTTTGAGACCGTCTGGGACTTGTATGGAACAGTCTGCGACAGTTTGGGACAGTCTAGGACTTGTTTGGGACAGTCTGTGGCCGTCTGGGACAGTCTAGGACTTGTTTTGCGACTGTCTGGGACAATCTGGGACAGTCTGGGTCTTGTTTGGAACAGTCTGCGACAGTTTTGGACAGTCTAGGACTTGTTTGGGACAGTCTGGGACTTGTTTGGCACAGTCTGGTACAATCTGGGACAGTCTGGGACTTGTTTGGAACAGCCTGGGAAAGTCTGGGATAGTCTGGGACTTGTTTGGAACAGTCTGTGACAGTTTGGGACCGACTGGGACTTGTATGGAACAGTCTGCATCGGTTTGGGACAGTCTAGGACTTGTTTGGGCCAGTCTGGGACCGTCTGGGACTTGTTTGGGACAGTCTGCGGCCGTCTGGGACAGTCTGGGACTTGTTTGGAACAGTCTGCGACAGTTTGGAACCGTCTGGGACTTGTTTGGAACAGTCCGCGACAGTCTGGGATAGTCTGGGACTTGTTTGGGACAGTCTGGTAACGTCTGGGTCCGTCTGGGACAGTCTAGGACTTGTTTGGGACAGTCTGGGACAATCTGGGACAGTCTGGGACTTGTTTGGAACAGCCTGGGACAGTCTGGGACAGTCTAGGACTTGTTTGGAAAAATCTGGGATCGTCTGGGACCTTCTGGAACAGTCTGGGACTTGTATGGAACAGTCTGCGACAGTTTGGGACCGTCTGGGACTTGTTTGGAACAGTCTGCGACCGTTTGAGACCGTCTGGGACTTGTGTGGAACAGTCTGCGACAGTTTGGGACAGTCTAGGACTTGTTTGGGACAGTCTGGGACCATCTGGGACCTTCTGGGACAGTCAGGGACTTGTTTGGAACAGTCTGCGACAGTTTGGGACCGTCTGGGATTTGTTTGGAACAGTCTGCGACAGTTTGGGACCGTCTGGGACGTGTTTGGAACAGTCTGCGACAGTTTGGGACAGTCTCGGACTTGTTTGCGACTGTCTGGGACAATCTGGGACAGTCTGATACAATCTGGGACAGTCTGGGACTTGTTTGTAACAGCCTGGGAAAGTCTGGGATAGTCTGGGACTTGTTTGGAACAGTCTGTGACAGTTTGGGACCGTCTGGGACTTGTTTGGAACAGTCTGCGACAGTTTGGGACAGTCTCGGACTTGTTTGCGACTGTCTGGGACAATCTGGGACAGTCTGATACAATCTGGGACAGTCTGGGACTTGTTTGGAACAGCCTGGGAAAGTCTGGGATAGTCTGGGACTTGTTTGGAACAGTCTGTGACAGTTTGGGACCGTCTGGGACTTGTTTGGAACTGTCTGCATCAGTTTGGGACAGTCTAGGACTTGTTTGGGCCAGTCTGGGACCGTCTGGGACTTGTTTGGAACAGTCTGCGACAGTTTGGGACAGTCTGGGACTTGTTTGGGACAGTCTGGGACTTGTTTGGCACAGTCTGGTACAATCTGGGACAGTCTGGGACTTGTTTGGAACAGCCTGGGAAAGTCTGGGATAGTCTGGGACTTGTTTGGAACAGTCTGCGACAGTTTGGGACAGTCTGGGACTTGTTTGGAACAGTCTGCGACAGTCTGGGACAGTCTGTGACTTGTTTGGAACAGTCTGCGTCAGTTTGGGACCGTCTGGGACTTGTTTGGAATAGTCTGCGACAGTTTGGGACAGTCTAGGACTTGTTTGGGACAGTCTGAGACCGTCTGGGACCTTCTGGGACAGTCTGGGACTTGTTTGGAACAGCCTGGGACAGTCTTGGGTAGTCTGGGACTTGTTTGGAACAGTCTGCGACAGTTTGGGACAGTCTAGGAATTGTTTGGGACAGTCTGGGACCATCTGGGACAGTCTAGGACCGTCTGGGACAGTCTAGGATACGTTTGGGACAGTCTGGGACCGTCTGGGACAGTCTGGGACTTGTTTGGAACAGCCTGGGACAGTCTGGGGTAGTCTGGGACTTGTTTGGAACAGTCTGCGACAGTTTGGGACAGTCTAGGACTTGTTTGGGACAGTCTGTGACCGTCTAGGACAGTCTGGGTCTTGTTTGGAACAGTCTGCGACAGTTTGGGACAGTCTAATACTTGTTTGGGACAGTCTGGTAACGTCTGGGTCCGTCTGGGACAGTCTAGGACTTGTTTGGGACAGTCTAGGACAATCTGGGACAGTCTGGGACTTGTTCGGAACAGCCTGGGACAGTCTGGGATAGTCTGGGACTTATTTGGAACAGTCTGCGACAGTTTGGGACCGTCTGGGACTTGTTTGGAACAGTCTGCGACAGTTTGGGACAGTCTAGGACTTGTTTGGGACAGTCTGGGACCTTCTGGGACAGTCTAGGACTTGTTTGAGACAGTCTTGGACCGTCTGGGACCGTCTGGGACAGTCTGGGACTTGTTTGGAACAGTCTGGGACAGTCTGGGACTGTCTGGGACTTGTTTGGAACAGCCTGGGACAGTCTGGAGTAGTCTGGAACTTGTTTGGAACAGTCTGCGACAGTTTGGGACCGTCTGGGACTTGTTTGGAACTGTCTGCATCAGTTTGGGACAGTCTAGGACTTGTTTGGGCCAGTCTGGGACCGTCTGGGACTTGTTTGGAACAGTCTGCGACAGTTTGGGACCGTCTGGGACTTGTTTGGGACAGTCTGGGACAGTCTGGGGTAGTCTGGGACTTGTTTGGAACAGTCTGCGACAGTTTGGGACAGTCTAGGAATTGTTTGGGACAGTCTGGGACCATCTGGGACAGTCTAGGACCGTCTGGGACAGTCTAGGATACGTTTGGGACAGTCTGGGACCGTCTGGGACCTTCTGGGACAGTCTGGGACTTGTTTGGAACAGCCTGGGACAGTCTGGGGTAGTCTGGGACTTGTTTGGAACAGTCTGCGACAGTTTGGGACAGTCTAGGAATTGTTTGGGACAGTCTGGGACCATCTGGGACAGTCTAGGACCGTCTGGGACAGTCTAGGATACGTTTGGGACAGTCTGGGACCGTCTGGGACAGTCTGGGACTTGTTTGGAACAGTCTGCGACAGTTTGGGACAGTCTAATACTTGTTTGGGACAGTCTGGTAACGTCTGGGTCCGTCTGGGACAGTCTAGGACTTGTTTGGGACAGTCTAGGACAATCTGGGACAGTCTGGGACTTGTTTGGAACAGCCTGGGACAGTCTGGGATAGTCTGGGACTTATTTGGAACAGTCTGCGACAGTTTGGGACCGTCTGGGACTTGTTTGGAACAGTCTGCGACAGTTTGGGACAGTCTAGGACTTGTTTGGGACAGTCTGGGACCGTCTGGGACCTTCTGGGACAGTCTAGGACTTGTTTGAGACAGTCTTGGACCGTCTGGGACCGTCTGGGACAGTCTGGGACTTGTTTGGAACAGTCTGGGACAGTCTGGGACTGTCTGGGACTTGTTTGGAACAGCCTGGGACAGTCTGGGGTAGTCTGGGACTTGTTTGGAACAGTCTGCGACAGTTTGGGACCGTCTGGGACTTGTTTGGAACAGTCTGCGACAGTTTGGGACAGTCTGAGACTTGTTTGGAACAGTCTGCGACAGTCTGGGATAGTCTGGGACTTGTTTGGGACAGTCTGGTAACGTCTGGGTCCGTCTGGGACAGTCTAGGACTTGTTTGGAACAGCCTGGGACAGTCTGGGGTAGTCTGGGACTTGTTTGGAACAGTCTGCGACAGTTTGGGACAGTCTAGGAATTGTTTGGGACAGTCTGGGACCATCTGGGACAGTCTAGGACCGTCTGGGACAGTCTAGGATACGTTTGGGACAGTCTGGGACCGTCTGGGACAGTCTGGGACTTGTTTGGAACAGTCTGCGACAGTTTGGGACAGTCTAATACTTGTTTGGGACAGTCTGGTAACGTCTGGGTCCGTCTGGGACAGTCTAGGACTTGTTTGGGACAGTCTAGGACAATCTGGGACAGTCTGGGACTTGTTTGGAACAGCCTGGGACAGTCTGGGATAGTCTGGGACTTATTTGGAACAGTCTGCGACAGTTTGGGACCGTCTGGGACTTGTTTGGAACAGTCTGCGACAGTTTGGGACAGTCTAGGACTTGTTTGGGACAGTCTGGGACCGTCTGGGACCTTCTGGGACAGTCTAGGACTTGTTTGAGACAGTCTTGGACCGTCTGGGACCGTCTGGGACAGTCTGGGACTTGTTTGGAACAGTCTGGGACAGTCTGGGACTGTCTGGGACTTGTTTGGAACAGCCTGGGACAGTCTGGGGTAGTCTGGGACTTGTTTGGAACAGTCTGCGACAGTTTGGGACCGTCTGGGACTTGTTTGGAACAGTCTGCGACAGTTTGGGACAGTCTGAGACTTGTTTGGAACAGTCTGCGACAGTCTGGGATAGTCTGGGACTTGTTTGGGACAGTCTGGTAACGTCTGGGTCCGTCTGGGACAGTCTAGGACTTGTTTGGGACAGTCTGGGACAATCTGGGACAGTCTGGGACTTGTTTGGAACAGCCTGGGACAGTCTTGGACAGTCTAGGACTTGTTTGGAAAAATCTGGGATCGTCTGGGACCTTCTGGAACAGTCTGGGACTTGTATGGAACAGTCTGCGACAGTTTGGGACCGTCTAGGACAATCTGGGACAGTCTGGGACTTGTTTGGAACAGCCTGGGACAGTCTGGGATAGTCTGGGACTTGTTTGGAACAGTCTGCGACAGTTTGGGACCGTCTGGGACTTGTTTGGAACAGTCTGCGACAGTTTGGGACAGTCTATGACTTGTTTGGGACAGTCTGGGACCGTCTGGGACCTTCTGGGACAGTCTAGGACTTGTTTGAGACAGTCTTTGACCGTCTGGGACCGTCTGGGACAGTCTGGGACTTGTTTGGAACAGTCTGGGACAGTCTGGGACTGTCTGGGACTTGTTTGGAACAGCCTGGGACAGTCTGGGGTAGTCTGGGACTTGTTTGGAACAGTCTGCGACAGTTTGGGACCGTCTGGGACTTGTTTGGAACAGTCTGCGACAGTTTGGGACAGTCTGAGACTAGTTTGGAACAGTCTGCGACAGTCTGGGACAGTCTGGGACTTGTTTGGGACAGTCTGGTAACGTCTGGGTCCGTCTGGGACAGTCTAGGACTTGTTTGGGACAGTCTGGGACAATCTGGGACAGTCTGGGACTTGTTTGGGACAGTCTGGGACAGTCTGGGATAGTCTGGGACTTGTTTGGGACAGTCTGGGACAATCTGGGACAGTCTGGGACTTGTTTGGAACAGTCTGCGACAGTTTGGGACAGTCTAGGACTTGTTTGGGCCAGTCTGGGACCGACTGGGACCGTCTGGGACAGTCTAGGACTTGTTTGGAACAGTCTACGACAGTTTTGGACAGTCTAGGACTTGTTTGGGACCGTCTGGGACCGTCTGGGACAGTCTGGGACTTGTTTGGGACAGTCTGGGACAATCTGGGACAGTCTTGGACTTGTTTGGAACAGCCTGGGACAGTCTGGGGTAGTCTGGGACTTGCTTGGAACAGTCTGCGACAGTTTGGGACAGTCTAGGACTTGTTTGGGACAGTCTGGGACAGTCTGGGATAGTCTGGGACTTGTTTGGGACAGTCTGGGACAATCTGGGACAGTCTGGGACTTGTTTGGAACAGTCTGCGACAGTTTGGGACAGTCTAGGACTTGTTTGGGCCAGTCTGGGACCGACTGGGACCGTCTGGGACAGTCTAGGACTTGTTTGGAACAGTCTACGACAGTTTTGGACAGTCTAGGACTTGTTTGGGACCGTCTGGGACCGTCTGGGACAGTCTGGGACTTGTTTGGGACAGTCTGGGACAATCTGGGACAGTCTTGGACTTGTTTGGAACAGCCTGGGACAGTCTGGGGTAGTCTGGGACTTGCTTGGAACAGTCTGCGACAGTTTGGGACAGTCTAGGACTTGTTTGGGACAGTCTGGGACCATCTGGGACAGTTTGGGACCGTCTGGGACAGTCTGGGACTTGTTTGGAACAGCCTGGGACAGTCTGGGGTAGTCTGGGACTTGTTTGGGACAGTCTGGGACTGTCTGGGACCGTCTGGGACTTGTTTGGAACAGTCTGCGACAGTCTGGGACAGTCTGTGACTTGTTTGGAACAGTCTGCGTCAGTTTGGGACAGTCTGGGACAGTCTGGGACTCGGTTGGAACAGCCTGGGACAGTCTGGGGTAGTCTGGGACTTGTTTGGAACAGTCTGCGACAGTTTGGGACTGTCTGGGACTTGTTTGCAACAGTCTGCGACAGTTTGGGACAGTCTAGGACATGTTTGGGACAGTCTGGGACCGTCTGGGACCTTCTGGGACAGTCTGGGACTTGTTTGGGACAGTCTGGGACAGTCTGGGACAGTCTGTGACTTGTTTGGAACAGTCTGCGTCAGTTTGGGACCGTCTGGGACTTGTTTGGAATAGTCTGCGACAGTTTGGGACAGTCTAGGACTTGTTTGGGACAGTCTGAGACCGTCTGGGACCTTCTGGGACAGTCTGGGACTTGTTTGGAACAGCCTGGGACAGTCTGGGGTAGTCTGGGACATGTTTGGAACAGTCTGCGACAGTTTGGGACAGTCTAGGAATTGTTTGGGACAGTCTGGGACCATCTGGGACAGTCTAGGAACGTCTGGGACAGTCTAGGACACGTTTGGGACAGTCTGGGACCGTCTGGGACAGTCTGGGACTTTTTTGGAACAGCCTGGGACAGTCTGGGGTAGTCTGGGACTTGTTTGGAACAGTCTGCGACAGTTTGGGACAGTCTAGGACTTGTTTGGGACAGTCTGGGACCATCTGGGACAGTCTAGGACCGTCTGGGACAGTCTAGGACACGTTTGGGACAGTCTGGGACCGTCGGGGACAGTCTGGGACTTGTTTGGAACAGCCTGGGACAGTCTGGGACAGTCTAGGACTTGTTTGGAAAAATCTGGGATCGTCTGGGACCTTCTGGAACAGTCTGGGACTTGTATGGAACAGTCTGCGACAGTTTGGGACCGTCTGGGACTTGTTTGGAACAGTCTGCGACCGTTTGAGACCGTCTGGGACTTGTGTGGAACAGTCTGCGACAGTTTGGGACAGTCTAGGACTTGTTTGGGACAGTCTGTGGCCGTCTGGGACAGTCTAGGACTTGTTTGGGACAGTCTGGGACAGTTTGGAACCGTCTGGGACTTGTTTCGAACAGTCTGCGACAGTCTGGGATAGTCTGGGACTTGTTTGGGACAGTCTGGTAACGTCTGGGTCCGTCTGGGACAGTCTAGGACTTGTTTGGGACAGTCTGTGACAGTTTGGGACCGACTGGGACTTGTATGGAACTGTCTGCATCAGTTTGGGACAGTCTAGGACTTGTTTGGGCCAGTCTGGGACCGTCTGGGACCTGTTTGGGACAGTCTGCGGCCGTCTGGGTCAGTCTGGGACTTGTTTGGAACAGTCTGCGACAGTTTAGAACCGTCTGGGACTTGTTTGGAACAGTCTGCGACAGTCTGGGATAGTCTGGGACTTGTTTGGGACAGTCTGGTAACGTCTGGGTCCGTCTGGGACAGTCTAGGACTTCTTTGGGCCAGTCTGGGACCGTCTGGGACCGTCTGGGACTTGTTTGGGACAGTCTGCGGCCGTCTGGGACAGTCTGGGACTTGTTTGGAACAGTCTGCGACAGTTTGGGACCGTCTGGGACTTGTTTGGAACAGTCTGCGACAGTTTGGGACAGTCTAGGACTTGTTTGGGACAGTCTTGGACCGTCTGGGACAGTCTGGCACTTGTTTGGAACAGTCTGGGACAGTCTGGGACTGTCTGGGACTTGTTTGGAACAGCCTGGGACAGTCTGGGGTAGTCTGGGACTTTTTTGGAACAGTCTGCGACAGTTTGGGACCGTCTGGGACTTGTTTGGAACAGTCTGCGACAGTTTGGGACAGTCTGAGACTTGTTTGGATCAGTCTGCGACAGTCTGGGATAGTCTGGGACTTGTTTGGGACAGTCTGGTAACGTCTGGGTCCGTCTGGGACAGTCTAGGACTTGTTTGGGACAGTCTGGGACAATCTGGGACAGTCTGGGACTTGTTTGGAACAGCCTGGGACAGTCTGGGACAGTCTAGGACTTGTTTGGAAAAATCTGGGATCGTCTGGGACCTTCTGGAACAGTCTGGGACTTGTATGGAACAGTCTGCGACAGTTTGGGACCGTCTGGGTCTTGTTTGGAACAGTCTGCGACCGTTTGAGACCGTCTGGGACTTGTGTGGAACAGTCTGCGACAGTTTGGGACAGTCTAGGACTTGTTTGGGACAGTCTGTGGCCGTCTGGGACAGTCTAGGACTTGTTTTGCGACTGTCTGGGACAATCTGGGACAGTCTGGGTCTTGTTTGGAACAGTCTGCGACAGTTTTGGACAGTCTAGGACTTGTTTGGGACAGTCTGGGACTTGTTTGGCACAGTCTGGTACAATCTGGGACAGTCAGGCACTTGTTTGGAACAGCCTGGGAAAGTCTGGGATAGTCTGGGACTTGCTTGGAACAGTCTGCGACAGTTTGGGACAGTCTAGGACTTGTTTGGGACAGTCTGGGACCATCTGGGACAGTTTGGGACCGTCTGGGACAGTCTGGGACTTGTTTGGAACAGCCTGGGACAGTCTGGGGTAGTCTGGGACTTGTTTGGGACAGTCTGGGACTGTCTGGGACCGTCTGGGACTTGTTTGGAACAGTCTGCGACAGTCTGGGACAGTCTGTGACTTGTTTGGAACAGTCTGCGTCAGTTTGGGACAGTCTGGGACAGTCTGGGACTCGGTTGGAACAGCCTGGGACAGTCTGGGGTAGTCTGGGACTTGTTTGGAACAGTCTGCGACGGTTTGGGACTGTCTGGGACTTGTTTGCAACAGTCTGCGACAGTTTGGGACAGTCTAGGACATGTTTGGGACAGTCTGGGACCGTCTGGGACCTTCTGGGACAGTCTGGGACTTGTTTGGGACAGTCTGGGACAGTCTGGGACAGTCTGTGACTTGTTTGGAACAGTCTGCGTCAGTTTGGGACCGTCTGGGACTTGTTTGGAATAGTCTGCGACAGTTTGGGACAGTCTAGGACTTGTTTGGGACAGTCTGAGACCGTCTGGGACCTTCTGGGACAGTCTGGGACTTGTTTGGAACAGCCTGGGACAGTCTGGGGTAGTCTGGGACATGTTTGGAACAGTCTGCGACAGTTTGGGACAGTCTAGGAATTGTTTGGGACAGTCTGGGACCATCTGGGACAGTCTAGGAACGTCTGGGACAGTCTAGGACACGTTTGGGACAGTCTGGGACCGTCTGGGACAGTCTGGGACTTTTTTGGAACAGCCTGGGACAGTCTGGGGTAGTCTGGGACTTGTTTGGAACAGTCTGCGACAGTTTGGGACAGTCTAGGACTTGTTTGGGACAGTCTGGGACCATCTGGGACAGTCTAGGACCGTCTGGGACAGTCTAGGACACGTTTGGGACAGTCTGGGACCGTCGGGGACAGTCTGGGACTTGTTTGGAACAGCCTGGGACAGTCTGGGACAGTCTAGGACTTGTTTGGAAAAATCTGGGATCGTCTGGGACCTTCTGGAACAGTCTGGGACTTGTATGGAACAGTCTGCGACAGTTTGGGACCGTCTGGGACTTGTTTGGAACAGTCTGCGACCGTTTGAGACCGTCTGGGACTTGTGTGGAACAGTCTGCGACAGTTTGGGACAGTCTAGGACTTGTTTGGGACAGTCTGTGGCCGTCTGGGACAGTCTAGGACTTGTTTGGGACAGTCTGGGACAGTTTGGAACCGTCTGGGACTTGTTTCGAACAGTCTGCGACAGTCTGGGATAGTCTGGGACTTGTTTGGGACAGTCTGGTAACGTCTGGGTCCGTCTGGGACAGTCTAGGACTTGTTTGGGACAGTCTGTGACAGTTTGGGACCGACTGGGACTTGTATGGAACTGTCTGCATCAGTTTGGGACAGTCTAGGACTTGTTTGGGCCAGTCTGGGACCGTCTGGGACCTGTTTGGGACAGTCTGCGGCCGTCTGGGTCAGTCTGGGACTTGTTTGGAACAGTCTGCGACAGTTTAGAACCGTCTGGGACTTGTTTGGAACTGTCTGCGACAGTCTGGGATAGTCTGGGACTTGTTTGGGACAGTCTGGTAACGTCTGGGTCCGTCTGGGACAGTCTAGGACTTCTTTGGGCCAGTCTGGGACAGTCTGGGACCGTCTGGGACTTGTTTGGGACAGTCTGCGGCCGTCTGGGACAGTCTGGGACTTGTTTGGAACAGTCTGCGACAGTTTGGGACCGTCTGGGACTTGTTTGGAACAGTCTGCGACCGTTTGAGACCGTCTGGGACTTGTGTGGAACAGTCTGCGACAGTTTGGGACAGTCTAGGACTTGTTTGGGACAGTCTGTGGCCGTCTGGGACAGTCTAGGACTTGTTTTGCGACTGTCTGGGACAATCTGGGACAGTCTGGGTCTTGTTTGGAACAGTCTGCGACAGTTTTGGACAGTCTAGGACTTGTTTGGGACAGTCTGGGACTTGTTTGGCACAGTCTGGTACAATCTGGGACAGTCAGGCACTTGTTTGGAACAGCCTGGGAAAGTCTGGGATAGTCTGGGACTTGCTTGGAACAGTCTGCGACAGTTTGGGACAGTCTAGGACTTGTTTGGGACAGTCTGGGACCATCTGGGACAGTTTGGGACCGTCTGGGACAGTCTGGGACTTGTTTGGAACAGCCTGGGACAGTCTGGGGTAGTCTGGGACTTGTTTGGGACAGTCTGGGACTGTCTGGGACCGTCTGGGACTTGTTTGGAACAGTCTGCGACAGTCTGGGACAGTCTGTGACTTGTTTGGAACAGTCTGCGTCAGTTTGGGACAGTCTGGGACAGTCTGGGACTCGGTTGGAACAGCCTGGGACAGTCTGGGGTAGTCTGGGACTTGTTTGGAACAGTCTGCGACGGTTTGGGACTGTCTGGGACTTGTTTGCAACAGTCTGCGACAGTTTGGGACAGTCTAGGACATGTTTGGGACAGTCTGGGACCGTCTGGGACCTTCTGGGACAGTCTGGGACTTGTTTGGGACAGTCTGGGACAGTCTGGGACAGTCTGTGACTTGTTTGGAACAGTCTGCGTCAGTTTGGGACCGTCTGGGACTTGTTTGGAATAGTCTGCGACAGTTTGGGACAGTCTAGGACTTGTTTGGGACAGTCTGAGACCGTCTGGGACCTTCTGGGACAGTCTGGGACTTGTTTGGAACAGCCTGGGACAGTCTGGGGTAGTCTGGGACATGTTTGGAACAGTCTGCGACAGTTTGGGACAGTCTAGGAATTGTTTGGGACAGTCTGGGACCATCTGGGACAGTCTAGGAACGTCTGGGACAGTCTAGGACACGTTTGGGACAGTCTGGGACCGTCTGGGACAGTCTGGGACTTTTTTGGAACAGCCTGGGACAGTCTGGGGTAGTCTGGGACTTGTTTGGAACAGTCTGCGACAGTTTGGGACAGTCTAGGACTTGTTTGGGACAGTCTGGGACCATCTGGGACAGTCTAGGACCGTCTGGGACAGTCTAGGACACGTTTGGGACAGTCTGGGACCGTCGGGGACAGTCTGGGACTTGTTTGGAACAGCCTGGGACAGTCTGGGACAGTCTAGGACTTGTTTGGAAAAATCTGGGATCGTCTGGGACCTTCTGGAACAGTCTGGGACTTGTATGGAACAGTCTGCGACAGTTTGGGACCGTCTGGGACTTGTTTGGAACAGTCTGCGACCGTTTGAGACCGTCTGGGACTTGTGTGGAACAGTCTGCGACAGTTTGGGACAGTCTAGGACTTGTTTGGGACAGTCTGTGGCCGTCTGGGACAGTCTAGGACTTGTTTGGGACAGTCTGGGACAGTTTGGAACCGTCTGGGACTTGTTTCGAACAGTCTGCGACAGTCTGGGATAGTCTGGGACTTGTTTGGGACAGTCTGGTAACGTCTGGGTCCGTCTGGGACAGTCTAGGACTTGTTTGGGACAGTCTGTGACAGTTTGGGACCGACTGGGACTTGTATGGAACTGTCTGCATCAGTTTGGGACAGTCTAGGACTTGTTTGGGCCAGTCTGGGACCGTCTGGGACCTGTTTGGGACAGTCTGCGGCCGTCTGGGTCAGTCTGGGACTTGTTTGGAACAGTCTGCGACAGTTTAGAACCGTCTGGGACTTGTTTGGAACTGTCTGCGACAGTCTGGGATAGTCTGGGACTTGTTTGGGACAGTCTGGTAACGTCTGGGTCCGTCTGGGACAGTCTAGGACTTCTTTGGGCCAGTCTGGGACTGTCTGGGACCGTCTGGGACTTGTTTGGGACAGTCTGCGGCCGTCTGGGACAGTCTGGGACTTGTTTGGAACAGTCTGCGACAGTTTGGGACCGTCTGGGACTTGTTTGGAACAGTCTGCGACAGTTTGGGACAGTCTAGGACTTGTTTGGGACAGTCTTGGACCGTCTGGGACAGTCTGGCACTTGTTTGGAACAGTCTGGGACAGTCTGGGACTGTCTGGGACTTGTTTGGAACAGCCTGGGACAGTCTGGGGTAGTCTGGGACTTTTTTGGAACAGTCTGCGACAGTTTGGGACCGTCTGGGACTTGTTTGGAACAGTCTGCGACAGTTTGGGACAGTCTGAGACTTGTTTGGAACAGTCTGCGACAGTCTGGGATAGTCTGGGACTTGTTTGGGACAGTCTGGTAACGTCTGGGTCCGTCTGGGACAGTCTAGGACTTGTTTGGGACAGTCTGGGACAATCTGGGACAGTCTGGGACTTGTTTGGAACAGCCTGGGACAGTCTGGGACAGTCTAGGACTTGTTTGGAAAAATCTGGGATCGTCTGGGACCTTCTGGAACAGTCTGGGACTTGTATGGAACAGTCTGCGACAGTTTGGGACCGTCTGGGTCTTGTTTGGAACAGTCTGCGACCGTTTGAGACCGTCTGGGACTTGTGTGGAACAGTCTGCGACAGTTTGGGACAGTCTAGGACTTGTTTGGGACAGTCTGTGGCCGTCTGGGACAGTCTAGGACTTGTTTTGCGACTGTCTGGGACAATCTGGGACAGTCTGGGTCTTGTTTGGAACAGTCTGCGACAGTTTTGGACAGTCTAGGACTTGTTTGGGACAGTCTGGGACTTGTTTGGCACAGTCTGGTACAATCTGGGACAGTCAGGCACTTGTTTGGAACAGCCTGGGAAAGTCTGGGATAGTCTGGGACTTGTTTGGAACAGTCTGTGACAGTTTGGGACCGACTGGGACTTGTATGGAACAGTCTGCATCAGTTTGGGACAGTCTAGGACTTGTTTGGGCCAGTCTGGGACCGTCTGGGACCGTCTGGGACTTGTTTGGGACAGTCTGCGGCCGTCTGGGACAGTCTAGGACTTGTTTGGGACAGTCTGGGACCATCTGGGACCTTCTGGGACAGTCAGGGACTTGTTTGGAACAGTCTGCGACAGTTTGGGACCGTCTGGGACTTGTTTGGAACAGTCTGCGACAGTTTGGGACCGTCTGGGACTTGTTTGGAACAGTCTGCGACAGTTTGGGACAGTCTCGGACTTGTTTGCGACTGTCTGGGACAATCTGGGACAGTCTGGTACAATCTGGGACAGTCTGGGACTTGTTTGGAACAGCCTGGGAAAGTCTGGGATAGTCTGGGACTTGTTTGGAACAGTCTGTGACAGTTTGGGACAGTGTAGGACTTGTTTGCGACTGTCTGGGACAATCTGGGACAGTCTGGGTCTTGTTTGGAACAGTCTGCGACAGTTTTGGACAGTCTAGGACTTGTTTGGGACAGTCTGGGACTTGTTTGGCACAGTCTGGTACAATCTGGGACAGTCTGGGACTTGTTTGGAACAGCCTGGGAAAGTCTGGGACAGTCTGGGTCTTGTTTGGAACAGTCTGCGACAGTTTGGGACAGTCTAGGACTTGTTTGGGCCAGTCTGGGACCGTCTGGGACTTGTTTGGAACAGTCTGCGACAGTTTGGGACCGTCTGGGACTTGTTTGGAACAGTCTGCGACAGTTTGGGACAGTCTAGGACTTGTTTGCGACTGTCTGGGACAATCTGGGACAGTCTGGGTCTTGTTTGGAACAGTCTGCGACAGTTTTGGACAGTCTAGGACTTGTTTGGGACAGTCTGGGACTTGTTTGGCACAGTCTGGTACAATCTGGGACAGTCTGGGACTTGTTTGGAACAGCCTGGGAAAGTCTGGGATAGCCTGGGACTTGTTTGGAACAGTCTGCGACAGTTTGGGACCGTTTGGGACTTGTTTGGAACAGTCTGCGATAGTTTGGGACAGTCTAGGACTTGTTTGGGACAGTCTGTGACCGTCTGGGACCGTCTGGGACAGTCTGGGACTTGTTTGGAACAGTCTGCGACAGTTTGGGACAGACTGGGACTTGTTTGGAACAGTCTGCGACAGTTTGGGACAGTCTGGGACTTGTTTGGAACAGTGTGCGACAGTTTGAGACCGTCTGGGACTTGTTTGGGTCAGTCTGGGACCGTCTGGGACTTGTTTGGAACAGTCTGCGACAGTTTGGGACCGTCTGGGACTTGTTTGGAACAGTCTGCGACAGTTTGGGACAGTCTAGGACTTGTTTGGAACAGCCTGGGGCAGTCTGGGATAGTCTGGGACTTGTTTGGAACAATCTGCGACAGTTTGGGACCGTCTGGGACTTGTTTGGAACAGTCTGCGATAGTTTGGGACAGTCTAGGACTTGTTTGGGACAGTCTGGGACCGTCTGGGACCGTCTGGGACAGACTGGGACTTGTTTGGAACAGTCTGCGACAGTTTGGGACCGTCTGGGACTTGTTTGGAACAGTCTGCGACAGTTTGGGACAGTCTAGGACTTGTTTGGGACAGTCTGGGACCGTCTGGGACCGTCTGGGACAGTCTGGGACTTGTTTGGAACAGTCTGGGACAGTCTGGGACTTGTTTGGAACAGCCTGGGACAGTCTGGGGTAGTCTGGGACTTGTTTGGAACAGTCTGCGACAGTTTGGGACCGTCCGGGACTTGTTTGGAACAGTCTGCGACAGTCTGGGATAGTCTGGGACTTGTTTGGAACAGTCTGCGACAGTTTGGGTCAGTCTAATACTTGTTTGGGACAGTCTGGTAACGTCTGGGTCCGTCTGGGACAGTCTAGGACTTGTTTGGGACAGTCTAGGACAATCTGGGACAGTCTGAGACTTGTTTGGAACAGCCTGGGACAGTCTGGGATAGTCTGGGACTTGTTTGGAACAGTCTGCGACAGTTTGGGACCGTCTGGGACTTGTTTGGAACAGTCTGCGACAGTTTGGGACAGTCTAGGACTTGTTTGGGACAGTCTGGGACCGTCTGGGACCTTCTGGGACAGTCTAGGACTTGTTTGAGACAGTCTTGGACCGTCTGGGACCGTCTGGGACAGTCTGGGACTTGTTTGGAACAGTCTGGGACAGTCTGGGACTGTCTGGGACTTGTTTGGAACAGCCTGGGACAGTCTGGGGTAGTCTGGGACTTGTTTGGAACAGTCTGCGACAGTTTGGGACCGTCTGGGACTTGTTTGGAACAGTCTGCGACAGTTTGGGACAGTCTGAGACTTGTTTGGAACAGTCAGCGACAGTCTGGGATAGTCTGGGACTTGTTTGGGACAGTCTGGTATCGTCTGGGTCCGTCTGGGACAGTCTAGGACTTGTTTGGGACAGTCTGGGACAATCTGGGACAGTCTGGGACTTGTTTGGAACAGCCTGGGACAGTCTGGGACAGTCTAGGACTTGTTTGGAAAAATCTGGGATCGTCTGGGACCTTCTGGAACAGTCTGGGACTTGTATGGAACAGTCTGCGACAGTTTGGGACCGTCTGGGACTTGTTTGGAACAGTCTGCTACCGTTTGAGACCGTCTGGGACTTGTATGGAACAGTCTGCGACAGTTTGGGACAGTCTAGGACTTGTTTGGGACAGTCTGTGGCCGTCTGGGACAGTCTAGGACTTGTTTTGCGACTGTCTGGGACAATCTGGGACAGTCTGGGTCTTGTTTGGAACAGTCTGCGACAGTTTTGGACAGTCTAGGACTTGTTTGGGACAGTCTGGGACTTGTTTGGCACAGTCTGGTACAATCTGGGACAGTCTGGGACTTGTTTGGAACAGCCTGGGAAAGTCTGGGATAGTCTGGGACTTGTTTGGAACAGTCTGTGACAGTTTGGGACCGACTGGGACTTGTATGGAACAGTCTGCATCAGTTTGGGACAGTCTAGGACTTGTTTGGGCCAGTCTGGGACCGTCTGGGACCGTCTGGGACTTGTTTGGGACAGTCTGCGGCCGTCTGGGACAGTCTGGGACTTGTTTGGAACAGTCTGCGACAGTTTGGAACCGTCTGGGACTTGTTTGGAACAGTCCGCGACAGTCTGGGATAGTCTGGGACTTGTTTGGGACAGTCTGGTAACGTCTGGGTCCGTGTGGGACAGTCTAGGACTTGTTTGGGACAGTCTGGGACAATCTGGGACAGTCTGGGACTTGTTTGGAACAGCCTGGGACAGTCTGGGACAGTCTAGGACTTGTTTGGAAAAATCTGGGATCGTCTGGGGCCTTCTGGAACAGTCTGGGACTTGTATGGAACAGTCTGCGACAGTTTGGGACCGTCTGGGACTTGTTTGGAACAGTCTGCGACCGTTTGAGACCGTCTGGGACTTGTGTGGAACAGTCTGCGACAGTTTGGGACAGTCTAGGACTTGTTTGGGACAGTCTGGGACCATCTGGGACCTTCTGGGACAGTCAGGGACTTGTTTGGAACAGTCTGCGACAGTTTGGGACCGTCTGGGACTTGTTTGGAACAGTCTGCGACAGTTTGGGACCGTCTGGGACTTGTTTGGAACAGTCTGCGACAGTTTGGGACAGTCTCGGACTTGTTTGCGACTGTCTGGGACAATCTGGGACAGTCTGATACAATCTGGGACAGTCTGGGACTTGTTTGGAACAGCCTGGGAAAGTCTGGGATAGTCTGGGACTTGTTTGGAACAGTCTGTGACAGTTTGGGACCGTCTGGGACTTGTTTGGAACAGTCTGCGACAGTTTGGGACAGTCTCGGACTTGTTTGCGACTGTCTGGGACAATCTGGGACAGTCTGATACAATCTGGGACAGTCTGGGACTTGTTTGGAACAGCCTGGGAAAGTCTGGGATAGTCTGGGACTTGTTTGGAACAGTCTGTGACAGTTTGGGACCGGCTGGGACTTGTTTGGAACTGTCTGCATCAGTTTGGGACAGTCTAGGACTTGTTTGGGCCAGTCTGGGACCGTCTGGGACTTGTTTGGAACAGTCTGCGACAGTTTGGGACCGTCTGGGACTTGTTTGGGACAGTCTGGGACTTGTTTGGCACAGTCTGGTACAATCTGGGACAGTCTGGGACTTGTTTGGAACAGCCTGGGAAAGTCTGGGATAGTCTGGGACTTGTTTGGAACAGTCTGCGACAGTTTGGGACAGTCTGGGACTTGTTTGGAACAGTCTGCGACAGTCTGGGACAGTCTGTGACTTGTTTGGAACAGTCTGCGTCAGTTTGGGACCGTCTGGGACTTGTTTGGAATAGTCTGCGACAGTTTGGGACAGTCTAGGACTTGTTTGGGACAGTCTGAGACCGTCTGGGACTTGTTTGGAACAGTCTGCGACAGTTTGGGACAGTCTAGGAATTGTTTGGGACAGTCTGGGACCGTCTGGGACAGTCTAGGACTTGTTTGGAACAGTCTGCGACAGTTTGGGACAGTCTAATACTTGTTTGGGACAGTCTGGTAACGTCTGGGTCCGTCTGGGACAGTCTAGGACTTGTTTGGGACAGTCTAGGACAATCTGGGACAGTCTGGGACTTGTTTGGAACAGCCTGGGACAGTCTGGGATAGTCTGGGACTTATTTGGAACAGTCTGCGACAGTTTGGGACCGTCTGGGACTTGTTTGGAACAGTCTGCGACAGTTTGGGACAGTCTAATACTTGTTTGGGACAGTCTGGTAACGTCTGGGTCCGTCTGGGACAGTCTAGGACTTGTTTGGGACAGTCTAGGACAATCTGGGACAGTCTGGGACTTGTTTGGAACAGCCTGGGACAGTCTGGGGTAGTCTGGGACTTGTTTGGAACAGTCTGCGACAGTTTGGGACCGTCTGGGACTTGTTTGGAACAGTCTGCGACAGTTTGGGACAGTCTCGGACTTGTTTGCGACTGTCTGGGACAATCTGGGACAGTCTGATACAATCTGGGACAGTCTGGGACTTGTTTGGAACAGCCTGGGAAAGTCTGGGATAGTCTGGGACTTGTTTGGAACAGTCTGTGACAGTTTGGGACCGTCTGGGACTTGTTTGGAACAGTCTGCGACAGTTTGGGACAGTCTCGGACTTGTTTGCGACTGTCTGGGACAATCTGGGACAGTCTGATACAATCTGGGACAGTCTGGGACTTGTTTGGAACAGCCTGGGAAAGTCTGGGATAGTCTGGGACTTGTTTGGAACAGTCTGTGACAGTTTGGGACCGGCTGGGACTTGTTTGGAACTGTCTGCATCAGTTTGGGACAGTCTAGGACTTGTTTGGGCCAGTCTGGGACCGTCTGGGACTTGTTTGGAACAGTCTGCGACAGTTTGGGACCGTCTGGGACTTGTTTGGGACAGTCTGGGACTTGTTTGGCACAGTCTGGTACAATCTGGGACAGTCTGGGACTTGTTTGGAACAGCCTGGGAAAGTCTGGGATAGTCTGGGACTTGTTTGGAACAGTCTGCGACAGTTTGGGACAGTCTGGGACTTGCTTGGAACAGTCTGCGACAGTCTGGGACAGTCTGTGACTTGTTTGGAACAGTCTGCGTCAGTTTGGGACCGTCTGGGACTTGTTTGGAATAGTCTGCGACAGTTTGGGACAGTCTAGGACTTGTTTGGGACAGTCTGAGACCGTCTGGGACAGTCTAGGACTTGTTTGGAACAGTCTGCGACAGTTTGGGACAGTCTAATACTTGTTTGGGACAGTCTGGTAACGTCTGGGTCCGTCTGGGACAGTCTAGGACTTGTTTGGGACAGTCTAGGACAATCTGGGACAGTCTGGGACTTGTTTGGAACAGCCTGGGACTGTCTGGGATAGTCTGGGACTTATTTGGAACAGTCTGCGACAGTTTGGGACCGTCTGGGACTTGTTTGGAACAGTCTGCGACAGTTTGGGACAGTCTAATACTTGTTTGGGACAGTCTGGTAACGTCTGGGTCCGTCTGGGACAGTCTAGGACTTGTTTGGGACAGTCTAGGACAATCTGGGACAGTCTGGGACTTGTTTGGAACAGCCTGGGACAGTCTGGGGTAGTCTGGGACTTGTTTGGAACAGTCTGCGACAGTTTGGGACCGTCTGGGACTTGTTTGGAACTGTCTGCATCAGTTTGGGACAGTCTAGGACTTGTTTAGGCCAGTCTGGGACCGTCTGGGACTTGTTTGGAACAGTCTGCGACAGTTTGGGACCGTCTGGGACTTGTTTGGGACAGTCTGGGACTTGTTTGGCACAGTCTGGTACAATCTGGGACAGTCTGGGACTTGTTTGGAACAGCCTGGGAAAGTCTGGGTTAGTCTGGGACTTGTTTGGAACAGTCTGCGACAGTTTGGGACAGTCTGGGACTTGTTTGGAACAGTCTGCGACAGTCTGGGACAGTCTGTGACTTGTTTGGAACAGTCTGCGTCAGTTTGGGACCGTCTGGGACTTGTTTGGAATAGTCTGCGATAGTTTGGGACAGTCTAGGACTTGTTTGGGACAGTCTGAGACCGTCTGGGACCTTCTGGGACAGTCTGGGACTTGTTTGGAACAGCCTGGGACAGTCTGGGGTAGTCTGGGACTTGCTTGGAACAGTCTGCGACAGTTTGGGACAGTCTAGGAATTGTTTGGGACAGTCTGGGACCATCTGGGACAGTCTAGGACCGTCTGGGACAGTCTAGGATACGTTTGGGACAGTCTGGGACCGTCTGGGACAGTCTGGGACTTGTTTGGAACAGCCTGGGACAGTCTGGGGTAGTCTGGGACTTGTTTGGAACAGTCTGCGACAGTTTGGGACAGTCTAGGACTTGTTTGGTACAGTCTGTGACCGTCTGGGACAGTCTGGGAATTGTTTGGAACAGTCTGCGACAGTTTGGGACAGTCTAATACTTGTTTGGGACAGTCTGGTAACGTCTGGGTCCGTCTGGGACAGTCTAGGACTTGTGTGGGACAGTCTAGGACAATCTGGGACAGTCTGGGACTTGTTTGGAACAGCCTGGGACAGTCTGGGATAGTCTGGGACTTATTTGGAACAGTCTGCGACAGTTTGGGACCGTCTGGGACTTGTTTGGAACAGTCTGCGACAGTTTGGGACAGTCTAGGACTTGTTTGGGACAGTCTGGGACCGTCTGGGACCTTCTGGGACAGTCTAGGACTTGTTTGGGACAGTCTGGGACCATCTGGGACCTTCTGGGACAGTCAGGGACTTGTTTGGAACAGTCTGCGACAGTTTGGGACCGTCTGGGACTTGTTTGGAACAGTCTGCGACAGTTTGGGACCGTCTGGGACTTGTTTGGAACAGTCTGCGACAGTTTGGGACAGTCTCGGACTTGTTTGCGACTGTCTGGGACAATCTGGGACAGTCTGATACAATCTGGGACAGTCTGGGACTTGTTTGGAACAGCCTGGGAAAGTCTGGGATAGTCTGGGACTTGTTTGGAACAGTCTGTGACAGTTTGGGACCGTCTGGGACTTGTTTGGAACAGTCTGCGACAGTTTGGGACAGTCTCGGACTTGTTTGCGACTGTCTGGGACAATCTGGGACAGTCTGATACAATCTGGGACAGTCTGGGACTTGTTTGGAACAGCCTGGGAAAGTCTGGGATAGTCTGGGACTTGTTTGGAACAGTCTGTGACAGTTTGGGACCGTCTGGGACTTGTTTGGAACTGTCTGCATCAGTTTGAGACAGTCTAGGACTTGTTTGGGCCAGTCTGGGACCGTCTGGGACTTGTTTGGAACAGTCTGCGACAGTTTGGGACCGTCTGGGACTTGTTTGGGACAGTCTGGGACTTGTTTGGCACAGTCTGGTACAATCTGGGACAGTCTGGGACTTGTTTGGAACAGCCTGGGAAAGTCTGGGATAGTCTGGGACTTGTTTGGAACAGTCTGCGACAGTTTGGGACAGTCTGGGACTTGTTTGGAACAGTCTGCGACAGTCTGGGACAGTCTGTGACTTGTTTGGAACAGTCTGCGTCAGTTTGGGACCGTCTGGGACTTGTTTGGAATAGTCTGCGACAGTTTGGGACAGTCTAGGACTTGTTTGGGACAGTCTGAGACCGTCTGGGACTTGTTTGGAACAGTCTGCGACAGTTTGGGACAGTCTAGGAATTGTTTGGGACAGTCTGGGACCATCTGGGACAGTCTAGGACCGTCTGGGACAGTCTAGGATACGTTTGGGACAGTCTGGGACCGTCTGGGACAGTCTGGAACTTGTTTGGAACAGTCTGCGACAGTTTGGGACAGTCTAATACTTGTTTGGGACAGTCTGGTAACGTCTGGGTCCGTCTGGGACAGTCTAGGACTTGTTTGGGACAGTCTAGGACAATCTGGGACAGTCTGGGACTTGTTTGGAACAGCCTGGGACAGTCTGGGATAGTCTGGGACTTATTTGGAACAGTCTGCGACAGTTTGGGACCGTCTGGGACTTGTTTGGAACAGTCTGCGACAGTTTGGGACAGTCTAATACTTGTTTGGGACAGTCTGGTAACGTCTGGGTCCGTCTGGGACAGTCTAGGACTTGTTTGGGACAGTCTAGGACAATCTGGGACAGTCTGGGACTTGTTTGGAACAGCCTGGGACAGTCTGGGGTAGTCTGGGACTTGTTTGGAACAGTCTGCGACAGTTTGGGACCGTCTGGGACTTGTTTGGAACTGTCTGCATCAGTTTGGGACAGTCTAGGACTTGTTTAGGCCAGTCTGGGACCGTCTGGGACTTGTTTGGAACAGTCTGCGACAGTTTGGGACCGTCTGGGACTTGTTTGGGACAGTCTGGGACTTGTTTGGCACAGTCTGGTACAATCTGGGACAGTCTGGGACTTGTTTGGAACAGCCTGGGAAAGTCTGGGATAGTCTGGGACTTGTTTGGAACAGTCTGCGACAGTTTGGGACAGTCTGGGACTTGTTTGGAACAGTCTGCGACAGTCTGGGACAGTCTGTGACTTGTTTGGAACAGTCTGCGTCAGTTTGGGACCGTCTGGGACTTGTTTGGAATAGTCTGCGATAGTTTGGGACAGTCTAGGACTTGTTTGGGACAGTCTGAGACCGTCTGGGACCTTCTGGGACAGTCTGGGACTTGTTTGGAACAGCCTGGGACAGTCTGGGGTAGTCTGGGACTTGTTTGGAACAGTCTGCGACAGTTTGGGACAGTCTAGGAATTGTTTGGGACAGTCTGGGACCATCTGGGACAGTCTAGGACCGTCTGGGACAGTCTAGGATACGTTTGGGACAGTCTGGGACCGTCTGGGACAGTCTGGGACTTGTTTGGAACAGCCTGGGACAGTCTGGGGTAGTCTGGGACTTGTTTGGAACAGTCTGCGACAGTTTGGGACAGTCTAGGACTTGTTTGGTACAGTCTGTGACCGTCTGGGACAGTCTGGGAATTGTTTGGAACAGTCTGCGACAGTTTGGGACAGTCTAATACTTGTTTGGGACAGTCTGGTAACGTCTGGGTCCGTCTGGGACAGTCTAGGACTTGTTTGGGACAGTCTAGGACAATCTGGGACAGTCTGGGACTTGTTTGGAACAGCCTGGGACAGTCTGGGATAGTCTGGGACTTATTTGGAACAGTCTGCGACAGTTTGGGACCGTCTGGGACTTGTTTGGAACAGTCTGCGACAGTTTGGGACAGTCTAGGACTTGTTTGGGACAGTCTGGGACCGTCTGGGACCTTCTGGGACAGTCTAGGACTTGTTTGAGACAGTCTTGGACCGTCTGGGACCGTCTGGGACAGTCTGGGACTTGTTTGGAACAGTCTGGGACAGTCTGGGACTGTCTGGGACTTGTTTGGAACAGCCTGGGACAGTCTGGGGTAGTCTGGGACTTGTTTGGAACAGTCTGCGACAGTTTGGGACCGTCTGGGACTTGTTTGGAACAGTCTGCGACAGTTTGGGACAGTCTGAGACTTGTTTGGAACAGTCTGCGACAGTCTGGGATAGTCTGGGACTTGTTTGGGACAGTCTGGTAACGTCTGGGTCCGTCTGGGACAGTCTAGGACTTGTTTGGGACAGTCTGGGACAATCTGGGACAGTCTGGGACTTGTTTGGAACAGCCTGGGACAGTCTGGGACAGTCTAGGACTTGTTTGGAAAAATCTGGGATCGTCTGGGACCTTCTGGAACAGTCTGGGACTTGTATGGAACAGTCTGCGACAGTTTGGGACCGTCTAGGACAATCTGGGACAGTCTGGGACTTGTTTGGAACATCCTGGGACAGTCTGGGATAGTCTGGGACTTGTTTGGAACAGTCTGCGACAGTTTGGGACCGTCTGGGACTTGTTTGGAACAGTCTGCGACAGTTTGGGACAGTCTAGGACTTGTTTGGGACAGTCTGGGACCGTCTGGGACCTTCTGGGACAGTCTAGGACTTGTTTGAGACAGTCTTGGACCGTCTGGGACCGTCTGGGACAGTCTGGGACTTGTTTGGAACAGTCTGGGACAGTCTGGGACTGTCTGGGACTTGTTTGGAACAGCCTGGGACAGTCTGGGGTAGTCTGGGACTTGTTTGGAACAGTCTGCGACAGTTTGGGACCGTCTGGGACTTGTTTGGAACAGTCTGCGACAGTTTGGGACAGTCTGAGACTTGTTTGGAACAGTCTGCGACAGTCTGGGATAGTCTGGGACTTGTTTGGGACAGTCTGGTAACGTCTGGGTCCGTCTGGGACAGTCTAGGACTTGTTTGGGACAGTCTGGGACAATCTGGGACAGTCTGGGACTTGTTTGGAACAGCCTGGGACAGTCTGGGACAGTCTAGGACTTGTTTGGAAAAATCTGGGATCGTCTGGGACCTTCTGGAACAGTCTGGGACTTGTATGGAACAGTCTGCGACAGTTTGGGACCGTCTGGGACTTATTTGGAACAGTCTGCGACCGTTTGAGACCGTCTGGGGCTTGTGTGGAACAGTCTGCGACAGTTTGGGACAGTCTAGGACTTGTTTGGGACAGTCTGTGGCCGTCTGGGACAGTCTAGGACTTGTTTTGCGACTGTCTGGGACAATCTGGGACAGTCTGGGTCTTGTTTGGAACAGTCTGCGACAGTTTGGGACAGTCTAGGACTTGTTTGGCACAGTCTGGTACAATCTGGGACAGTCTGGGACTTGTTTGGAACAGCCTGGGAAAGTCTGGGATAGTCTGGGACTTGTTTGGAACAGTCTGCGACAGTTTGGGACCTTCTGGGACTTGTTTGGAACAGTCTGCGATAGTTTGGGACAGTCTAGGACTTGTTTGGGTCAGTCTGTGACCGTCTGGGACCGTCTGGGACAGTCTAGGACTTGTTTTGCGACTGTCTGGGACAATCTGGGACAGTCTGGGTCTTGTTTGGAACAGTCTGCGACAGTTTTGGACAGTCTAGGACTTGTTTGGGACAGTCTGGGACTTGTTTGGCACAGTCTGGTACAATCTGGGACAGTCAGGCACTTGTTTGGAACAGCCTGGGAAAGTCTGGGATAGTCTGGGACTTGTTTGGAACAGTCTGTGACAGTTTGGGACCGACTGGGACTTGTATGGAACAGTCTGCATCAGTTTGGGACAGTCTAGGACTTGTTTGGGCCAGTCTGGGACCGTCTGGGACCGTCTGGGACTTGTTTGGAACAGTCTGCGACAGTTTGGGACCGTCTGGGACTTGTTTGGAACAGTCTGCGACAGTTTGGGACAGTCTCGGACTTGTTTGCGACTGTCTGGGACAATCTGGGACAGTCTGGTACAATCTGGGACAGTCTGGGACTTGTTTGGAACAGCCTGGGAAAGTCTGGGATAGTCTGGGACTTGTTTGGAACAGTCTGTGACAGTTTGGGACAGTGTAGGACTTGTTTGCGACTGTCTGGGACAATCTGGGACAGTCTGGGTCTTGTTTGGAACAGTCTGCGACAGTTTTGGACAGTCTAGGACTTGTTTGGGACAGTCTGGGACTTGTTTGGCACAGTCTGGTACAATCTGGGACAGTCTGGGACTTGTTTGGAACAGCCTGGGAAAGTCTGGGACAGTCTGGGTCTTGTTTGGAACAGTCTGCGACAGTTTGGGACAGTCTAGGACTTGTTTGGGCCAGTCTGGGACCGTCTGGGACTTGTTTGGAACAGTCTGCGACAGTTTGGGACCGTCTGGGACTTGTTTGGAACAGTCTGCGACAGTTTGGGACAGTCTAGGACTTGTTTGCGACTGTCTGGGACAATCTGGGACAGTCTGGGTCTTGTTTGGAACAGTCTGCGACAGTTTTGGACAGTCTAGGACTTGTTTGGGACAGTCTGAGACCGTCTGGGACAGTCTAGGACTTGTTTGGAACAGTCTGCGACAGTTTGGGACAGTCTAATACTTGTTTGGGACAGTCTGGTAACGTCTGGGTCCGTCTGGGACAGTCTAGGACTTGTTTGGGACAGTCTAGGACAATCTGGGACAGTCTGGGACTTGTTTGGAACAGCCTGGGACTGTCTGGGATAGTCTGGGACTTATTTGGAACAGTCTGCGACAGTTTGGGACCGTCTGGGACTTGTTTGGAACAGTCTGCGACAGTTTGGGACAGTCTAATACTTGTTTGGGACAGTCTGGTAACGTCTGGGTCCGTCTGGGACAGTCTAGGACTTGTTTGGGACAGTCTAGGACAATCTGGGACAGTCTGGGACTTGTTTGGAACAGCCTGGGACAGTCTGGGGTAGTCTGGGACTTGTTTGGAACAGTCTGCGACAGTTTGGGACCGTCTGGGACTTGTTTGGAACTGTCTGCATCAGTTTGGGACAGTCTAGGACTTGTTTAGGCCAGTCTGGGACCGTCTGGGACTTGTTTGGAACAGTCTGCGACAGTTTGGGACCGTCTGGGACTTGTTTGGGACAGTCTGGGACTTGTTTGGCACAGTCTGGTACAATCTGGGACAGTCTGGGACTTGTTTGGAACAGCCTGGGAAAGTCTGGGTTAGTCTGGGACTTGTTTGGAACAGTCTGCGACAGTTTGGGACAGTCTGGGACTTGTTTGGAACAGTCTGCGACAGTCTGGGACAGTCTGTGACTTGTTTGGAACAGTCTGCGTCAGTTTGGGACCGTCTGGGACTTGTTTGGAATAGTCTGCGATAGTTTGGGACAGTCTAGGACTTGTTTGGGACAGTCTGAGACCGTCTGGGACCTTCTGGGACAGTCTGGGACTTGTTTGGAACAGCCTGGGACAGTCTGGGGTAGTCTGGGACTTGCTTGGAACAGTCTGCGACAGTTTGGGACAGTCTAGGAATTGTTTGGGACAGTCTGGGACCATCTGGGACAGTCTAGGACCGTCTGGGACAGTCTAGGATACGTTTGGGACAGTCTGGGACCGTCTGGGACAGTCTGGGACTTGTTTGGAACAGCCTGGGACAGTCTGGGGTAGTCTGGGACTTGTTTGGAACAGTCTGCGACAGTTTGGGACAGTCTAGGACTTGTTTGGTACAGTCTGTGACCGTCTGGGACAGTCTGGGAATTGTTTGGAACAGTCTGCGACAGTTTGGGACAGTCTAATACTTGTTTGGGACAGTCTGGTAACGTCTGGGTCCGTCTGGGACAGTCTAGGACTTGTGTGGGACAGTCTAGGACAATCTGGGACAGTCTGGGACTTGTTTGGAACAGCCTGGGACAGTCTGGGATAGTCTGGGACTTATTTGGAACAGTCTGCGACAGTTTGGGACCGTCTGGGACTTGTTTGGAACAGTCTGCGACAGTTTGGGACAGTCTAGGACTTGTTTGGGACAGTCTGGGACCGTCTGGGACCTTCTGGGACAGTCTAGGACTTGTTTGGGACAGTCTGGGACCATCTGGGACCTTCTGGGACAGTCAGGGACTTGTTTGGAACAGTCTGCGACAGTTTGGGACCGTCTGGGACTTGTTTGGAACAGTCTGCGACAGTTTGGGACCGTCTGGGACTTGTTTGGAACAGTCTGCGACAGTTTGGGACAGTCTCGGACTTGTTTGCGACTGTCTGGGACAATCTGGGACAGTCTGATACAATCTGGGACAGTCTGGGACTTGTTTGGAACAGCCTGGGAAAGTCTGGGATAGTCTGGGACTTGTTTGGAACAGTCTGTGACAGTTTGGGACCGTCTGGGACTTGTTTGGAACAGTCTGCGACAGTTTGGGACAGTCTCGGACTTGTTTGCGACTGTCTGGGACAATCTGGGACAGTCTGATACAATCTGGGACAGTCTGGGACTTGTTTGGAACAGCCTGGGAAAGTCTGGGATAGTCTGGGACTTGTTTGGAACAGTCTGTGACAGTTTGGGACCGTCTGGGACTTGTTTGGAACTGTCTGCATCAGTTTGAGACAGTCTAGGACTTGTTTGGGCCAGTCTGGGACCGTCTGGGACTTGTTTGGAACAGTCTGCGACAGTTTGGGACCGTCTGGGACTTGTTTGGGACAGTCTGGGACTTGTTTGGCACAGTCTGGTACAATCTGGGACAGTCTGGGACTTGTTTGGAACAGCCTGGGAAAGTCTGGGATAGTCTGGGACTTGTTTGGAACAGTCTGCGACAGTTTGGGACAGTCTGGGACTTGTTTGGAACAGTCTGCGACAGTCTGGGACAGTCTGTGACTTGTTTGGAACAGTCTGCGTCAGTTTGGGACCGTCTGGGACTTGTTTGGAATAGTCTGCGACAGTTTGGGACAGTCTAGGACTTGTTTGGGACAGTCTGAGACCGTCTGGGACTTGTTTGGAACAGTCTGCGACAGTTTGGGACAGTCTAGGAATTGTTTGGGACAGTCTGGGACCATCTGGGACAGTCTAGGACCGTCTGGGACAGTCTAGGATACGTTTGGGACAGTCTGGGACCGTCTGGGACAGTCTGGAACTTGTTTGGAACAGTCTGCGACAGTTTGGGACAGTCTAATACTTGTTTGGGACAGTCTGGTAACGTCTGGGTCCGTCTGGGACAGTCTAGGACTTGTTTGGGACAGTCTAGGACAATCTGGGACAGTCTGGGACTTGTTTGGAACAGCCTGGGACAGTCTGGGATAGTCTGGGACTTATTTGGAACAGTCTGCGACAGTTTGGGACCGTCTGGGACTTGTTTGGAACAGTCTGCGACAGTTTGGGACAGTCTAATACTTGTTTGGGACAGTCTGGTAACGTCTGGGTCCGTCTGGGACAGTCTAGGACTTGTTTGGGACAGTCTAGGACAATCTGGGACAGTCTGGGACTTGTTTGGAACAGCCTGGGACAGTCTGGGGTAGTCTGGGACTTGTTTGGAACAGTCTGCGACAGTTTGGGACCGTCTGGGACTTGTTTGGAACTGTCTGCATCAGTTTGGGACAGTCTAGGACTTGTTTAGGCCAGTCTGGGACCGTCTGGGACTTGTTTGGAACAGTCTGCGACAGTTTGGGACCGTCTGGGACTTGTTTGGGACAGTCTGGGACTTGTTTGGCACAGTCTGGTACAATCTGGGACAGTCTGGGACTTGTTTGGAACAGCCTGGGAAAGTCTGGGATAGTCTGGGACTTGTTTGGAACAGTCTGCGACAGTTTGGGACAGTCTGGGACTTGTTTGGAACAGTCTGCGACAGTCTGGGACAGTCTGTGACTTGTTTGGAACAGTCTGCGTCAGTTTGGGACCGTCTGGGACTTGTTTGGAATAGTCTGCGATAGTTTGGGACAGTCTAGGACTTGTTTGGGACAGTCTGAGACCGTCTGGGACCTTCTGGGACAGTCTGGGACTTGTTTGGAACAGCCTGGGACAGTCTGGGGTAGTCTGGGACTTGTTTGGAACAGTCTGCGACAGTTTGGGACAGTCTAGGAATTGTTTGGGACAGTCTGGGACCATCTGGGACAGTCTAGGACCGTCTGGGACAGTCTAGGATACGTTTGGGACAGTCTGGGACCGTCTGGGACAGTCTGGGACTTGTTTGGAACAGCCTGGGACAGTCTGGGGTAGTCTGGGACTTGTTTGGAACAGTCTGCGACAGTTTGGGACAGTCTAGGACTTGTTTGGTACAGTCTGTGACCGTCTGGGACAGTCTGGGAATTGTTTGGAACAGTCTGCGACAGTTTGGGACAGTCTAATACTTGTTTGGGACAGTCTGGTAACGTCTGGGTCCGTCTGGGACAGTCTAGGACTTGTTTGGGACAGTCTAGGACAATCTGGGACAGTCTGGGACTTGTTTGGAACAGCCTGGGACAGTCTGGGATAGTCTGGGACTTATTTGGAACAGTCTGCGACAGTTTGGGACCGTCTGGGACTTGTTTGGAACAGTCTGCGACAGTTTGGGACAGTCTAGGACTTGTTTGGGACAGTCTGGGACCGTCTGGGACCTTCTGGGACAGTCTAGGACTTGTTTGAGACAGTCTTGGACCGTCTGGGACCGTCTGGGACAGTCTGGGACTTGTTTGGAACAGTCTGGGACAGTCTGGGACTGTCTGGGACTTGTTTGGAACAGCCTGGGACAGTCTGGGGTAGTCTGGGACTTGTTTGGAACAGTCTGCGACAGTTTGGGACCGTCTGGGACTTGTTTGGAACAGTCTGCGACAGTTTGGGACAGTCTGAGACTTGTTTGGAACAGTCTGCGACAGTCTGGGATAGTCTGGGACTTGTTTGGGACAGTCTGGTAACGTCTGGGTCCGTCTGGGACAGTCTAGGACTTGTTTGGGACAGTCTGGGACAATCTGGGACAGTCTGGGACTTGTTTGGAACAGCCTGGGACAGTCTGGGACAGTCTAGGACTTGTTTGGAAAAATCTGGGATCGTCTGGGACCTTCTGGAACAGTCTGGGACTTGTATGGAACAGTCTGCGACAGTTTGGGACCGTCTAGGACAATCTGGGACAGTCTGGGACTTGTTTGGAACATCCTGGGACAGTCTGGGATAGTCTGGGACTTGTTTGGAACAGTCTGCGACAGTTTGGGACCGTCTGGGACTTGTTTGGAACAGTCTGCGACAGTTTGGGACAGTCTAGGACTTGTTTGGGACAGTCTGGGACCGTCTGGGACCTTCTGGGACAGTCTAGGACTTGTTTGAGACAGTCTTGGACCGTCTGGGACCGTCTGGGACAGTCTGGGACTTGTTTGGAACAGTCTGGGACAGTCTGGGACTGTCTGGGACTTGTTTGGAACAGCCTGGGACAGTCTGGGGTAGTCTGGGACTTGTTTGGAACAGTCTGCGACAGTTTGGGACCGTCTGGGACTTGTTTGGAACAGTCTGCGACAGTTTGGGACAGTCTGAGACTTGTTTGGAACAGTCTGCGACAGTCTGGGATAGTCTGGGACTTGTTTGGGACAGTCTGGTAACGTCTGGGTCCGTCTGGGACAGTCTAGGACTTGTTTGGGACAGTCTGGGACAATCTGGGACAGTCTGGGACTTGTTTGGAACAGCCTGGGACAGTCTGGGACAGTCTAGGACTTGTTTGGAAAAATCTGGGATCGTCTGGGACCTTCTGGAACAGTCTGGGACTTGTATGGAACAGTCTGCGACAGTTTGGGACCGTCTGGGACTTATTTGGAACAGTCTGCGACCGTTTGAGACCGTCTGGGGCTTGTGTGGAACAGTCTGCGACAGTTTGGGACAGTCTAGGACTTGTTTGGGACAGTCTGTGGCCGTCTGGGACAGTCTAGGACTTGTTTTGCGACTGTCTGGGACAATCTGGGACAGTCTGGGTCTTGTTTGGAACAGTCTGCGACAGTTTGGGACAGTCTAGGACTTGTTTGGCACAGTCTGGTACAATCTGGGACAGTCTGGGACTTGTTTGGAACAGCCTGGGAAAGTCTGGGATAGTCTGGGACTTGTTTGGAACAGTCTGCGACAGTTTGGGACCTTCTGGGACTTGTTTGGAACAGTCTGCGATAGTTTGGGACAGTCTAGGACTTGTTTGGGTCAGTCTGTGACCGTCTGGGACCGTCTGGGACAGTCTAGGACTTGTTTTGCGACTGTCTGGGACAATCTGGGACAGTCTGGGTCTTGTTTGGAACAGTCTGCGACAGTTTTGGACAGTCTAGGACTTGTTTGGGACAGTCTGGGACTTGTTTGGCACAGTCTGGTACAATCTGGGACAGTCAGGCACTTGTTTGGAACAGCCTGGGAAAGTCTGGGATAGTCTGGGACTTGTTTGGAACAGTCTGTGACAGTTTGGGACCGACTGGGACTTGTATGGAACAGTCTGCATCAGTTTGGGACAGTCTAGGACTTGTTTGGGCCAGTCTGGGACCGTCTGGGACCGTCTGGGACTTGTTTGGAACAGTCTGCGACAGTTTGGGACCGTCTGGGACTTGTTTGGAACAGTCTGCGACAGTTTGGGACAGTCTCGGACTTGTTTGCGACTGTCTGGGACAATCTGGGACAGTCTGGTACAATCTGGGACAGTCTGGGACTTGTTTGGAACAGCCTGGGAAAGTCTGGGATAGTCTGGGACTTGTTTGGAACAGTCTGTGACAGTTTGGGACAGTGTAGGACTTGTTTGCGACTGTCTGGGACAATCTGGGACAGTCTGGGTCTTGTTTGGAACAGTCTGCGACAGTTTTGGACAGTCTAGGACTTGTTTGGGACAGTCTGGGACTTGTTTGGCACAGTCTGGTACAATCTGGGACAGTCTGGGACTTGTTTGGAACAGCCTGGGAAAGTCTGGGACAGTCTGGGTCTTGTTTGGAACAGTCTGCGACAGTTTGGGACAGTCTAGGACTTGTTTGGGCCAGTCTGGGACCGTCTGGGACTTGTTTGGAACAGTCTGCGACAGTTTGGGACCGTCTGGGACTTGTTTGGAACAGTCTGCGACAGTTTGGGACAGTCTAGGACTTGTTTGCGACTGTCTGGGACAATCTGGGACAGTCTGGGTCTTGTTTGGAACAGTCTGCGACAGTTTTGGACAGTCTAGGACTTGTTTGGGACAGTCTGGGACTTGTTTGGCACAGTCTGGTACAATCTGGGACAGTCTGGGACTTGTTTGGAACAGCCTGGGAAAGTCTGGGATAGTCTGGGACTTGTTTGGAACAGTCTGCGACAGTTTGGGACCGTTTGGGACTTGTTTGGAACAGTCTGCGATAGTTTGGGACAGTCTAGGACTTGTTTGGGACAGTCTGTGACCGTCTGGGACAGTCTGGGACTTGTTTGGAACAGTCTGCGACAGTTTGGGACAGTCTGGGACTTGTTTGGAACAGTCTGCGACAGTTTGGGACAGTCTGGGACTTGTTTGGAACAGTGTGCGACAGTTTGAGACCGTCTGGGACTTGTTTGGGTCAGTCTGGGACCGTCTGGGACTTGTTTGGAACAGTCTGCGACAGTTTGGGACCGTCTGGGACTTGTTTGGAACAGTCTGCGACAGTTTGGGACAGTCTAGGACTTGTTTGGAACAGCCTGGGGCAGTCTGGGATAGTCTGGGACTTGTTTGGAACAATCTGCGACAGTTTGGGACCGTCTGGGACTTGTTTGGAACAGTCTGCGATAGTTTGGGACAGTCTAGGACTTGTTTGGGACAGTCTGGGACCGTCTGGGACCGTCTGGGACAGTCTGGGACTTGTTTGGAACAGTCTGCGACAGTTTGGGACCGTCTGGGACTTGTTTGGAACAGTCTGCGACAGTTTGGGACAGTCTAGGACTTGTTTGGGACAGTCTGGGACCGTCTGGGACCGTCTGGGACAGTCTGGGACTTGTTTGGAACAGTCTGGGACAGTCTGGGACTTGTTTGGAACAGCCTGGGACAGTCTGGGGTAGTCTGGGACTTGTTTGGAACAGTCTGCGACAGTTTGGGACCGTCCGGGACTTGTTTGGAACAGTCTGCGACAGTCTGGGATAGTCTGGGACTTGTTTGGAACAGTCTGCGACAGTTTGGGTCAGTCTAATACTTGTTTGGGACAGTCTGGTAACGTCTGGGTCCGTCTGGGTCAGTCTAGGACTTGTTTGGGACAGTCTAGGACAATCTGGGACAGTCTGAGACTTGTTTGGAACAGCCTGGGACAGTCTGGGATAGTCTGGGTCTTGTTTGGAACAGTCTGCGACAGTTTGGGACAGTCTAGGACTTGTTTGGGCCAGTCTGGGACCGTCTGGGACTTGTTTGGAACAGTCTGCGACAGTTTGGGACCGTCTGGGACTTGTTTGGAACAGTCTGCGACAGTTTGGGACAGTCTAGGACTTGTTTGCGACTGTCTGGGACAATCTGGGACAGTCTGGGTCTTGTTTGGAACAGTCTGCGACAGTTTTGGACAGTCTAGGACTTGTTTGGGACAGTCTGGGACTTGTTTGGCACAGTCTGGTACAATCTGGGACAGTCTGGGACTTGTTTGGAACAGCCTGGGAAAGTCTGGGATAGTCTGGGACTTGTTTGGAACAGTCTGCGACAGTTTGGGACCGTTTGGGACTTGTTTGGAACAGTCTGCGATAGTTTGGGACAGTCTAGGACTTGTTTGGGACAGTCTGTGACCGTCTGGGACAGTCTGGGACTTGTTTGGAACAGTCTGCGACAGTTTGGGACAGTCTGGGACTTGTTTGGAACAGTGTGCGACAGTTTGAGACCGTCTGGGACTTGTTTGGGTCAGTCTGGGACCGTCTGGGACTTGTTTGGAACAGTCTGCGACAGTTTGGGACCGTCTGGGACTTGTTTGGAACAGTCTGCGACAGTTTGGGACAGTCTAGGACTTGTTTGGAACAGCCTGGGGCAGTCTGGGATAGTCTGGGACTTGTTTGGAACAATCTGCGACAGTTTGGGACCGTCTGGGACTTGTTTGGAACAGTCTGCGATAGTTTGGGACAGTCTAGGACTTGTTTGGGACAGTCTGGGACCGTCCGGGACCGTCTGGGACAGTCTGGGACTTGTTTGGAACAGTCTGCGACAGTTTGGGACCGTCTGGGACTTGTTTGGAACAGTCTGCGACAGTTTGGGACAGTCTAGGACTTGTTTGGGACAGTCTGGGACCGTCTGGGACCGTCTGGGACAGTCTGGGACTTGTTTGGAACAGTCTGGGACAGTCTGGGACTTGTTTGGAACAGCCTGGGACAGTCTGGGGTAGTCTGGGACTTGTTTGGAACAGTCTGCGACAGTTTGGGACCGTCCGGGACTTGTTTGGAACAGTCTGCGACAGTCTGGGATAGTCTGGGACTTGTTTGGAACAGTCTGCGACAGTTTGGGTCAGTCTAATACTTGTTTGGGACAGTCTGGTAACGTCTGGGTCCGTCTGGGTCAGTCTAGGACTTGTTTGGGACAGTCTAGGACAATCTGGGACAGTCTGAGACTTGTTTGGAACAGCCTGGGACAGTCTGGGATAGTCTGGGTCTTGTTTGGAACAGTCTGCGACAGTTTGGGACAGTCTAGGACTTGTTTGGGCCAGTCTGGGACCGTCTGGGACTTGTTTGGAACAGTCTGCGACAGTTTGGGACCGTCTGGGACTTGTTTGGAACAGTCTGCGACAGTTTGGGACAGTCTAGGACTTGTTTGCGACTGTCTGGGACAATCTGGGACAGTCTGGGTCTTGTTTGGAACAGTCTGCGACAGTTTTGGACAGTCTAGGACTTGTTTGGGACAGTCTGGGACTTGTTTGGCACAGTCTGGTACAATCTGGGACAGTCTGGGACTTGTTTGGAACAGCCTGGGAAAGTCTGGGATAGTCTGGGACTTGTTTGGAACAGTCTGCGACAGTTTGGGACCGTTTGGGACTTGTTTGGAACAGTCTGCGATAGTTTGGGACAGTCTAGGACTTGTTTGGGACAGTCTGTGACCGTCTGGGACAGTCTGGGACTTGTTTGGAACAGTCTGCGACAGTTTGGGACAGTCTGGGACTTGTTTGGAACAGTCTGCGACAGTTTGGGACAGTCTGGGACTTGTTTGGAACAGTGTGCGACAGTTTGAGACCGTCTGGGACTTGTTTGGGTCAGTCTGGGACCGTCTGGGACTTGTTTGGAACAGTCTGCGACAGTTTGGGACCGTCTGGGACTTGTTTGGAACAGTCTGCGACAGTTTGGGACAGTCTAGGACTTGTTTGGAACAGCCTGGGGCAGTCTGGGATAGTCTGGGACTTGTTTGGAACAATCTGCGACAGTTTGGGACCGTCTGGGACTTGTTTGGAACAGTCTGCGATAGTTTGGGACAGTCTAGGACTTGTTTGGGACAGTCTGGGACCGTCTGGGACCGTCTGGGACAGTCTGGGACTTGTTTGGAACAGTCTGCGACAGTTTGGGACCGTCTGGGACTTGTTTGGAACAGTCTGCGACAGTTTGGGACAGTCTAGGACTTGTTTGGGACAGTCTGGGACCGTCTGGGACCGTCTGGGACAGTCTGGGACTTGTTTGGAACAGTCTGGGACAGTCTGGGACTTGTTTGGAACAGCCTGGGACAGTCTGGGGTAGTCTGGGACTTGTTTGGAACAGTCTGCGACAGTTTGGGACCGTCCGGGACTTGTTTGGAACAGTCTGCGACAGTCTGGGATAGTCTGGGACTTGTTTGGAACAGTCTGCGACAGTTTGGGTCAGTCTAATACTTGTTTGGGACAGTCTGGTAACGTCTGGGTCCGTCTGGGACAGTCTAGGACTTGTTTGGGACAGTCTAGGACAATCTGGGACAGTCTGAGACTTGTTTGGAACAGCCTGGGACAGTCTGGGATAGTCTGGGACTTGTTTGGAACAGTCTGCGACAGTTTGGGACCGTCTGGGACTTGTTTGGAACAGTCTGCGACAGTTTGGGACAGTCTAGGACTTGTTTGGGACAGTCTGGGACCGTCTGGGACCTTCTGGGACAGTCTAGGACTTGTTTGAGACAGTCTTGGACCGTCTGGGACCGTCTGGGACAGTCTGGGACTTGTTTGGAACAGTCTGGGACAGTCTGGGACTGTCTGGGACTTGTTTGGAACAGCCTGGGACAGTCTGGGGTAGTCTGGGACTTGTTTGGAACAGTCTGCGACAGTTTGGGACCGTCTGGGACTTGTTTGGAACAGTCTGCGACAGTTTGGGACAGTCTGAGACTTGTTTGGAACAGTCTGCGACAGTCTGGGATAGTCTGGGACTTGTTTGGGACAGTCTGGTAACGTCTGGGTCCGTCTGGGACAGTCTAGGACTTGTTTGGGACAGTCTGGGACAATCTGGGACAGTCTGGGACTTGTTTGGAACAGCCTGGGACAGTCTGGGACAGTCTAGGACTTGTTTGGAAAAATCTGGGATCGTCTGGGACCTTCTGGAACAGTCTGGGACTTGTATGGAACAGTCTGCGACAGTTTGGGACCGTCTGGGACTTGTTTGGAACAGTCTGCTACCGTTTGAGACCGTCTGGGACTTGTATGGAACAGTCTGCGACAGTTTGGGACAGTCTAGGACTTGTTTGGGACAGTCTGTGGCCGTCTGGGACAGTCTAGGACTTGTTTTGCGACTGTCTGGGACAATCTGGGACAGTCTGGGTCTTGTTTGGAACAGTCTGCGACAGTTTTGGACAGTCTAGGACTTGTTTGGGACAGTCTGGGACTTGTTTGGCACAGTCTGGTACAATCTGGGACAGTCTGGGACTTGTTTGGAACAGCCTGGGAAAGTCTGGGATAGTCTGGGACTTGTTTGGAACAGTCTGTGACAGTTTGGGACCGACTGGGACTTGTATGGAACAGTCTGCATCAGTTTGGGACACTCTAGGACTTGTTTGGGCCAGTCTGGGACCGTCTGGGACCGTCTGGGACTTGTTTGGGACAGTCTGCGGCCGTCTGGGACAGTCTGGGACTTGTTTGGAACAGTCTGCGACAGTTTGGAACCGTCTGGGACTTGTTTGGAACAGTCCGCGACAGTCTGGGATAGTCTGGGACTTGTTTGGGACAGTCTGGTAACGTCTGGGTCCGTGTGGGACAGTCTAGGACTTGTTTGGGACAGTCTGGGACAATCTGGGACAGTCTGGGACTTGTTTGGAACAGCCTGGGACAGTCTGGGACAGTCTAGGACTTGTTTGGAAAAATCTGGGATCGTCTGGGGCCTTCTGGAACAGTCTGGGACTTGTATGGAACAGTCTGCGACAGTTTGGGACCGTCTGGGACTTGTTTGGAACAGTCTGCGACCGTTTGAGACCGTCTGGGACTTGTGTGGAACAGTCTGCGACAGTTTGGGACAGTCTAGGACTTGTTTGGGACAGTCTGGGACCATCTGGGACCTTCTGGGACAGTCAGGGACTTGTTTGGAACAGTCTGCGACAGTTTGGGACCGTCTGGGACTTGTTTGGAACAGTCTGCGACAGTTTGGGACCGTCTGGGACTTGTTTGGAACAGTCTGCGACAGTTTGGGACAGTCTCGGACTTGTTTGCGACTGTCTGGGACAATCTGGGACAGTCTGATACAATCTGGGACAGTCTGGGACTTGTTTGGAACAGCCTGGGAAAGTCTGGGATAGTCTGGGACTTGTTTGGAACAGTCTGTGACAGTTTGGGACCGTCTGGGACTTGTTTGGAACAGTCTGCGACAGTTTGGGACAGTCTCGGACTTGTTTGCGACTGTCTGGGACAATCTGGGACAGTCTGATACAATCTGGGACAGTCTGGGACTTGTTTGGAACAGCCTGGGAAAGTCTGGGATAGTCTGGGACTTGTTTGGAACAGTCTGTGACAGTTTGGGACCGTCTGGGACTTGTTTGGAACTGTCTGCATCAGTTTGGGACAGTCTAGGACTTGTTTGGGCCAGTCTGGGACCGTCTGGGACTTGTTTGGAACAGTCTGCGACAGTTTGGGACCGTCTGGGACTTGTTTGGGACAGTCTGGGACTTGTTTGGCACAGTCTGGTACAATCTGGGACAGTCTGGGACTTGTTTGGAACAGCCTGGGAAAGTCTGGGATAGTCTGGGACTTGTTTGGAACAGTCTGCGACAGTTTGGGACAGTCTGGGACTTGTTTGGAACAGTCTGCGACAGTCTGGGACAGTCTGTGACTTGTTTGGAACAGTCTGCGTCAGTTTGGGACCGTCTGGGACTTGTTTGGAATAGTCTGCGACAGTTTGGGACAGTCTAGGACTTGTTTGGGACAGTCTGAGACCGTCTGGGACCTTCTGGGACAGTCTGGGACTTGTTTGGAACAGCCTGGGACAGTCTGGGGTAGTCTGGGACTTGTTTGGAACAGTCTGCGACAGTTTGGGACAGTCTAGGAATTGTTTGGGACAGTCTGGGACCATCTGGGACAGTCTAGGACCGTCTGGGACAGTCTAGGATACGTTTGGGACAGTCTGGGACCGTCTGGGACAGTCTGGGACTTGTTTGGAACAGTCTGCGACAGTTTGGGACAGTCTAATACTTGTTTGGGACAGTCTGGTAACGTCTGGGTCCGTCTGGGACAGTCTAGGACTTGTTTGGGACAGTCTAGGACAATCTGGGACAGTCTGGAACTTGTTTGGAACAGCCTGGGACAGTCTGGGATAGTCTGGGACTTATTTGGAACAGTCTGCGACAGTTTGGGACCGTCTGGGACTTGTTTGGAACAGTCTGCGACAGTTTGGGACAGTCTAATACTTGTTTGGGACAGTCTGGTAACGTCTGGGTCCGTCTGGGACAGTCTAGGACTTGTTTGGGACAGTCTAGGACAATCTGGGACAGTCTGGGACTTGTTTGGAACAGCCTGGGACAGTCTGGGGTAGTCTGGGACTTGTTTGGAACAGTCTGCGACAGTTTGGGACCGTCTGGGACTTGTTTGGAACTGTCTGCATCAGTTTGGGACAGTCTAGGACTTGTTTAGGCCAGTCTGGGACCGTCTGGGACTTGTTTGGAACAGTCTGCGACAGTTTGGGACCGTCTGGGACTTGTTTGGGACAGTCTGGGACTTGTTTGGCACAGTCTGGTACAATCTGGGACAGTCTGGGACTTGTTTGGAACAGCCTGGGAAAGTCTGGGATAGTCTGGGACTTGTTTGGAACAGTCTGCGACAGTTTGGGACAGTCTGGGACTTGTTTGGAACAGTCTGCGACAGTCTGGGACAGTCTGTGACTTGTTTGGAACAGTCTGCGTCAGTTTGGGACCGTCTGGGACTTGTTTGGAATAGTCTGCGATAGTTTGGGACAGTCTAGGACTTGTTTGGGACAGTCTGAGACCGTCTGGGACCTTCTGGGACAGTCTGGGACTTGTTTGGAACAGCCTGGGACAGTCTGGGGTAGTCTGGGACTTGTTTGGAACAGTCTGCGACAGTTTGGGACAGTCTAGGAATTGTTTGGGACAGTCTGGGACCATCTGGGACAGTCTAGGACCGTCTGGGACAGTCTAGGACTTGTTTGGGACAGTGTGAGACCGTCTGGGACCTTCTGGGACAGTCTGGGACTTGTTCGGAACAGCCTGGGACAGTCTGGGATAGTCTGGGACTTATTTGGAACAGTCTGCGACAGTTTGGGACCGTCTGGGACTTGTTTGGAACAGTCTGCGACAGTTTGGGACAGTCTAGGACTTGTTTGGGACAGTCTGGGACCGTCTGGGACCTTCTGGGACAGTCTAGGACTTGTTTGAGACAGTCTTGGACCGTCTGGGACCGTCTGGGACAGTCTGGGACTTGTTTGGAACAGTCTGGGACAGTCTGGGACTGTCTGGGACTTGTTTGGAACAGCCTGGGACAGTCTGGGGTAGTCTGGAACTTGTTTGGAACAGTCTGCGACAGTTTGGGACCGTCTGGGACTTGTTTGGAACTGTCTGCATCAGTTTGGGACAGTCTAGGACTTGTTTGGGCCAGTCTGGGACCGTCTGGGACTTGTTTGGAACAGTCTGCGACAGTTTGGGACCGTCTGGGACTTGTTTGGGACAGTCTGGGACAGTCTGGGGTAGTCTGGGACTTGTTTGGAACAGTCTGCGACAGTTTGGGACAGTCTAGGAATTGTTTGGGACAGTCTGGGACCATCTGGGACAGTCTAGGACCGTCTGGGACAGTCTAGGATACGTTTGGGACAGTCTGGGACCGTCTGGGACCTTCTGGGACAGTCTGGGACTTGTTTGGAACAGCCTGGGACAGTCTGGGGTAGTCTGGGACTTGTTTGGAACAGTCTGCGACAGTTTGGGACAGTCTAGGAATTGTTTGGGACAGTCTGGGACCATCTGGGACAGTCTAGGACCGTCTGGGACAGTCTAGGATACGTTTGGGACAGTCTGGGACCGTCTGGGACAGTCTGGGACTTGTTTGGAACAGTCTGCGACAGTTTGGGACAGTCTAATACTTGTTTGGGACAGTCTGGTAACGTCTGGGTCCGTCTGGGACAGTCTAGGACTTGTTTGGGACAGTCTAGGACAATCTGGGACAGTCTGGGACTTGTTTGGAACAGCCTGGGACAGTCTGGGATAGTCTGGGACTTATTTGGAACAGTCTGCGACAGTTTGGGACCGTCTGGGACTTGTTTGGAACAGTCTGCGACAGTTTGGGACAGTCTAGGACTTGTTTGGGACAGTCTGGGACCGTCTGGGACCTTCTGGGACAGTCTAGGACTTGTTTGAGACAGTCTTGGACCGTCTGGGACCGTCTGGGACAGTCTGGGACTTGTTTGGAACAGTCTGGGACAGTCTGGGACTGTCTGGGACTTGTTTGGAACAGCCTGGGACAGTCTGGGGTAGTCTGGGACTTGTTTGGAACAGTCTGCGACAGTTTGGGACCGTCTGGGACTTGTTTGGAACAGTCTGCGACAGTTTGGGACAGTCTGAGACTTGTTTGGAACAGTCTGCGACAGTCTGGGATAGTCTGGGACTTGTTTGGGACAGTCTGGTAACGTCTGGGTCCGTCTGGGACAGTCTAGGACTTGTTTGGGACAGTCTGGGACAATCTGGGACAGTCTGGGACTTGTTTGGAACAGCCTGGGACAGTCTTGGACAGTCTAGGACTTGTTTGGAAAAATCTGGGATCGTCTGGGACCTTCTGGAACAGTCTGGGACTTGTATGGAACAGTCTGCGACAGTTTGGGACCGTCTAGGACAATCTGGGACAGTCTGGGACTTGTTTGGAACAGCCTGGGACAGTCTGGGATAGTCTGGGACTTGTTTGGAACAGTCTGCGACAGTTTGGGACCGTCTGGGACTTGTTTGGAACAGTCTGCGACAGTTTGGGACAGTCTATGACTTGTTTGGGACAGTCTGGGACCGTCTGGGACCTTCTGGGACAGTCTAGGACTTGTTTGAGACAGTCTTGGACCGTCTGGGACCGTCTGGGACAGTCTGGGACTTGTTTGGAACAGTCTGGGACAGTCTGGGACTGTCTGGGACTTGTTTGGAACAGCCTGGGACAGTCTGGGGTAGTCTGGGACTTGTTTGGAACAGTCTGCGACAGTTTGGGACCGTCTGGGACTTGTTTGGAACAGTCTGCGACAGTTTGGGACAGTCTGAGACTTGTTTGGAACAGTCTGCGACAGTCTGGGACAGTCTGGGACTTGTTTGGGACAGTCTGGTAACGTCTGGGTCCGTCTGGGACAGTCTAGGACTTGTTTGGGACAGTCTGGGACAATCTGGGACAGTCTGGGACTTGTTTGGGACAGTCTGGGACAGTCTGGGATAGTCTGGGACTTGTTTGGGACAGTCTGGGACAATCTGGGACAGTCTGGGACTTGTTTGGAACAGTCTGCGACAGTTTGGGACAGTCTAGGACTTGTTTGGGCCAGTCTGGGACCGACTGGGACCGTCTGGGACAGTCTAGGACTTGTTTGGAACAGTCTACGACAGTTTTGGACAGTCTAGGACTTGTTTGGGACCGTCTGGGACCGTCTGGGACAGTCTGGGACTTGTTTGGGACAGTCTGGGACAATCTGGGACAGTCTTGGACTTGTTTGGAACAGCCTGGGACAGTCTGGGGTAGTCTGGGACTTGCTTGGAACAGTCTGCGACAGTTTGGGACAGTCTAGGACTTGTTTGGGACAGTCTGGGACAGTCTGGGATAGTCTGGGACTTGTTTGGGACAGTCTGGGACAATCTGGGACAGTCTGGGACTTGTTTGGAACAGTCTGCGACAGTTTGGGACAGTCTAGGACTTGTTTGGGCCAGTCTGGGACCGACTGGGACCGTCTGGGACAGTCTAGGACTTGTTTGGAACAGTCTACGACAGTTTTGGACAGTCTAGGACTTGTTTGGGACCGTCTGGGACCGTCTGGGACAGTCTGGGACTTGTTTGGGACAGTCTGGGACAATCTGGGACAGTCTTGGACTTGTTTGGAACAGCCTGGGACAGTCTGGGGTAGTCTGGGACTTGCTTGGAACAGTCTGCGACAGTTTGGGACAGTCTAGGACTTGTTTGGGACAGTCTGGGACCATCTGGGACAGTTTGGGACCGTCTGGGACAGTCTGGGACTTGTTTGGAACAGCCTGGGACAGTCTGGGGTAGTCTGGGACTTGTTTGGGACAGTCTGGGACTGTCTGGGACCGTCTGGGACTTGTTTGGAACAGTCTGCGACAGTCTGGGACAGTCTGTGACTTGTTTGGAACAGTCTGCGTCAGTTTGGGACAGTCTGGGACAGTCTGGGACTCGGTTGGAACAGCCTGGGACAGTCTGGGGTAGTCTGGGACTTGTTTGGAACAGTCTGCGACAGTTTGGGACTGTCTGGGACTTGTTTGCAACAGTCTGCGACAGTTTGGGACAGTCTAGGACATGTTTGGGACAGTCTGGGACCGTCTGGGACCTTCTGGGACAGTCTGGGACTTGTTTGGGACAGTCTGGGACAGTCTGGGACAGTCTGTGACTTGTTTGGAACAGTCTGCGTCAGTTTGGGACCGTCTGGGACTTGTTTGGAATAGTCTGCGACAGTTTGGGACAGTCTAGGACTTGTTTGGGACAGTCTGAGACCGTCTGGGACCTTCTGGGACAGTCTGGGACTTGTTTGGAACAGCCTGGGACAGTCTGGGGTAGTCTGGGACATGTTTGGAACAGTCTGCGACAGTTTGGGACAGTCTAGGAATTGTTTGGGACAGTCTGGGACCATCTGGGACAGTCTAGGACCGTCTGGGACAGTCTAGGACACGTTTGGGACAGTCTGGGACCGTCTGGGACAGTCTGGGACTTTTTTGGAACAGCCTGGGACAGTCTGGGGTAGTCTGGGACTTGTTTGGAACAGTCTGCGACAGTTTGGGACAGTCTAGGACTTGTTTGGGACAGTCTGGGACCATCTGGGACAGTCTAGGACCGTCTGGGACAGTCTAGGACACGTTTGGGACAGTCTGGGACCGTCGGGGACAGTCTGGGACTTGTTTGGAACAGCCTGGGACAGTCTGGGACAGTCTAGGACTTGTTTGGAAAAATCTGGGATCGTCTGGGACCTTCTGGAACAGTCTGGGACTTGTATGGAACAGTCTGCGACAGTTTGGGACCGTCTGGGACTTGTTTGGAACAGTCTGCGACCGTTTGAGACCGTCTGGGACTTGTGTGGAACAGTCTGCGACAGTTTGGGACAGTCTAGGACTTGTTTGGGACAGTCTGTGGCCGTCTGGGACAGTCTAGGACTTGTTTGGGACAGTCTGGGACAGTTTGGAACCGTCTGGGACTTGTTTCGAACAGTCTGCGACAGTCTGGGATAGTCTGGGACTTGTTTGGGACAGTCTGGTAACGTCTGGGTCCGTCTGGGACAGTCTAGGACTTGTTTGGGACAGTCTGTGACAGTTTGGGACCGACTGGGACTTGTATGGAACTGTCTGCATCAGTTTGGGACAGTCTAGGACTTGTTTGGGCCAGTCTGGGACCGTCTGGGACCTGTTTGGGACAGTCTGCGGCCGTCTGGGTCAGTCTGGGACTTGTTTGGAACAGTCTGCGACAGTTTAGAACCGTCTGGGACTTGTTTGGAACAGTCTGCGACAGTCTGGGATAGTCTGGGACTTGTTTGGGACAGTCTGGTAACGTCTGGGTCCGTCTGGGACAGTCTAGGACTTCTTTGGGCCAGTCTGGGACCGTCTGGGACCGTCTGGGACTTGTTTGGGACAGTCTGCGGCCGTCTGGGACAGTCTGGGACTTGTTTGGAACAGTCTGCGACAGTTTGGGACCGTCTGGGACTTGTTTGGAACAGTCTGCGACAGTTTGGGACAGTCTAGGACTTGTTTGGGACAGTCTTGGACCGTCTGGGACAGTCTGGCACTTGTTTGGAACAGTCTGGGACAGTCTGGGACTGTCTGGGACTTGTTTGGAACAGCCTGGGACAGTCTGGGGTAGTCTGGGACTTTTTTGGAACAGTCTGCGACAGTTTGGGACCGTCTGGGACTTGTTTGGAACAGTCTGCGACAGTTTGGGACAGTCTGAGACTTGTTTGGAACAGTCTGCGACAGTCTGGGATAGTCTGGGACTTGTTTGGGACAGTCTGGTAACGTCTGGGTCCGTCTGGGACAGTCTAGGACTTGTTTGGGACAGTCTGGGACAATCTGGGACAGTCTGGGACTTGTTTGGAACAGCCTGGGACAGTCTGGGACAGTCTAGGACTTGTTTGGAAAAATCTGGGATCGTCTGGGACCTTCTGGAACAGTCTGGGACTTGTATGGAACAGTCTGCGACAGTTTGGGACCGTCTGGGTCTTGTTTGGAACAGTCTGCGACCGTTTGAGACCGTCTGGGACTTGTGTGGAACAGTCTGCGACAGTTTGGGACAGTCTAGGACTTGTTTGGGACAGTCTGTGGCCGTCTGGGACAGTCTAGGACTTGTTTTGCGACTGTCTGGGACAATCTGGGACAGTCTGGGTCTTGTTTGGAACAGTCTGCGACAGTTTTGGACAGTCTAGGACTTGTTTGGGACAGTCTGTGGCCGTCTGGGACAGTCTAGGACTTGTTTTGCGACTGTCTGGGACAATCTGGGACAGTCTGGGTCTTGTTTGGAACAGTCTGCGACAGTTTTGGACAGTCTAGGACTTGTTTGGGATAGTCTGGGACTTGTTTGGAACAGTCTGTGACAGTTTGGGACCGACTGGGACTTGTATGGAACAGTCTGCATCAGTTTGGGACAGTCTAGGACTTGTTTGGGCCAGTCTGGGACCGTCTGGGACCGTCTGGGACTTGTTTGGGACAGTCTGCGGCCGTCTGGGACAGTCTAGGACTTGTTTGGGACAGTCTGGGACCATCTGGGACCTTCTGGGACAGTCAGGGACTTGTTTGGAACAGTCTGCGACAGTTTGGGACCGTCTGGGACTTGTTTGGAACAGTCTGCGACAGTTTGGGACCGTCTGGGACTTGTTTGGAACAGTCTGCGACAGTTTGGGACAGTCTCAGACTTGTTTGCGACTGTCTGGGACAATCTGGGACAGTCTGGTACAATCTGGGACAGTCTGGGACTTGTTTGGAACAGCCTGGGAAAGTCTGGGATAGTCTGGGACTTGTTTGGAACAGTCTGTGACAGTTTGGGACAGTGTAGGACTTGTTTGCGACTGTCTGGGACAATCTGGGACAGTCTGGGTCTTGTTTGGAACAGTCTGCGACAGTTTTGGACAGTCTAGGACTTGTTTGGGACAGTCTGGGACTTGTTTGGCACAGTCTGGTACAATCTGGGACAGTCTGGGACTTGTTTGGAACAGCCTGGGAAAGTCTGGGACAGTCTGGGTCTTGTTTGGAACAGTCTGCGACAGTTTGGGACAGTCTAGGACTTGTTTGGGCCAGTCTGGGACCGTCTGGGACTTGTTTGGAACAGTCTGCGACAGTTTGGGACCGTCTGGGACTTGTTTGGAACAGTCTGCGACAGTTTGGGACAGTCTAGGACTTGTTTGCGACTGTCTGGGACAATCTGGGACAGTCTGGGTCTTGTTTGGAACAGTCTGCGACAGTTTTGGACAGTCTAGGACTTGTTTGGGACAGTCTGGGACTTGTTTGGCACAGTCTGGTACAATCTGGGACAGTCTGGGACTTGTTTGGAACAGCCTGGGAAAGTCTGGGATAGTCTGGGACTTGTTTGGAACAGTCTGCGACAGTTTGGGACCGTTTGGGACTTGTTTGGAACAGTCTGCGATAGTTTGGGACAGTCTAGGACTTGTTTGGGACAGTCTGTGACCGTCTGGGACCGTCTGGGACAGTCTGGGACTTGTTTGGAACAGTCTGCGACAGTTTGGGACAGTCTGGGACTTGTTTGGAACAGTCTGCGACAGTTTGGGACAGTCTGGGACTTGTTTGGAACAGTGTGCGACAGTTTGAGACCGTCTGGGACTTGTTTGGGTCAGTCTGGGACCGTCTGGGACTTGTTTGGAACAGTCTGCGACAGTTTGGGACCGTCTGGGACTTGTTTGGAACAGTCTGCGACAGTTTGGGACAGTCTAGGACTTGTTTGGAACAGTCTGGGACCGTCTGGGACCGTCTGGGACAGTCTGGGACTTGTTTGGAACAGTCTGGGACAGTCTGGGACTTGTTTGGAACAGCCTGGGACAGTCTGGGGTAGTCTGGGACTTGTTTGGAACAGTCTGCGACAGTTTGGGACCGTCCGGGACTTGTTTGGAACAGTCTGCGACAGTCTGGGATAGTCTGGGACTTGTTTGGAACAGTCTGCGACAGTTTGGGTCAGTCTAATACTTGTTTGGGACAGTCTGGTAACGTCTGGGTCCGTCTGGGACAGTCTAGGACTTGTTTGGGACAGTCTAGGACAATCTGGGACAGTCTGAGACTTGTTTGGAACAGCCTGGGACAGTTTGGGACAGTCTAGGACTTGTTTGGGACAGTCTGGGACCGTCTGGGACCTTCTGGGACAGTCTAGGACTTGTTTGAGACAGTCTTGGACCGTCTGGGACCGTCTGGGACAGTCTGGGACTTGTTTGGAACAGTCTGGGACAGTCTGGGACTGTCTGGGACTTGTTTGGAACAGCCTGGGACAGTCTGGGGTAGTCTGGGACTTGTTTGGAACAGTCTGCGACAGTTTGGGACCGTCTGGGACTTGTTTGGAACAGTCTGCGACAGTTTGGGACAGTCTGAGACTTGTTTGGAACAGTCAGCGACAGTCTGGGATAGTCTGGGACTTGTTTGGGACAGTCTGGTAACGTCTGGGTCCGTCTGGGACAGTCTAGGACTTGTTTGGGACAGTCTGGGACAATCTGGGACAGTCTGGGACTTGTTTGGAACAGCCTGGGACAGTCTGGGACAGTCTAGGACTTGTTTGGAAAAATCTGGGATCGTCTGGGACCTTCTGGAACAGTCTGGGACTTGTATGGAACAGTCTGCGACAGTTTGGGACCGTCTGGGACTTGTTTGGAACAGTCTGCTACCGTTTGAGACCGTCTGGGACTTGTATGGAACAGTCTGCGACAGTTTGGGACAGTCTAGGACTTGTTTGGGACAGTCTGTGGCCGTCTGGGACAGTCTAGGACTTGTTTTGCGACTGTCTGGGACAATCTGGGACAGTCTGGGTCTTGTTTGGAACAGTCTGCGACAGTTTTGGACAGTCTAGGACTTGTTTGGGACAGTCTGGGACTTGTTTGGCACAGTCTGGTACAATCTGGGACAGTCTGGGACTTGTTTGGAACAGCCTGGGAAAGTCTGGGATAGTCTGGGACTTGTTTGGAACAGTCTGTGACAGTTTGGGACCGACTGGGACTTGTATGGAACAGTCTGCATCAGTTTGGGACAGTCTAGGACTTGTTTGGGCCAGTCTGGGACCGTCTGGGACCGTCTGGGACTTGTTTGGGACAGTCTGCGGCCGTCTGGGACAGTCTGGGACTTGTTTGGAACAGTCTGCGACAGTTTGGAACCGTCTGGGACTTGTTTGGAACAGTCCGCGACAGTCTGGGATAGTCTGGGACTTGTTTGGGACAGTCTGGTAACGTCTGGGTCCGTGTGGGACAGTCTAGGACTTGTTTGGGACAGTCTGGGACAATCTGGGACAGTCTGGGACTTGTTTGGAACAGCCTGGGACAGTCTGGGACAGTCTAGGACTTGTTTGGAAAAATCTGGGATCGTCTGGGGCCTTCTGGAACAGTCTGGGACTTGTATGGAACAGTCTGCGACAGTTTGGGACCGTCTGGGACTTGTTTGGAACAGTCTGCGACCGTTTGAGACCGTCTGGGACTTGTGTGGAACAGTCTGCGACAGTTTGGGACAGTCTAGGACTTGTTTGGGACAGTCTGGGACCATCTGGGACCTTCTGGGACAGTCAGGGACTTGTTTGGAACAGTCTGCGACAGTTTGGGACCGTCTGGGACTTGTTTGGAACAGTCTGCGACAGTTTGGGACCGTCTGGGACTTGTTTGGAACAGTCTGCGACAGTTTGGGACAGTCTCGGACTTGTTTGCGACTGTCTGGGACAATCTGGGACAGTCTGATACAATCTGGGACAGTCTGGGACTTGTTTGGAACAGCCTGGGAAAGTCTGGGATAGTCTGGGACTTGTTTGGAACAGTCTGTGACAGTTTGGGACCGTCTGGGACTTGTTTGGAACAGTCTGCGACAGTTTGGGACAGTCTCGGACTTGTTTGCGACTGTCTGGGACAATCTGGGACAGTCTGATACAATCTGGGACAGTCTGGGACTTGTTTGGAACAGCCTGGGAAAGTCTGGGATAGTCTGGGACTTGTTTGGAACAGTCTGTGACAGTTTGGGACCGTCTGGGACTTGTTTGGAACTGTCTGCATCAGTTTGGGACAGTCTAGGACTTGTTTGGGCCAGTCTGGGACCGTCTGGGACTTGTTTGGAACAGTCTGCGACAGTTTGGGACCGTCTGGGACTTGTTTGGGACAGTCTGGGACTTGTTTGGCACAGTCTGGTACAATCTGGGACAGTCTGGGACTTGTTTGGAACAGCCTGGGAAAGTCTGGGATAGTCTGGGACTTGTTTGGAACAGTCTGCGACAGTTTGGGACAGTCTGGGACTTGTTTGGAACAGTCTGCGACAGTCTGGGACAGTCTGTGACTTGTTTGGAACAGTCTGCGTCAGTTTGGGACCGTCTGGGACTTGTTTGGAATAGTCTGCGACAGTTTGGGACAGTCTAGGACTTGTTTGGGACAGTCTGAGACCGTCTGGGACTTGTTTGGAACAGTCTGCGACAGTTTTGGACAGTCTAGGAATTGTTTGGGACAGTCTGGGACCATCTGGGACAGTCTAGGACCGTCTGGGACAGTCTAGGATACGTTTGGGACAGTCTGGGACCGTCTGGGACAGTCTGGGACTTGTTTGGAACAGTCTGCGACAGTTTGGGACAGTCTAATACTTGTTTGGGACAGTCTGGTAACGTCTGGGTCCGTCTGGGACAGTCTAGGACTTGTTTGGGACAGTCTAGGACAATCTGGGACAGTCTGGGACTTGTTTGGAACAGCCTGGGACAGTCTGGGATAGTCCGGGACTTATTTGGAACAGTCTGCGACAGTTTGGGACCGTCTGGGACTTGTTTGGAACAGTCTGCGACAGTTTGGGACAGTCTAATACTTGTTTGGGACAGTCTGGTAACGTCTGGGTCCGTCTGGGACAGTCTAGGACTTGTTTGGGACAGTCTAGGACAATCTGGGACAGTCTGGGACTTGTTTGGAACAGCCTGGGACAGTCTGGGGTAGTCTGGGACTTGTTTGGAACAGTCTGCGACAGTTTGGGACCGTCTGGGACTTGTTTGGAACTGTCTGCATCAGTTTGGGACAGTCTAGGACTTGTTTAGGCCAGTCTGGGACCGTCTGGGACTTGTTTGGAACAGTCTGCGACAGTTTGGGACCGTCTGGGACTTGTTTGGGACAGTCTGGGACTTGTTTGGCACAGTCTGGTACAATCTGGGACAGTCTGGGACTTGTTTGGAACAGCCTGGGAAAGTCTGGGATAGTCTGGGACTTGTTTGGAACAGTCTGCGACAGTTTGGGACAGTCTGGGACTTGTTTGGAACAGTCTGCGACAGTCTGGGACAGTCTGTGACTTGTTTGGAACAGTCTGCGTCAGTTTGGGACCGTCTGGGACTTGTTTGAAATAGTCTGCGATAGTTTGGGACAGTCTAGGACTTGTTTGGGACAGTCTGAGACCGTCTGGGACCTTCTGGGACAGTCTGGGACTTGTTTGGAACAGCCTGGGACAGTCTGGGGTAGTCTGGGACTTGTTTGGAACAGTCTGCGACAGTTTGGGACAGTCTAGGAATTGTTTGGGACAGTCTGGGACCATCTGGGACAGTCTAGGACCGTCTGGGACAGTCTAGGATACGTTTGGGACAGTCTGGGACCGTCTGGGACAGTCTGGGACTTGTTTGGAACAGCCTGGGACAGTCTGGGGTAGTCTGGGACTTGTTTGGAACAGTCTGCGACAGTTTGGGACAGTCTAGGACTTGTTTGGTACAGTCTGTGACCGTCTGGGACAGTCTGGGAATTGTTTGGAACAGTCTGCGACAGTTTGGGACAGTCTAATACTTGTTTGGGACAGTCTGGTAACGTCTGGGTCCGTCTGGGACAGTCTAGGACTTGTTTGGGACAGTCTAGGACAATCTGGGACAGTCTGGGACTTGTTTGGAACAGCCTGGGACAGTCTGGGATAGTCTGGGACTTATTTGGAACAGTCTGCGACAGTTTGGGACCGTCTGGGACTTGTTTGGAACAGTCTGCGACAGTTTGGGACAGTCTAGGACTTGTTTGGGACAGTCTGGGACCGTCTGGGACCTTCTGGGACAGTCTAGGACTTGTTTGGGACAGTCTGGGACCATCTGGGACCTTCTGGGACAGTCAGGGACTTGTTTGGAACAGTCTGCGACAGTTTGGGACCGTCTGGGACTTGTTTGGAACAGTCTGCGACAGTTTGGGACCGTCTGGGACTTGTTTGGAACAGTCTGCGACAGTTTGGGACAGTCTCGGACTTGTTTGCGACTGTCTGGGACAATCTGGGACAGTCTGATACAATCTGGGACAGTCTGGGACTTGTTTGGAACAGCCTGGGAAAGTCTGGGATAGTCTGGGACTTGTTTGGAACAGTCTGTGACAGTTTGGGACCGTCTGGGACTTGTTTGGAACAGTCTGCGACAGTTTGGGACAGTCTCGGACTTGTTTGCGACTGTCTGGGACAATCTGGGACAGTCTGATACAATCTGGGACAGTCTGGGACTTGTTTGGAACAGCCTGGGAAAGTCTGGGATAGTCTGGGACTTGTTTGGAACAGTCTGTGACAGTTTGGGACCGTCTGGGACTTGTTTGGAACTGTCTGCATCAGTTTGGGACAGTCTAGGACTTGTTTGGGCCAGTCTGGGACCGTCTGGGACTTGTTTGGAACAGTCTGCGACAGTTTGGGACCGTCTGGGACTTGTTTGGGACAGTCTGGGACTTGTTTGGCACAGTCTGGTACAATCTGGGACAGTCTGGGACTTGTTTGGAACAGCCTGGGAAAGTCTGGGATAGTCTGGGACTTGTTTGGAACAGTCTGCGACAGTTTGGGACAGTCTGGGACTTGTTTGGAACAGTCTGCGACAGTCTGGGACAGTCTGTGACTTGTTTGGAACAGTCTGCGTCAGTTTGGGACCGTCTGGGACTTGTTTGGAATAGTCTGCGACAGTTTGGGACAGTCTAGGACTTGTTTGGGACAGTCTGAGACCGTCTGGGACTTGTTTGGAACAGTCTGCGACAGTTTGGGACAGTCTAGGAATTGTTTGGGACAGTCTGGGACCATCTGGGACAGTCTAGGACCGTCTGGGACAGTCTAGGATACGTTTGGGACAGTCTGGGACCGTCTGGGACAGTCTGGGACTTGTTTGGAACAGTCTGCGACAGTTTGGGACAGTCTAATACTTGTTTGGGACAGTCTGGTAACGTCTGGGTCCGTCTGGGACAGTCTAGGACTTGTTTGGGACAGTCTAGGACAATCTGGGACAGTCTGGGACTTGTTTGGAACAGCCTGGGACAGTCTGGGATAGTCTGGGACTTATTTGGAACAGTCTGCGACAGTTTGGGACCGTCTGGGACTTGTTTGGAACAGTCTGCGACAGTTTGGGACAGTCTAATACTTGTTTGGGACAGTCTGGTAACGTCTGGGTCCGTCTGGGACAGTCTAGGACTTGTTTGGGACAGTCTAGGACAATCTGGGACAGTCTGGGACTTGTTTGGAACAGCCTGGGACAGTCTGGGGTAGTCTGGGACTTGTTTGGAACAGTCTGCGACAGTTTGGGACCGTCTGGGACTTGTTTGGAACTGTCTGCATCAGTTTGGGACAGTCTAGGACTTGTTTAGGCCAGTCTGGGACCGTCTGGGACTTGTTTGGAACAGTCTGCGACAGTTTGGGACCGTCTGGGACTTGTTTGGGACAGTCTGGGACTTGTTTGGCACAGTCTGGTACAATCTGGGACAGTCTGGGACTTGTTTGGAACAGCCTGGGAAAGTCTGGGATAGTCTGGGACTTGTTTGGAACAGTCTGCGTCAGTTTGGGACCGTCTGGGACTTGTTTGGAATAGTCTGCGATAGTTCTGGGACAGTCTGGGACTTGTTTGGAACAGCCTGGGAAAGTCTGGGATAGTCTGGGACTTGTTTGGAACAGTCTGCGACAGTTTGGGACAGTCTGGGACTTGTTTGGAACAGTCTGCGACAGTCTGGGACAGTCTGTGACTTGTTTGGAACAGTCTGCGTCAGTTTGGGACCGTCTGGGACTTGTTTGGAATAGTCTGCGATAGTTTGGGACAGTCTAGGACTTGTTTGGGACAGTCTGAGACCGTCTGGGACCTTCTGGGATAGTCTGGGACTTGTTTGGAACAGCCTGGGACAGTCTGGGGTAGTCTGGGACTTGTTTGGAACAGTCTGCGACAGTTTGGGACCGTCTGGGACTTGTTTGGGACAGTCTGGGACTTGTTTGGCACAGTCTGGTACAATCTGGGACAGTCTGGGACTTGTTTGGAACAGCCTGGGAAAGTCTGGGATAGTCTGGGACTTGTTTGGAACAGTCTGCGACAGTTTGGGACAGTCTGGGACTTGTTTGGAACAGTCTGCGACAGTCTGGGACAGTCTGTGACTTGTTTGGAACAGTCTGCGTCAGTTTGGGACCGTCTGGGACTTGTTTGGAATAGTCTGCGATAGTTTGGGACAGTCTAGGACTTGTTTGGGACAGTCTGAGACCGTCTGGGACCTTCTGGGACAGTCTGGGACTTGTTTGGAACAGCCTGGGACAGTCTGGGGTAGTCTGGGACTTGTTTGGAACAGTCTGCGACAGTTTGGGACAGTCTAGGAATTGTTTGGGACAGTCTGGGACCATCTGGGACAGTCTAGGACCGTCTGGGACAGTCTAGGATACGTTTGGGACAGTCTGGGACCGTCTGGGACAGTCTGGGACTTGTTTGGAACAGCCTGGGACAGTCTGGGGTAGTCTGGGACTTGTTTGGAACAGTCTGCGACAGTTTGGGACAGTCTAGGACTTGTTTGGTACAGTCTGTGACCGTCTGGGACAGTCTGGGAATTGTTTGGAACAGTCTGCGACAGTTTGGGACAGTCTAATACTTGTTTGGGACAGTCTGGTAACGTCTGGGTCCGTCTGGGACAGTCTAGGACTTGTTTGGGACAGTCTAGGACAATCTGGGACAGTCTGGGACTTGTTTGGAACAGCCTGGGACAGTCTGGGATAGTCTGGGACTTATTTGGAACAGTCTGCGACAGTTTGGGACCGTCTGGGACTTGTTTGGAACAGTCTGCGACAGTTTGGGACAGTCTAGGACTTGTTTGGGACAGTCTGGGACCGTCTGGGACCTTCTGGGACAGTCTAGGACTTGTTTGAGACAGTCTTGGACCGTCTGGGACCGTCTGGGACAGTCTGGGACTTGTTTGGAACAGTCTGGGACAGTCTGGGACTGTCTGGGACTTGTTTGGAACAGCCTGGGACAGTCTGGGGTAGTCTGGGACTTGTTTGGAACAGTCTGCGACAGTTTGGGACCGTCTGGGACTTGTTTGGAACAGTCTGCGACAGTTTGGGACAGTCTGAGACTTGTTTGGAACAGTCTGCGACAGTCTGGGATAGTCTGGGACTTATTTGGAACAGTCTGCGACAGTTTGGGACCGTCTGGGACTTGTTTGGAACAGTCTGCGACAGTTTGGGACAGTCTAGGACTTGTTTGGGACAGTCTGGGACCGTCTGGGACCTTCTGGGACAGTCTAGGACTTGTTTGAGACAGTCTTGGACCGTCTGGGACCGTCTGGGACAGTCTGGGACTTGTTTGGAACAGTCTGGGACAGTCTGGGACTGTCTGGGACTTGTTTGGAACAGCCTGGGACAGTCTGGGGTAGTCTGGGACTTGTTTGGAACAGTCTGCGACAGTTTGGGACCGTCTGGGACTTGTTTGGAACAGTCTGCGACAGTTTGGGACAGTCTGAGACTTGTTTGGAACAGTCTGCGACAGTCTGGGATAGTCTGGGACTTGTTTGGGACAGTCTGGTAACGTCTGGGTCCGTCTGGGACAGTCTAGGACTTGTTTGGGACAGTCTGGGACAATCTGGGACAGTCTGGGACTTGTTTGGAACAGCCTGGGACAGTCTGGGACAGTCTAGGACTTGTTTGGAAAAATCTGGGATCGTCTGGGACCTTCTGGAACAGTCTGGGACTTGTATGGAACAGTCTGCGACAGTTTGGGACCGTCTAGGACAATCTGGGACAGTCTGGGACTTGTTTGGAACATCCTGGGACAGTCTGGGATAGTCTGGGACTTGTTTGGAACAGTCTGCGACAGTTTGGGACCGTCTGGGACTTGTTTGGAATAGTCTGCGACAGTTTGGGACAGTCTAGGACTTGTTTGGGACAGTCTGAGACCGTCTGGGACTTGTTTGGAACAGTCTGCGACAGTTTGGGACAGTCTAGGAATTGTTTGGGACAGTCTGGGACCATCTGGGACAGTCTAGGACCGTCTGGGACAGTCTAGGATACGTTTGGGACAGTCTGGGACCGTCTGGGACAGTCTGGGACTTGTTTGGAACAGTCTGCGACAGTTTGGGACAGTCTAATACTTGTTTGGGACAGTCTGGTAACGTCTGGGTCCGTCTGGGACAGTCTAGGACTTGTTTGGGACAGTCTAGGACAATCTGGGACAGTCTGGGACTTGTTTGGAACAGCCTGGGACAGTCTGGGATAGTCTGGGACTTATTTGGAACAGTCTGCGACAGTTTGGGACCGTCTGGGACTTGTTTGGAACAGTCTGCGACAGTTTGGGACAGTCTAATACTTGTTTGGGACAGTCTGGTAACGTCTGGGTCCGTCTGGGACAGTCTAGGACTTGTTTGGGACAGTCTAGGACAATCTGGGACAGTCTGGGACTTGTTTGGAACAGCCTGGGACAGTCTGGGGTAGTCTGGGACTTGTTTGGAACAGTCTGCGACAGTTTGGGACCGTCTGGGACTTGTTTGGAACTGTCTGCATCAGTTTGGGACAGTCTAGGACTTGTTTAGGCCAGTCTGGGACCGTCTGGGACTTGTTTGGAACAGTCTGCGACAGTTTGGGACCGTCTGGGACTTGTTTGGGACAGTCTGGGACTTGTTTGGCACAGTCTGGTACAATCTGGGACAGTCTGGGACTTGTTTGGAACAGCCTGGGAAAGTCTGGGATAGTCTGGGACTTGTTTGGAACAGTCTGCGACAGTTTGGGACAGTCTGGGACTTGTTTGGAACAGTCTGCGACAGTCTGGGACAGTCTGTGACTTGTTTGGAACAGTCTGCGTCAGTTTGGGACCGTCTGGGACTTGTTTGAAATAGTCTGCGATAGTTTGGGACAGTCTAGGACTTGTTTGGGACAGTCTGAGACCGTCTGGGACCTTCTGGGACAGTCTGGGACTTGTTTGGAACAGCCTGGGACAGTCTGGGGTAGTCTGGGACTTGTTTGGAACAGTCTGCGACAGTTTGGGACAGTCTAGGAATTGTTTGGGACAGTCTGGGACCATCTGGGACAGTCTAGGACCGTCTGGGACAGTCTAGGATACGTTTGGGACAGTCTGGGACCGTCTGGGACAGTCTGGGACTTGTTTGGAACAGCCTGGGACAGTCTGGGGTAGTCTGGGACTTGTTTGGAACAGTCTGCGACAGTTTGGGACAGTCTAGGACTTGTTTGGTACAGTCTGTGACCGTCTGGGACAGTCTGGGAATTGTTTGGAACAGTCTGCGACAGTTTGGGACAGTCTAATACTTGTTTGGGACAGTCTGGTAACGTCTGGGTCCGTCTGGGACAGTCTAGGACTTGTTTGGGACAGTCTAGGACAATCTGGGACAGTCTGGGACTTGTTTGGAACAGCCTGGGACAGTCTGGGATAGTCTGGGACTTATTTGGAACAGTCTGCGACAGTTTGGGACCGTCTGGGACTTGTTTGGAACAGTCTGCGACAGTTTGGGACAGTCTAGGACTTGTTTGGGACAGTCTGGGACCGTCTGGGACCTTCTGGGACAGTCTAGGACTTGTTTGGGACAGTCTGGGACCATCTGGGACCTTCTGGGACAGTCAGGGACTTGTTTGGAACAGTCTGCGACAGTTTGGGACCGTCTGGGACTTGTTTGGAACAGTCTGCGACAGTTTGGGACCGTCTGGGACTTGTTTGGAACAGTCTGCGACAGTTTGGGACAGTCTCGGACTTGTTTGCGACTGTCTGGGACAATCTGGGACAGTCTGATACAATCTGGGACAGTCTGGGACTTGTTTGGAACAGCCTGGGAAAGTCTGGGATAGTCTGGGACTTGTTTGGAACAGTCTGTGACAGTTTGGGACCGTCTGGGACTTGTTTGGAACAGTCTGCGACAGTTTGGGACAGTCTCGGACTTGTTTGCGACTGTCTGGGACAATCTGGGACAGTCTGATACAATCTGGGACAGTCTGGGACTTGTTTGGAACAGCCTGGGAAAGTCTGGGATAGTCTGGGACTTGTTTGGAACAGTCTGTGACAGTTTGGGACCGTCTGGGACTTGTTTGGAACTGTCTGCATCAGTTTGGGACAGTCTAGGACTTGTTTGGGCCAGTCTGGGACCGTCTGGGACTTGTTTGGAACAGTCTGCGACAGTTTGGGACCGTCTGGGACTTGTTTGGGACAGTCTGGGACTTGTTTGGCACAGTCTGGTACAATCTGGGACAGTCTGGGACTTGTTTGGAACAGCCTGGGAAAGTCTGGGATAGTCTGGGACTTGTTTGGAACAGTCTGCGACAGTTTGGGACAGTCTGGGACTTGTTTGGAACAGTCTGCGACAGTCTGGGACAGTCTGTGACTTGTTTGGAACAGTCTGCGTCAGTTTGGGACCGTCTGGGACTTGTTTGGAATAGTCTGCGACAGTTTGGGACAGTCTAGGACTTGTTTGGGACAGTCTGAGACCGTCTGGGACTTGTTTGGAACAGTCTGCGACAGTTTGGGACAGTCTAGGAATTGTTTGGGACAGTCTGGGACCATCTGGGACAGTCTAGGACCGTCTGGGACAGTCTAGGATACGTTTGGGACAGTCTGGGACCGTCTGGGACAGTCTGGGACTTGTTTGGAACAGTCTGCGACAGTTTGGGACAGTCTAATACTTGTTTGGGACAGTCTGGTAACGTCTGGGTCCGTCTGGGACAGTCTAGGACTTGTTTGGGACAGTCTAGGACAATCTGGGACAGTCTGGGACTTGTTTGGAACAGCCTGGGACAGTCTGGGATAGTCTGGGACTTATTTGGAACAGTCTGCGACAGTTTGGGACCGTCTGGGACTTGTTTGGAACAGTCTGCGACAGTTTGGGACAGTCTAATACTTGTTTGGGACAGTCTGGTAACGTCTGGGTCCGTCTGGGACAGTCTAGGACTTGTTTGGGACAGTCTAGGACAATCTGGGACAGTCTGGGACTTGTTTGGAACAGCCTGGGACAGTCTGGGGTAGTCTGGGACTTGTTTGGAACAGTCTGCGACAGTTTGGGACCGTCTGGGACTTGTTTGGAACTGTCTGCATCAGTTTGGGACAGTCTAGGACTTGTTTAGGCCAGTCTGGGACCGTCTGGGACTTGTTTGGAACAGTCTGCGACAGTTTGGGACCGTCTGGGACTTGTTTGGGACAGTCTGGGACTTGTTTGGCACAGTCTGGTACAATCTGGGACAGTCTGGGACTTGTTTGGAACAGCCTGGGAAAGTCTGGGATAGTCTGGGACTTGTTTGGAACAGTCTGCGACAGTTTGGGACAGTCTGGGACTTGTTTGGAACAGTCTGCGACAGTCTGGGACAGTCTGTGACTTGTTTGGAACAGTCTGCGTCAGTTTGGGACCGTCTGGGACTTGTTTGGAATAGTCTGCGATAGTTTGGGACAGTCTAGGACTTGTTTGGGACAGTCTGAGACCGTCTGGGACCTTCTGGGACAGTCTGGGACTTGTTTGGAACAGCCTGGGACAGTCTGGGGTAGTCTGGGACTTGTTTGGAACAGTCTGCGACAGTTTGGGACCGTCTGGGACTTGTTTGGGACAGTCTGGGACTTGTTTGGCACAGTCTGGTACAATCTGGGACAGTCTGGGACTTGTTTGGAACAGCCTGGGAAAGTCTGGGATAGTCTGGGACTTGTTTGGAACAGTCTGCGACAGTTTGGGACAGTCTGGGACTTGTTTGGAACAGTCTGCGACAGTCTGGGACAGTCTGTGACTTGTTTGGAACAGTCTGCGTCAGTTTGGGACCGTCTGGGACTTGTTTGGAATAGTCTGCGATAGTTTGGGACAGTCTAGGACTTGTTTGGGACAGTCTGAGACCGTCTGGGACCTTCTGGGACAGTCTGGGACTTGTTTGGAACAGCCTGGGACAGTCTGGGGTAGTCTGGGACTTGTTTGGAACAGTCTGCGACAGTTTGGGACAGTCTAGGAATTGTTTGGGACAGTCTGGGACCATCTGGGACAGTCTAGGACCGTCTGGGACAGTCTAGGATACGTTTGGGACAGTCTGGGACCGTCTGGGACAGTCTGGGACTTGTTTGGAACAGCCTGGGACAGTCTGGGGTAGTCTGGGACTTGTTTGGAACAGTCTGCGACAGTTTGGGACAGTCTAGGACTTGTTTGGTACAGTCTGTGACCGTCTGGGACAGTCTGGGAATTGTTTGGAACAGTCTGCGACAGTTTGGGACAGTCTAATACTTGTTTGGGACAGTCTGGTAACGTCTGGGTCCGTCTGGGACAGTCTAGGACTTGTTTGGGACAGTCTAGGACAATCTGGGACAGTCTGGGACTTGTTTGGAACAGCCTGGGACAGTCTGGGATAGTCTGGGACTTATTTGGAACAGTCTGCGACAGTTTGGGACCGTCTGGGACTTGTTTGGAACAGTCTGCGACAGTTTGGGACAGTCTAGGACTTGTTTGGGACAGTCTGGGACCGTCTGGGACCTTCTGGGACAGTCTAGGACTTGTTTGAGACAGTCTTGGACCGTCTGGGACCGTCTGGGACAGTCTGGGACTTGTTTGGAACAGTCTGGGACAGTCTGGGACTGTCTGGGACTTGTTTGGAACAGCCTGGGACAGTCTGGGGTAGTCTGGGACTTGTTTGGAACAGTCTGCGACAGTTTGGGACCGTCTGGGACTTGTTTGGAACAGTCTGCGACAGTTTGGGACAGTCTGAGACTTGTTTGGAACAGTCTGCGACAGTCTGGGATAGTCTGGGACTTGTTTGGGACAGTCTGGTAACGTCTGGGTCCGTCTGGGACAGTCTAGGACTTGTTTGGGACAGTCTGGGACAATCTGGGACAGTCTGGGACTTGTTTGGAACAGCCTGGGACAGTCTGGGACAGTCTAGGACTTGTTTGGAAAAATCTGGGATCGTCTGGGACCTTCTGGAACAGTCTGGGACTTGTATGGAACAGTCTGCGACAGTTTGGGACCGTCTAGGACAATCTGGGACAGTCTGGGACTTGTTTGGAACATCCTGGGACAGTCTGGGATAGTCTGGGACTTGTTTGGAACAGTCTGCGACAGTTTGGGACCGTCTGGGACTTGTTTGGAACAGTCTGCGACAGTTTGGGACAGTCTAGGACTTGTTTGGGACAGTCTGGGACCGTCTGGGACCTTCTGGGACAGTCTAGGACTTGTTTGAGACAGTCTTGGACCGTCTGGGACCGTCTGGGACAGTCTGGGACTTGTTTGGAACAGTCTGGGACAGTCTGGGACTGTCTGGGACTTGTTTGGAACAGCCTGGGACAGTCTGGGGTAGTCTGGGACTTGTTTGGAACAGTCTGCGACAGTTTGGGACCGTCTGGGACTTGTTTGGAACAGTCTGCGACAGTTTGGGACAGTCTGAGACTTGTTTGGAACAGTCTGCGACAGTCTGGGATAGTCTGGGACTTGTTTGGGACAGTCTGGTAACGTCTGGGTCCGTCTGGGACAGTCTAGGACTTGTTTGGGACAGTCTGGGACAATCTGGGACAGTCTGGGACTTGTTTGGAACAGCCTGGGACAGTCTGGGACAGTCTAGGACTTGTTTGGAAAAATCTGGGATCGTCTGGGACCTTCTGGAACAGTCTGGGACTTGTATGGAACAGTCTGCGACAGTTTGGGACCGTCTGGGACTTATTTGGAACAGTCTGCGACCGTTTGAGACCGTCTGGGACTTGTGTGGAACAGTCTGCGACAGTTTGGGACAGTCTAGGACTTGTTTGGGACAGTCTGTGGCCGTCTGGGACAGTCTAGGACTTGTTTTGCGACTGTCTGGGACAATCTGGGACAGTCTGGGTCTTGTTTGGAACAGTCTGCGACAGTTTGGGACAGTCTAGGACTTGTTTGGCACAGTCTGGTACAATCTGGGACAGTCTGGGACTTGTTTGGAACAGCCTGGGAAAGTCTGGGATAGTCTGGGACTTGTTTGGAACAGTCTGCGACAGTTTGGGACCTTCTGGGACTTGTTTGGAACAGTCTGCGATAGTTTGGGACAGTCTAGGACTTGTTTGGGTCAGTCTGTGACCGTCTGGGACCGTCTGGGACAGTCTAGGACTTGTTTTGCGACTGTCTGGGACAATCTGGGACAGTCTGGGTCTTGTTTGGAACAGTCTGCGACAGTTTTGGACAGTCTAGGACTTGTTTGGGACAGTCTGGGACTTGTTTGGCACAGTCTGGTACAATCTGGGACAGTCAGGCACTTGTTTGGAACAGCCTGGGAAAGTCTGGGATAGTCTGGGACTTGTTTGGAACAGTCTGTGACAGTTTGGGACCGACTGGGACTTGTATGGAACAGTCTGCATCAGTTTGGGACAGTCTAGGACTTGTTTGGGCCAGTCTGGGACCGTCTGGGACCGTCTGGGACTTGTTTGGGACAGTCTGCGGCCGTCTGGGACAGTCTAGGACTTGTTTGGGACAGTCTGGGACCATCTGGGACCTTCTGGGACAGTCAGGGACTTGTTTGGAACAGTCTGCGACAGTTTGGGACCGTCTGGGACTTGTTTGGAACAGTCTGCGACAGTTTGGGACCGTCTGGGACTTGTTTGGAACAGTCTGCGACAGTTTGGGACAGTCTCGGACTTGTTTGCGACTGTCTGGGACAATCTGGGACAGTCTGGTACAATCTGGGACAGTCTGGGACTTGTTTGGAACAGCCTGGGAAAGTCTGGGATAGTCTGGGACTTGTTTGGAACAGTCTGTGACAGTTTGGGACAGTGTAGGACTTGTTTGCGACTGTCTGGGACAATCTGGGACAGTCTGGGTCTTGTTTGGAACAGTCTGCGACAGTTTTGGACAGTCTAGGACTTGTTTGGGACAGTCTGGGACTTGTTTGGCACAGTCTGGTACAATCTGGGACAGTCTGGGACTTGTTTGGAACAGCCTGGGAAAGTCTGGGACAGTCTGGGTCTTGTTTGGAACAGTCTGCGACAGTTTGGGACAGTCTAGGACTTGTTTGGGCCAGTTTGGGACAGTCTAGGACTTGTTTGCGACTGTCTGGGACAATCTGGGACAGTCTGGGTCTTGTTTGGAACAGTCTGCGACAGTTTTGGACAGTCTAGGACTTGTTTGGGACAGTCTGGGACTTGTTTGGCACAGTCTGGTACAATCTGGGACAGTCTGGGACTTGTTTGGAACAGCCTGGGAAAGTCTGGGATAGTCTGGGACTTGTTTGGAACAGTCTGCGACAGTTTGGGACCGTTTGGGACTTGTTTGGAACAGTCTGCGATAGTTTGGGACAGTCTAGGACTTGTTTGGGACAGTCTGTGACCGTCTGGGACAGTCTGGGACTTGTTTGGAACAGTCTGCGACAGTTTGGGACAGTCTGGGACTTGTTTGGAACAGTCTGCGACAGTTTGGGACAGTCTGGGACTTGTTTGGAACAGTGTGCGACAGTTTGAGACCGTCTGGGACTTGTTTGGGTCAGTCTGGGACCGTCTGGGACTTGTTTGGAACAGTCTGCGACAGTTTGGGACCGTCTGGGACTTGTTTGGAACAGTCTGCGACAGTTTGGGACAGTCTAGGACTTGTTTGGAACAGCCTGGGGCAGTCTGGGATAGTCTGGGACTTGTTTGGAACAATCTGCGACAGTTTGGGACCGTCTGGGACTTGTTTGGAACAGTCTGCGATAGTTTGGGACAGTCTAGGACTTGTTTGGGACAGTCTGGGACCGTCTGGGACCGTCTGGGACAGTCTGGGACTTGTTTGGAACAGTCTGCGACAGTTTGGGACCGTCTGGGACTTGTTTGGAACAGTCTGCGACAGTTTGGGACAGTCTAGGACTTGTTTGGGACAGTCTGGGACCGTCTGGGACCGTCTGGGACAGTCTGGGACTTGTTTGGAACAGTCTGGGACAGTCTGGGACTTGTTTGGAACAGCCTGGGACAGTCTGGGGTAGTCTGGGACTTGTTTGGAACAGTCTGCGACAGTTTGGGACCGTCCGGGACTTGTTTGGAACAGTCTGCGACAGTCTGGGATAGTCTGGGACTTGTTTGGAACAGTCTGCGACAGTTTGGGTCAGTCTAATACTTGTTTGGGACAGTCTGGTAACGTCTGGGTCCGTCTGGGACAGTCTAGGACTTGTTTGGGACAGTCTAGGACAATCTGGGACAGTCTGAGACTTGTTTGGAACAGCCTGGGACAGTCTGGGATAGTCTGGGACTTGTTTGGAACAGTCTGCGACAGTTTGGGACCGTCTGGGACTTGTTTGGAACAGTCTGCGACAGTTTGGGACAGTCTAGGACTTGTTTGGGACAGTCTGGGACCGTCTGGGACCTTCTGGGACAGTCTAGGACTTGTTTGAGACAGTCTTGGACCGTCTGGGACCGTCTGGGACAGTCTGGGACTTGTTTGGAACAGTCTGGGACAGTCTGGGACTGTCTGGGACTTGTTTGGAACAGCCTGGGACAGTCTGGGGTAGTCTGGGACTTGTTTGGAACAGTCTGCGACAGTTTGGGACCGTCTGGGACTTGTTTGGAACAGTCTGCGACAGTTTGGGACAGTCTGAGACTTGTTTGGAACAGTCTGCGACAGTCTGGGATAGTCTGGGACTTGTTTGGGACAGTCTGGTAACGTCTGGGTCCGTCTGGGACAGTCTAGGACTTGTTTGGGACAGTCTGGGACAATCTGGGACAGTCTGGGACTTGTTTGGAACAGCCTGGGACAGTCTGGGACAGTCTAGGACTTGTTTGGAAAAATCTGGGATCGTCTGGGACCTTCTGGAACAGTCTGGGACTTGTATGGAACAGTCTGCGACAGTTTGGGACCGTCTGGGACTTGTTTGGAACAGTCTGCTACCGTTTGAGACCGTCTGGGACTTGTATGGAACAGTCTGCGACAGTTTGGGACAGTCTAGGACTTGTTTGGGACAGTCTGTGGCCGTCTGGGACAGTCTAGGACTTGTTTTGCGACTGTCTGGGACAATCTGGGACAGTCTGGGTCTTGTTTGGAACAGTCTGCGACAGTTTTGGACAGTCTAGGACTTGTTTGGGACAGTCTGGGACTTGTTTGGCACAGTCTGGTACAATCTGGGACAGTCTGGGACTTGTTTGGAACAGCCTGGGAAAGTCTGGGATAGTCTGGGACTTGTTTGGAACAGTCTGTGACAGTTTGGGACCGACTGGGACTTGTATGGAACAGTCTGCATCAGTTTGGGACACTCTAGGACTTGTTTGGGCCAGTCTGGGACCGTCTGGGACCGTCTGGGACTTGTTTGGGACAGTCTGCGGCCGTCTGGGACAGTCTGGGACTTGTTTGGAACAGTCTGCGACAGTTTGGAACCGTCTGGGACTTGTTTGGAACAGTCCGCGACAGTCTGGGATAGTCTGGGACTTGTTTGGGACAGTCTGGTAACGTCTGGGTCCGTGTGGGACAGTCTAGGACTTGTTTGGGACAGTCTGGGACAATCTGGGACAGTCTGGGACTTGTTTGGAACAGCCTGGGACAGTCTGGGACAGTCTAGGACTTGTTTGGAAAAATCTGGGATCGTCTGGGGCCTTCTGGAACAGTCTGGGACTTGTATGGAACAGTCTGCGACAGTTTGGGACCGTCTGGGACTTGTTTGGAACAGTCTGCGACCGTTTGAGACCGTCTGGGACTTGTGTGGAACAGTCTGCGACAGTTTGGGACAGTCTAGGACTTGTTTGGGACAGTCTGGGACCATCTGGGACCTTCTGGGACAGTCAGGGACTTGTTTGGAACAGTCTGCGACAGTTTGGGACCGTCTGGGACTTGTTTGGAACAGTCTGCGACAGTTTGGGACCGTCTGGGACTTGTTTGGAACAGTCTGCGACAGTTTGGGACAGTCTCGGACTTGTTTGCGACTGTCTGGGACAATCTGGGACAGTCTGATACAATCTGGGACAGTCTGGGACTTGTTTGGAACAGCCTGGGAAAGTCTGGGATAGTCTGGGACTTGTTTGGAACAGTCTGTGACAGTTTGGGACCGTCTGGGACTTGTTTGGAACAGTCTGCGACAGTTTGGGACAGTCTCGGACTTGTTTGCGACTGTCTGGGACAATCTGGGACAGTCTGATACAATCTGGGACAGTCTGGGACTTGTTTGGAACAGCCTGGGAAAGTCTGGGATAGTCTGGGACTTGTTTGGAACAGTCTGTGACAGTTTGGGACCGTCTGGGACTTGTTTGGAACTGTCTGCATCAGTTTGGGACAGTCTAGGACTTGTTTGGGCCAGTCTGGGACCGTCTGGGACTTGTTTGGAACAGTCTGCGACAGTTTGGGACCGTCTGGGACTTGTTTGGGACAGTCTGGGACTTGTTTGGCACAGTCTGGTACAATCTGGGACAGTCTGGGACTTGTTTGGAACAGCCTGGGAAAGTCTGGGATAGTCTGGGACTTGTTTGGAACAGTCTGCGACAGTTTGGGACAGTCTGGGACTTGTTTGGAACAGTCTGCGACAGTCTGGGACAGTCTGTGACTTGTTTGGAACAGTCTGCGTCAGTTTGGGACCGTCTGGGACTTGTTTGGAATAGTCTGCGACAGTTTGGGACAGTCTAGGACTTGTTTGGGACAGTCTGAGACCGTCTGGGACCTTCTGGGACAGTCTGGGACTTGTTTGGAACAGCCTGGGACAGTCTGGGGTAGTCTGGGACTTGTTTGGAACAGTCTGCGACAGTTTGGGACAGTCTAGGAATTGTTTGGGACAGTCTGGGACAGTTTTGGACAGTCTAGGACTTGTTTGGGACAGTCTGGGACTTGTTTGGCACAGTCTGGTACAATCTGGGACAGTCAGGCACTTGTTTGGAACAGCCTGGGAAAGTCTGGGATAGTCTGGGACTTGTTTGGAACAGTCTGTGACAGTTTGGGACCGACTGGGACTTGTATGGAACAGTCTGCATCAGTTTGGGACAGTCTAGGACTTGTTTGGGCCAGTCTGGGACCGTCTGGGACCGTCTGGGACAGTCTAGGACTTGTTTTGCGACTGTCTGGGACAATCTGGGACAGTCTGGGTCTTGTTTGGAACAGTCTGCGACAGTTTTGGACAGTCTAGGACTTGTTTGGGACAGTCTGGGACTTGTTTGGCACAGTCTGGTACAATCTGGGACAGTCAGGCACTTGTTTGGAACAGCCTGGGAAAGTCTGGGATAGTCTGGGACTTGTTTGGAACAGTCTGTGACAGTTTGGGACCGACTGGGACTTGTATGGAACAGTCTGCATCAGTTTGGGACAGTCTAGGACTTGTTTGGGCCAGTCTGGGACCGTCTGGGACCGTCTGGGACTTGTTTGGGACAGTCTGCGGCCGTCTGGGACAGTCTAGGACTTGTTTGGGACAGTCTGGGACCATCTGGGACCTTCTGGGACAGTCAGGGACTTGTTTGGAACAGTCTGCGACAGTTTGGGACCGTCTGGGACTTGTTTGGAACAGTCTGCGACAGTTTGGGACCGTCTGGGACTTGTTTGGAACAGTCTGCGACAGTTTGGGACAGTCTCGGACTTGTTTGCGACTGTCTGGGACAATCTGGGACAGTCTGGTACAATCTGGGACAGTCTGGGACTTGTTTGGAACAGCCTGGGAAAGTCTGGGATAGTCTGGGACTTGTTTGGAACAGTCTGTGACAGTTTGGGACAGTGTAGGACTTGTTTGCGACTGTCTGGGACAATCTGGGACAGTCTGGGTCTTGTTTGGAACAGTCTGCGACAGTTTTGGACAGTCTAGGACTTGTTTGGGACAGTCTGGGACTTGTTTGGCACAGTCTGGTACAATCTGGGACAGTCTGGGACTTGTTTGGAACAGCCTGGGAAAGTCTGGGACAGTCTGGGTCTTGTTTGGAACAGTCTGCGACAGTTTGGGACAGTCTAGGACTTGTTTGGGCCAGTTTGGGACAGTCTAGGACTTGTTTGCGACTGTCTGGGACAATCTGGGACAGTCTGGGTCTTGTTTGGAACAGTCTGCGACAGTTTTGGACAGTCTAGGACTTGTTTGGGACAGTCTGGGACTTGTTTGGCACAGTCTGGTACAATCTGGGACAGTCTGGGACTTGTTTGGAACAGCCTGGGAAAGTCTGGGATAGTCTGGGACTTGTTTGGAACAGTCTGCGACAGTTTGGGACCGTTTGGGACTTGTTTGGAACAGTCTGCGATAGTTTGGGACAGTCTAGGACTTGTTTGGGACAGTCTGTGACCGTCTGGGACAGTCTGGGACTTGTTTGGAACAGTCTGCGACAGTTTGGGACAGTCTGGGACTTGTTTGGAACAGTCTGCGACAGTTTGGGACAGTCTGGGACTTGTTTGGAACAGTGTGCGACAGTTTGAGACCGTCTGGGACTTGTTTGGGTCAGTCTGGGACCGTCTGGGACTTGTTTGGAACAGTCTGCGACAGTTTGGGACCGTCTGGGACTTGTTTGGAACAGTCTGCGACAGTTTGGGACAGTCTAGGACTTGTTTGGAACAGCCTGGGGCAGTCTGGGATAGTCTGGGACTTGTTTGGAACAATCTGCGACAGTTTGGGACCGTCTGGGACTTGTTTGGAACAGTCTGCGATAGTTTGGGACAGTCTAGGACTTGTTTGGGACAGTCTGGGACCGTCTGGGACCGTCTGGGACAGTCTGGGACTTGTTTGGAACAGTCTGCGACAGTTTGGGACCGTCTGGGACTTGTTTGGAACAGTCTGCGACAGTTTGGGACAGTCTAGGACTTGTTTGGGACAGTCTGGGACCGTCTGGGACCGTCTGGGACAGTCTGGGACTTGTTTGGAACAGTCTGGGACAGTCTGGGACTTGTTTGGAACAGCCTGGGACAGTCTGGGGTAGTCTGGGACTTGTTTGGAACAGTCTGCGACAGTTTGGGACCGTCCGGGACTTGTTTGGAACAGTCTGCGACAGTCTGGGATAGTCTGGGACTTGTTTGGAACAGTCTGCGACAGTTTGGGTCAGTCTAATACTTGTTTGGGACAGTCTGGTAACGTCTGGGTCCGTCTGGGACAGTCTAGGACTTGTTTGGGACAGTCTAGGACAATCTGGGACAGTCTGAGACTTGTTTGGAACAGCCTGGGACAGTCTGGGATAGTCTGGGACTTGTTTGGAACAGTCTGCGACAGTTTGGGACCGTCTGGGACTTGTTTGGAACAGTCTGCGACAGTTTGGGACAGTCTAGGACTTGTTTGGGACAGTCTGGGACCGTCTGGGACCTTCTGGGACAGTCTAGGACTTGTTTGAGACAGTCTTGGACCGTCTGGGACCGTCTGGGACAGTCTGGGACTTGTTTGGAACAGTCTGGGACAGTCTGGGACTGTCTGGGACTTGTTTGGAACAGCCTGGGACAGTCTGGGGTAGTCTGGGACTTGTTTGGAACAGTCTGCGACAGTTTGGGACCGTCTGGGACTTGTTTGGAACAGTCTGCGACAGTTTGGGACAGTCTGAGACTTGTTTGGAACAGTCTGCGACAGTCTGGGATAGTCTGGGACTTGTTTGGGACAGTCTGGTAACGTCTGGGTCCGTCTGGGACAGTCTAGGACTTGTTTGGGACAGTCTGGGACAATCTGGGACAGTCTGGGACTTGTTTGGAACAGCCTGGGACAGTCTGGGACAGTCTAGGACTTGTTTGGAAAAATCTGGGATCGTCTGGGACCTTCTGGAACAGTCTGGGACTTGTATGGAACAGTCTGCGACAGTTTGGGACCGTCTGGGACTTGTTTGGAACAGTCTGCTACCGTTTGAGACCGTCTGGGACTTGTATGGAACAGTCTGCGACAGTTTGGGACAGTCTAGGACTTGTTTGGGACAGTCTGTGGCCGTCTGGGACAGTCTAGGACTTGTTTTGCGACTGTCTGGGACAATCTGGGACAGTCTGGGTCTTGTTTGGAACAGTCTGCGACAGTTTTGGACAGTCTAGGACTTGTTTGGGACAGTCTGGGACTTGTTTGGCACAGTCTGGTACAATCTGGGACAGTCTGGGACTTGTTTGGAACAGCCTGGGAAAGTCTGGGATAGTCTGGGACTTGTTTGGAACAGTCTGTGACAGTTTGGGACCGACTGGGACTTGTATGGAACAGTCTGCATCAGTTTGGGACACTCTAGGACTTGTTTGGGCCAGTCTGGGACCGTCTGGGACCGTCTGGGACTTGTTTGGGACAGTCTGCGGCCGTCTGGGACAGTCTGGGACTTGTTTGGAACAGTCTGCGACAGTTTGGAACCGTCTGGGACTTGTTTGGAACAGTCCGCGACAGTCTGGGATAGTCTGGGACTTGTTTGGGACAGTCTGGTAACGTCTGGGTCCGTGTGGGACAGTCTAGGACTTGTTTGGGACAGTCTGGGACAATCTGGGACAGTCTGGGACTTGTTTGGAACAGCCTGGGACAGTCTGGGACAGTCTAGGACTTGTTTGGAAAAATCTGGGATCGTCTGGGGCCTTCTGGAACAGTCTGGGACTTGTATGGAACAGTCTGCGACAGTTTGGGACCGTCTGGGACTTGTTTGGAACAGTCTGCGACCGTTTGAGACCGTCTGGGACTTGTGTGGAACAGTCTGCGACAGTTTGGGACAGTCTAGGACTTGTTTGGGACAGTCTGGGACCATCTGGGACCTTCTGGGACAGTCAGGGACTTGTTTGGAACAGTCTGCGACAGTTTGGGACCGTCTGGGACTTGTTTGGAACAGTCTGCGACAGTTTGGGACCGTCTGGGACTTGTTTGGAACAGTCTGCGACAGTTTGGGACAGTCTCGGACTTGTTTGCGACTGTCTGGGACAATCTGGGACAGTCTGATACAATCTGGGACAGTCTGGGACTTGTTTGGAACAGCCTGGGAAAGTCTGGGATAGTCTGGGACTTGTTTGGAACAGTCTGTGACAGTTTGGGACCGTCTGGGACTTGTTTGGAACAGTCTGCGACAGTTTGGGACAGTCTCGGACTTGTTTGCGACTGTCTGGGACAATCTGGGACAGTCTGATACAATCTGGGACAGTCTGGGACTTGTTTGGAACAGCCTGGGAAAGTCTGGGATAGTCTGGGACTTGTTTGGAACAGTCTGTGACAGTTTGGGACCGTCTGGGACTTGTTTGGAACTGTCTGCATCAGTTTGGGACAGTCTAGGACTTGTTTGGGCCAGTCTGGGACCGTCTGGGACTTGTTTGGAACAGTCTGCGACAGTTTGGGACCGTCTGGGACTTGTTTGGGACAGTCTGGGACTTGTTTGGCACAGTCTGGTACAATCTGGGACAGTCTGGGACTTGTTTGGAACAGCCTGGGAAAGTCTGGGATAGTCTGGGACTTGTTTGGAACAGTCTGCGACAGTTTGGGACAGTCTGGGACTTGTTTGGAACAGTCTGCGACAGTCTGGGACAGTCTGTGACTTGTTTGGAACAGTCTGCGTCAGTTTGGGACCGTCTGGGACTTGTTTGGAATAGTCTGCGACAGTTTGGGACAGTCTAGGACTTGTTTGGGACAGTCTGAGACCGTCTGGGACCTTCTGGGACAGTCTGGGACTTGTTTGGAACAGCCTGGGACAGTCTGGGGTAGTCTGGGACTTGTTTGGAACAGTCTGCGACAGTTTGGGACAGTCTAGGAATTGTTTGGGACAGTCTGGGACCATCTGGGACAGTCTAGGACCGTCTGGGACAGTCTAGGATACGTTTGGGACAGTCTGGGACCGTCTGGGACAGTCTGGGACTTGTTTGGAACAGTCTGCGACAGTTTGGGACAGTCTAATACTTGTTTGGGACAGTCTGGTAACGTCTGGGTCCGTCTGGGACAGTCTAGGACTTGTTTGGGACAGTCTAGGACAATCTGGGACAGTCTGGGACTTGTTTGGAACAGCCTGGGACAGTCTGGGATAGTCTGGGACTTATTTGGAACAGTCTGCGACAGTTTGGGACCGTCTGGGACTTGTTTGGAACAGTCTGCGACAGTTTGGGACAGTCTAATACTTGTTTGGGACAGTCTGGTAACGTCTGGGTCCGTCTGGGACAGTCTAGGACTTGTTTGGGACAGTCTAGGACAATCTGGGACAGTCTGGGACTTGTTTGGAACAGCCTGGGACAGTCTGGGGTAGTCTGGGACTTGTTTGGAACAGTCTGCGACAGTTTGGGACCGTCTGGGACTTGTTTGGAACAGTCTGTGACAGTTTGGGACCGACTGGGACTTGTATGGAACAGTCTGCATCAGTTTGGGACACTCTAGGACTTGTTTGGGCCAGTCTGGGACCGTCTGGGACCGTCTGGGACTTGTTTGGGACAGTCTGCGGCCGTCTGGGACAGTCTGGGACTTGTTTGGAACAGTCTGCGACAGTTTGGAACCGTCTGGGACTTGTTTGGAACAGTCCGCGACAGTCTGGGATAGTCTGGGACTTGTTTGGGACAGTCTGGTAACGTCTGGGTCCGTGTGGGACAGTCTAGGACTTGTTTGGGACAGTCTGGGACAATCTGGGACAGTCTGGGACTTGTTTGGAACAGCCTGGGACAGTCTGGGACAGTCTAGGACTTGTTTGGAAAAATCTGGGATCGTCTGGGGCCTTCTGGAACAGTCTGGGACTTGTATGGAACAGTCTGCGACAGTTTGGGACCGTCTGGGACTTGTTTGGAACAGTCTGCGACCGTTTGAGACCGTCTGGGACTTGTGTGGAACAGTCTGCGACAGTTTGGGACAGTCTAGGACTTGTTTGGGACAGTCTGGGACCATCTGGGACCTTCTGGGACAGTCAGGGACTTGTTTGGAACAGTCTGCGACAGTTTGGGACCGTCTGGGACTTGTTTGGAACAGTCTGCGACAGTTTGGGACCGTCTGGGACTTGTTTGGAACAGTCTGCGACAGTTTGGGACAGTCTCGGACTTGTTTGCGACTGTCTGGGACAATCTGGGACAGTCTGATACAATCTGGGACAGTCTGGGACTTGTTTGGAACAGCCTGGGAAAGTCTGGGATAGTCTGGGACTTGTTTGGAACAGTCTGTGACAGTTTGGGACCGTCTGGGACTTGTTTGGAACAGTCTGCGACAGTTTGGGACAGTCTCGGACTTGTTTGCGACTGTCTGGGACAATCTGGGACAGTCTGATACAATCTGGGACAGTCTGGGACTTGTTTGGAACAGCCTGGGAAAGTCTGGGATAGTCTGGGACTTGTTTGGAACAGTCTGTGACAGTTTGGGACCGTCTGGGACTTGTTTGGAACTGTCTGCATCAGTTTGGGACAGTCTAGGACTTGTTTGGGCCAGTCTGGGACCGTCTGGGACTTGTTTGGAACAGTCTGCGACAGTTTGGGACCGTCTGGGACTTGTTTGGGACAGTCTGGGACTTGTTTGGCACAGTCTGGTACAATCTGGGACAGTCTGGGACTTGTTTGGAACAGCCTGGGAAAGTCTGGGATAGTCTGGGACTTGTTTGGAACAGTCTGCGACAGTTTGGGACAGTCTGGGACTTGTTTGGAACAGTCTGCGACAGTCTGGGACAGTCTGTGACTTGTTTGGAACAGTCTGCGTCAGTTTGGGACCGTCTGGGACTTGTTTGGAATAGTCTGCGACAGTTTGGGACAGTCTAGGACTTGTTTGGGACAGTCTGAGACCGTCTGGGACCTTCTGGGACAGTCTGGGACTTGTTTGGAACAGCCTGGGACAGTCTGGGGTAGTCTGGGACTTGTTTGGAACAGTCTGCGACAGTTTGGGACAGTCTAGGAATTGTTTGGGACAGTCTGGGACCATCTGGGACAGTCTAGGACCGTCTGGGACAGTCTAGGATACGTTTGGGACAGTCTGGGACCGTCTGGGACAGTCTGGGACTTGTTTGGAACAGTCTGCGACAGTTTGGGACAGTCTAATACTTGTTTGGGACAGTCTGGTAACGTCTGGGTCCGTCTGGGACAGTCTAGGACTTGTTTGGGACAGTCTAGGACAATCTGGGACAGTCTGGGACTTGTTTGGAACAGCCTGGGACAGTCTGGGATAGTCTGGGACTTATTTGGAACAGTCTGCGACAGTTTGGGACCGTCTGGGACTTGTTTGGAACAGTCTGCGACAGTTTGGGACAGTCTAATACTTGTTTGGGACAGTCTGGTAACGTCTGGGTCCGTCTGGGACAGTCTAGGACTTGTTTGGGACAGTCTAGGACAATCTGGGACAGTCTGGGACTTGTTTGGAACAGCCTGGGACAGTCTGGGGTAGTCTGGGACTTGTTTGGAACAGTCTGCGACAGTTTGGGACCGTCTGGGACTTGTTTGGAACTGTCTGCATCAGTTTGGGACAGTCTAGGACTTGTTTAGGCCAGTCTGGGACCGTCTGGGACTTGTTTGGAACAGTCTGCGACAGTTTGGGACCGTCTGGGACTTGTTTGGGACAGTCTGGGACTTGTTTGGCACAGTCTGGTACAATCTGGGACAGTCTGGGAGTTGTTTGGAACAGCCTGGGAAAGTCTGGGATAGTCTGGGACTTGTTTGGAACAGTCTGCGACAGTCTGGGACAGTCTGTGACTTGTTTGGAACAGTCTGCGTCAGTTTGGGACCGTCTGGGACTTGTTTGGAATAGTCTGCGATAGTTTGGGACAGTCTAGGACTTGTTTGGGACAGTCTGAGACCGTCTGGGACCTTCTGGGACAGTCTGGGACTTGTTTGGAACAGCCTGGGACAGTCTGGGGTAGTCTGGGACTTGTTTGGAACAGTCTGCGACAGTTTGGGACAGTCTAGGACTTGTTTGGGACAGTCTGTGGCCGTCTGGGACAGTCTAGGACTTGTTTTGCGACTGTCTGGGACAATCTGGGACAGTCTGGGTCTTGTTTGGAACAGTCTGCGACAGTTTTGGACAGTCTAGGACTTGTTTGGGACAGTCTGGGACTTGTTTGGCACAGTCTGGTACAATCTGGGACAGTCTGGGACTTGTTTGGAACAGCCTGGGAAAGTCTGGGATAGTCTGGGACTTGTTTGGAACAGTCTGTGACAGTTTGGGACCGACTGGGACTTGTATGGAACAGTCTGCATCAGTTTGGGACACTCTAGGACTTGTTTGGGCCAGTCTGGGACCGTCTGGGACCGTCTGGGACTTGTTTGGGACAGTCTGCGGCCGTCTGGGACAGTCTGGGACTTGTTTGGAACAGTCTGCGACAGTTTGGAACCGTCTGGGACTTGTTTGGAACAGTCCGCGACAGTCTGGGATAGTCTGGGACTTGTTTGGGACAGTCTGGTAACGTCTGGGTCCGTGTGGGACAGTCTAGGACTTGTTTGGGACAGTCTGGGACAATCTGGGACAGTCTGGGACTTGTTTGGAACAGCCTGGGACAGTCTGGGACAGTCTAGGACTTGTTTGGAAAAATCTGGGATCGTCTGGGGCCTTCTGGAACAGTCTGGGACTTGTATGGAACAGTCTGCGACAGTTTGGGACCGTCTGGGACTTGTTTGGAACAGTCTGCGACCGTTTGAGACCGTCTGGGACTTGTGTGGAACAGTCTGCGACAGTTTGGGACAGTCTAGGACTTGTTTGGGACAGTCTGGGACCATCTGGGACCTTCTGGGACAGTCAGGGACTTGTTTGGAACAGTCTGCGACAGTTTGGGACCGTCTGGGACTTGTTTGGAACAGTCTGCGACAGTTTGGGACCGTCTGGGACTTGTTTGGAACAGTCTGCGACAGTTTGGGACAGTCTCGGACTTGTTTGCGACTGTCTGGGACAATCTGGGACAGTCTGATACAATCTGGGACAGTCTGGGACTTGTTTGGAACAGCCTGGGAAAGTCTGGGATAGTCTGGGACTTGTTTGGAACAGTCTGCGACAGTTTGGGACAGTCTGGGACTTGTTTGGAACAGTCTGCGACAGTCTGGGACAGTCTGTGACTTGTTTGGAACAGTCTGCGTCAGTTTGGGACCGTCTGGGACTTGTTTGGAATAGTCTGCGACAGTTTGGGACAGTCTAGGACTTGTTTGGGACAGTCTGAGACCGTCTGGGACCTTCTGGGACAGTCTGGGACTTGTTTGGAACAGCCTGGGACAGTCTGGGGTAGTCTGGGACTTGTTTGGAACAGTCTGCGACAGTTTGGGACAGTCTAGGAATTGTTTGGGACAGTCTGGGACCATCTGGGACAGTCTAGGACCGTCTGGGACAGTCTAGGATACGTTTGGGACAGTCTGGGACCGTCTGGGACAGTCTGGGACTTGTTTGGAACAGTCTGCGACAGTTTGGGACAGTCTAATACTTGTTTGGGACAGTCTGGTAACGTCTGGGTCCGTCTGGGACAGTCTAGGACTTGTTTGGGACAGTCTAGGACAATCTGGGACAGTCTGGGACTTGTTTGGAACAGCCTGGGACAGTCTGGGATAGTCTGGGACTTATTTGGAACAGTCTGCGACAGTTTGGGACCGTCTGGGACTTGTTTGGAACAGTCTGCGACAGTTTGGGACAGTCTAATACTTGTTTGGGACAGTCTGGTAACGTCTGGGTCCGTCTGGGACAGTCTAGGACTTGTTTGGGACAGTCTAGGACAATCTGGGACAGTCTGGGACTTGTTTGGAACAGCCTGGGACAGTCTGGGGTAGTCTGGGACTTGTTTGGAACAGTCTGCGACAGTTTGGGACCGTCTGGGACTTGTTTGGAACTGTCTGCATCAGTTTGGGACAGTCTAGGACTTGTTTAGGCCAGTCTGGGACCGTCTGGGACTTGTTTGGAACAGTCTGCGACAGTTTGGGACCGTCTGGGACTTGTTTGGGACAGTCTGGGACTTGTTTGGCACAGTCTGGTACAATCTGGGACAGTCTGGGAGTTGTTTGGAACAGCCTGGGAAAGTCTGGGATAGTCTGGGACTTGTTTGGAACAGTCTGCGACAGTCTGGGACAGTCTGTGACTTGTTTGGAACAGTCTGCGTCAGTTTGGGACCGTCTGGGACTTGTTTGGAATAGTCTGCGATAGTTTGGGACAGTCTAGGACTTGTTTGGGACAGTCTGAGACCGTCTGGGACCTTCTGGGACAGTCTGGGACTTGTTTGGAACAGCCTGGGACAGTCTGGGGTAGTCTGGGACTTGTTTGGAACAGTCTGCGACAGTTTGGGACAGTCTAGGAATTGTTTGGGACAGTCTGGGACCATCTGGGACAGTCTAGGACCGTCTGGGACAGTCTAGGATACGTTTGGGACAGTCTGGGACCGTCTGGGACAGTCTGGGACTTGTTTGGAACAGCCTGGGACAGTCTGGGGTAGTCTGGGACTTGTTTGGAACAGTCTGCGACAGTTTGGGACAGTCTAGGACTTGTTTGGTACAGTCTGTGACCGTCTGGGACAGTCTGGGAATTGTTTGGAACAGTCTGCGACAGTTTGGGACAGTCTAATACTTGTTTGGGACAGTCTGGTAACGTCTGGGTCCGTCTGGGACAGTCTAGGACTTGTTTGGGACAGTCTAGGACAATCTGGGACAGTCTGGGACTTGTTTGGAACAGCCTGGGACAGTCTGGGATAGTCTGGGACTTATTTGGAACAGTCTGCGACAGTTTGGGACCGTCTGGGACTTGTTTGGAACAGTCTGCGACAGTTTGGGACAGTCTAGGACTTGTTTGGGACAGTCTGGGACCGTCTGGGACCTTCTGGGACAGTCTAGGACTTGTTTGAGACAGTCTTGGACCGTCTGGGACCGTCTGGGACAGTCTGGGACTTGTTTGGAACAGCCTGGGACAGTCTGGGGTAGTCTGGGACTTGTTTGGAACAGTCTGCGACAGTTTGGGACCGTCTGGGACTTGTTTGGAACAGTCTGCGACAGTTTGGGACAGTCTGAGACTTGTTTGGAACAGTCTGCGACAGTCTGGGATAGTCTGGGACTTGTTTGGGACAGTCTGGTAACGTCTGGGTCCGTCTGGGACAGTCTAGGACTTGTTTGGGACAGTCTGGGACAATCTGGGACAGTCTGGGACTTGTTTGGAACAGCCTGGGACAGTCTGGGACAGTCTAGGACTTGTTTGGAAAAATCTGGGATCGTCTGGGACCTTCTGGAACAGTCTGGGACTTGTATGGAACAGTCTGCGACAGTTTGGGACCGTCTAGGACAATCTGGGACAGTCTGGGACTTGTTTGGAACAGCCTGGGACAGTCTGGGATAGTCTGGGACTTGTTTGGAACAGTCTGCGACAGTTTGGGACCGTCTGGGACTTGTTTGGAACAGTCTGCGACAGTTTGGGACAGTCTAGGACTTGTTTGGGACAGTCTGGGACCGTCTGGGACCTTCTGGGACAGTCTAGGACTTGTTTGAGACAGTCTTGGACCGTCTGGGACCGTCTGGGACAGTCTGGGACTTGTTTGGAACAGTCTGGGACAGTCTGGGACTGTCTGGGACTTGTTTGGAACAGCCTGGGATAGTCTGGGGTAGTCTGGGACTTGTTTGGAACAGTCTGCGACAGTTTGGGACCGTCTGGGACTTGTTTGGAACAGTCTGCGACAGTTTGGGACAGTCTGAGACTTGTTTGGAACAGTCTGCGACAGTCTGGGATAGTCTGGGACTTGTTTGGGACAGTCTGGTAACGTCTGGGTCCGTCTGGGACAGTCTAGGACTTGTTTGGGACAGTCTGGGACAATCTGGGACAGTCTGGGACTTGTTTGGGACAGTCTGAGACCGTCTGGGACCTTCTGGGACAGTCTGGGACTTGTTTGGAACAGCCTGGGACAGTCTGGGGTAGTCTGGGACTTGTTTGGAACAGTCTGCGACAGTTTGGGACAGTCTAGGAATTGTTTGGGACAGTCTGGGACCATCTGGGACAGTCTAGGACCGTCTGGGACAGTCTAGGATACGTTTGGGACAGTCTGGGACCGTCTGGGACAGTCTGGGACTTGTTTGGAACAGCCTGGGACAGTCTGGGGTAGTCTGGGACTTGTTTGGAACAGTCTGCGACAGTTTGGGACAGTCTAGGACTTGTTTGGTACAGTCTGTGACCGTCTGGGACAGTCTGGGAATTGTTTGGAACAGTCTGCGACAGTTTGGGACAGTCTAATACTTGTTTGGGACAGTCTGGTAACGTCTGGGTCCGTCTGGGACAGTCTAGGACTTGTTTGGGACAGTCTAGGACAATCTGGGACAGTCTGGGACTTGTTTGGAACAGCCTGGGACAGTCTGGGATAGTCTGGGACTTATTTGGAACAGTCTGCGACAGTTTGGGACCGTCTGGGACTTGTTTGGAACAGTCTGCGACAGTTTGGGACAGTCTAGGACTTGTTTGGGACAGTCTGGGACCGTCTGGGACCTTCTGGGACAGTCTAGGACTTGTTTGAGACAGTCTTGGACCGTCTGGGACCGTCTGGGACAGTCTGGGACTTGTTTGGAACAGCCTGGGACAGTCTGGGGTAGTCTGGGACTTGTTTGGAACAGTCTGCGACAGTTTGGGACCGTCTGGGACTTGTTTGGAACAGTCTGCGACAGTTTGGGACAGTCTGAGACTTGTTTGGAACAGTCTGCGACAGTCTGGGATAGTCTGGGACTTGTTTGGGACAGTCTGGTAACGTCTGGGTCCGTCTGGGACAGTCTAGGACTTGTTTGGGACAGTCTGGGACAATCTGGGACAGTCTGGGACTTGTTTGGAACAGCCTGGGACAGTCTGGGACAGTCTAGGACTTGTTTGGAAAAATCTGGGATCGTCTGGGACCTTCTGGAACAGTCTGGGACTTGTATGGAACAGTCTGCGACAGTTTGGGACCGTCTAGGACAATCTGGGACAGTCTGGGACTTGTTTGGAACAGCCTGGGACAGTCTGGGATAGTCTGGGACTTGTTTGGAACAGTCTGCGACAGTTTGGGACCGTCTGGGACTTGTTTGGAACAGTCTGCGACAGTTTGGGACAGTCTAGGACTTGTTTGGGACAGTCTGGGACCGTCTGGGACCTTCTGGGACAGTCTAGGACTTGTTTGAGACAGTCTTGGACCGTCTGGGACCGTCTGGGACAGTCTGGGACTTGTTTGGAACAGTCTGGGACAGTCTGGGACTGTCTGGGACTTGTTTGGAACAGCCTGGGATAGTCTGGGGTAGTCTGGGACTTGTTTGGAACAGTCTGCGACAGTTTGGGACCGTCTGGGACTTGTTTGGAACAGTCTGCGACAGTTTGGGACAGTCTGAGACTTGTTTGGAACAGTCTGCGACAGTCTGGGATAGTCTGGGACTTGTTTGGGACAGTCTGGTAACGTCTGGGTCCGTCTGGGACAGTCTAGGACTTGTTTGGGACAGTCTGGGACAATCTGGGACAGTCTGGGACTTGTTTGGAACAGCCTGGGACAGTCTGGGACAGTCTAGGACTTGTTTGGAAAAATCTGGGATCGTCTGGGACCTTCTGGAACAGTCTGGGACTTGTATGGAACAGTCTGCGACAGTTTGGGACCGTCTGGGACTTATTTGGAACAGTCTGCGACCGTTTGAGACCGTCTGGGACTTGTGTGGAACAGTCTGCGACAGTTTGGGACAGTCTAGGACTTGTTTGGGACAGTCTGTGGCCGTCTGGGACAGTCTAGGACTTGTTTTGCGACTGTCTGGGACAATCTGGGACAGTCTGGGTCTTGTTTGGAACAGTCTGCGACAGTTTGGGACAGTCTAGGACTTGTTTGGCACAGTCTGGTACAATCTGGGACAGTCTGGGACTTGTTTGGAACAGCCTGGGAAAGTCTGGGATAGTCTGGGACTTGTTTGGAACAGTCTGCGACAGTTTGGGACCTTCTGGGACTTGTTTGGAACAGTCTGCGATAGTTTGGGACAGTCTAGGACTTGTTTGGGTCAGTCTGTGACCGTCTGGGACCGTCTGGGACAGTCTAGGACTTGTTTGGGACAGTCTGTGACAGTTTGGGACCGACTGGGACTTGTATGGAACTGTCTGCATCAGTTTGGGACAGTCTAGGACTTGTTTGGGCCAGTCTGGGACCGTCTGGGACCGTCTGGGACTTGTTTGGGACAGTCTGCGGCCGTCTGGGTCAGTCTGGGACTTGTTTGGAACAGTCTGCGACAGTTTGGAACCGTCTGGGACTTGTTTGGAACAGTCTGCGACAGTCTGGGATAGTCTGGGACTTGTTTGGGACAGTCTGGTAACGTCTGGTTCCGTCTGGGACAGTCTAGGACTTGTTTGGGCCAGTCTGGGACCGTCTGGGACCGTCTGGGACTTGTTTGGGACAGTCTGCGGCCGTCTGGGACAGTCTGGGACTTGTTTGGAACAGTCTGCGACAGTTTGGGACCGTCTGGGACATGTTTGGAACAGTCTGCGACAGTTTGGGACAGTCTAGGACTTGTTTGGGACAGTCTTGGACCGTCTGGGACCGTCTGGGACAGTCTGGCACGTGTTTGGAACAGTCTGGGACAGTCTGGGACTGTCTGGGACTTGTTTGGAACAGCCTGGGACAGTCTGGGGTAGTCTGGGACTTGTTTGGAACAGTCTGCGACAGTTTGGGACCGTCTGGGACTTGTTTGGAACAGTCTGCGACAGTGTGGGACAGTCTGAGACTTGTTTGGAACAGTCTGCGACAGTCTGGGATAGTCTGGGACTTGTTTGGGACAGTCTGGTAACGTCTGGGTCCGTCTGGGACAGTCTAGGACTTGTTTGGGACAGTCTGGGACAATCTGGGACAGTCTGGGACTTGTTTGGAACAGCCTGGGACAGTCTGGGACAGTCTAGGACTTGTTTGGAAAAATCAGGGATCGTCTGGGACCTTCTGGAACAGTCTGGGACTTGTTTGGAACAGTCTGTGACAGTTTGGGACCGACTGGGACTTGTATGGAACAGTCTGCATCAGTTTGGGACAGTCTAGGACTTGTTTGGGCCAGTCTGGGACCGTCTGGGACCGTCTGGGACTTGTTTGGGACAGTCTGCGGCCGTCTGGGACAGTCTAGGACTTGTTTGGGACAGTCTGGGACCATCTGGGACCTTCTGGGACAGTCAGGGACTTGTTTGGAACAGTCTGCGACAGTTTGGGACAGTCTGGGACTTGTTTGGAACAGTCTGCGACAGTTTGGGACCGTCTGGGACTTGTTTGGAACAGTCTGCGACAGTTTGGGACAGTCTGAGACTTGTTTGGAACAGTCTGCGACAGTCTGGGATAGTCTGGGACTTGTTTGGGACAGTCTGGTAACGTCTGGGTCCGTCTGGGACAGTCTAGGACTTGTTTGGGACAGTCTGGGACAATCTGGGACAGTCTGGGACTTGTTTGGAACAGCCTGGGACAGTCTGGGACAGTCTAGGACTTGTTTGGAAAAATCTGGGATCGTCTGGGACCTTCTGGAACAGTCTGGGACTTGTATGGAACAGTCTGCGACAGTTTGGGACCGTCTGGGACTTGTTTGGAACAGTCTGCTACCGTTTGAGACCGTCTGGGACTTGTATGGAACAGTCTGCGACAGTTTGGGACAGTCTAGGACTTGTTTGGGACAGTCTGTGGCCGTCTGGGACAGTCTAGGACTTGTTTTGCGACTGTCTGGGACAATCTGGGACAGTCTGGGTCTTGTTTGGAACAGTCTGCGACAGTTTTGGACAGTCTAGGACTTGTTTGGGACAGTCTGGGACTTGTTTGGCACAGTCTGGTACAATCTGGGACAGTCTGGGACTTGTTTGGAACAGCCTGGGAAAGTCTGGGATAGTCTGGGACTTGTTTGGAACAGTCTGTGACAGTTTGGGACCGACTGGGACTTGTATGGAACAGTCTGCATCAGTTTGGGACAGTCTAGGACTTGTTTGGGCCAGTCTGGGACCGTCTGGGACCGTCTGGGACTTGTTTGGGACAGTCTGCGGCCGTCTGGGACAGTCTGGGACTTGTTTGGAACAGTCTGCGACAGTTTGGAACCGTCTGGGACTTGTTTGGAACAGTCCGCGACAGTCTGGGATAGTCTGGGACTTGTTTGGGACAGTCTGGTAACGTCTGGGTCCGTCTGGGACAGTCTAGGACTTGTTTGGGACAGTCTGGGACAATCTGGGACAGTCTGGGACTTGTTTGGAACAGCCTGGGACAGTCTGGGACAGTCTAGGACTTGTTTGGAAAAATCTGGGATCGTCTGGGGCCTTCTGGAACAGTCTGGGACTTGTATGGAACAGTCTGCGACAGTTTGGGACCGTCTGGGACTTGTTTGGAACAGTCTGCGACCGTTTGAGACCGTCTGGGACTTGTTTGGGACAGTCTGGGACCATCTGGGACCTTCTGGGACAGTCAGGGACTTGTTTGGAACAGTCTGCGACAGTTTGGGACCGTCTGGGACTTGTTTGGAACAGTCTGCGACAGTTTGGGACAGTCTAGGACTTGTTTGGGACAGTCTGGGACCATCTGGGACCTTCTGGGACAGTCAGGGACTTGTTTGGAACAGTCTGCGACAGTTTGGGACCGTCTGGGACTTGTTTGGAACAGTCTGCGACAGTTTGGGACCGTCTGGGACTTGTTTGGAACAGTCTGCGACAGTTTGGGACAGTCTCGGACTTGTTTGCGACTGTCTGGGACAATCTGGGACAGTCTGATACAATCTGGGACAGTCTGGGACTTGTTTGGAACAGCCTGGGAAAGTCTGGGATAGTCTGGGACTTGTTTGGAACAGTCTGTGACAGTTTGGGACCGTCTGGGACTTGTTTGGAACAGTCTGCGACAGTTTGGGACAGTCTCGGACTTGTTTGCGACTGTCTGGGACAATCTGGGACAGTCTGATACAATCTGGGACAGTCTGGGACTTGTTTGGAACAGCCTGGGAAAGTCTGGGATAGTCTGGGACTTGTTTGGAACAGTCTGTGACAGTTTGGGACCGTCTGGGACTTGTTTGGAACTGTCTGCATCAGTTTCGGACAGTCTAGGACTTGTTTGGGCCAGTCTGGGACCGTCTGGGACTTGTTTGGAACAGTCTGCGACAGTTTGGGACAGTCTGGGACTTGTTTGGGACAGTCTGGGACTTGTTTGGCACAGTCTGGTACAATCTGGGACAGTCTGGGACTTGTTTGGAACAGCCTGGGAAAGTCTGGGATAGTCTGGGACTTGTTTGGAACAGTCTGCGACAGTTTGGGACAGTCTGGGACTTGTTTGGAACAGTCTGCGACAGTCTGGGACAGTCTGTGACTTGTTTGGAACAGTCTGCGTCAGTTTGGGACCGTCTGGGACTTGTTTGGAATAGTCTGCGACAGTTTGGGACAGTCTAGGACTTGTTTGGGACAGTCTGAGACCGTCTGGGACCTTCTGGGACAGTCTGGGACTTGTTTGGAACAGCCTGGGACAGTCTGGGGTAGTCTGGGACTTGTTTGGAACAGTCTGCGACAGTTTGGGACAGTCTAGGAATTGTTTGGGACAGTCTGGGACCATCTGGGACAGTCTAGGACCGTCTGGGACAGTCTAGGATACGTTTGGGACAGTCTGGGACCGTCTGGGACAGTCTGGGACTTGTTTGGAACAGCCTGGGACAGTCTGGGGTAGTCTGGGACTTGTTTGGAACAGTCTGCGACAGTTTGGGACAGTCTAGGACTTGTTTGGGACAGTCTGTGACCGTCTGGGACAGTCTGGGACTTGTTTGGAACAGTCTGCGACAGTTTGGGACAGTCTAATACTTGTTTGGGACAGTCTGGTAACGTCTGGGTCCGTCTGGGACAGTCTAGGACTTGTTTGGGACAGTCTAGGACAATCTGGGACAGTCTGGGACTTGTTCGGAACAGCCTGGGACAGTCTGGGATAGTCTGGGACTTATTTGGAACAGTCTGCGACAGTTTGGGACCGTCTGGGACTTGTTTGGAACAGTCTGCGACAGTTTGGGACAGTCTAGGACTTGTTTGGGACAGTCTGGGACCGTCTGGGACCTTCTGGGACAGTCTAGGACTTGTTTGAGACAGTCTTGGACCGTCTGGGACCGTCTGGGACAGTCTGGGACTTGTTTGGAACAGTCTGGGACAGTCTGGGACTGTCTGGGACTTGTTTGGAACAGCCTGGGACAGTCTGGGGTAGTCTGGGACTTGTTTGGAACAGTCTGCGACAGTTTGGGACCGTCTGGGACTTGTTTGGAACTGTCTGCATCAGTTTGGGACAGTCTAGGACTTGTTTGGGCCAGTCTGGGACCATCTGGGACTTGTTTGGAACAGTCTGCGACAGTTTGGGACCGTCTGGGACTTGTTTGGGACAGTCTGGGACAGTCTGGGGTAGTCTGGGACTTGTTTGGAACAGTCTGCGACAGTTTGGGACAGTCTAGGAATTGTTTGGGACAGTCTGGGACCATCTGGGACAGTCTAGGACCGTCTGGGACAGTCTAGGATACGTTTGGGACAGTCTGGGACCGTCTGGGACCTTCTGGGACAGTCTGGGACTTGTTTGGAACAGCCTGGGACAGTCTGGGGTAGTCTGGGACTTGTTTGGAACAGTCTGCGACAGTTTGGGACAGTCTAGGAATTGTTTGGGACAGTCTGGGACCATCTGGGACAGTCTAGGACCGTCTGGGACAGTCTAGGATACGTTTGGGACAGTCTGGGACCGTCTGGGACAGTCTGGGACTTGTTTGGAACAGTCTGCGACAGTTTGGGACAGTCTAATACTTGTTTGGGACAGTCTGGTAACGTCTGGGTCCGTCTGGGACAGTCTAGGACTTGTTTGGGACAGTCTAGGACAATCTGGGACAGTCTGGGTCTTGTTTGGAACAGCCTGGGACAGTCTGGGATAGTCTGGGACTTATTTGGAACAGTCTGCGACAGTTTGGGACCGTCTGGGACTTGTTTGGAACAGTCTGCGACAGTTTGGGACAGTCTAATACTTGTTTGGGACAGTCTGGTAACGTCTGGGTCCGTCTGGGACAGTCTAGGACTTGTTTGGGACAGTCTAGGACAATCTGGGACAGTCTGGGACTTGTTTGGAACAGCCTGGGACAGTCTGGGGTAGTCTGGGACTTGTTTGGAACAGTCTGCGACAGTTTGGGACCGTCTGGGACTTGTTTGGAACTGTCTGCATCAGTTTGGGACAGTCTAGGACTTGTTTAGGCCAGTCTGGGACCGTCTGGGACTTGTTTGGAACAGTCTGCGACAGTTTGGGACCGTCTGGGACTTGTTTGGGACAGTCTGGGACTTGTTTGGCACAGTCTGGTACAATCTGGGACAGTCTGGGACTTGTTTGGAACAGCCTGGGAAAGTCTGGGATAGTCTGGGACTTGTTTGGAACAGTCTGCGACAGTTTGGGACAGTCTGGGACTTGTTTGGAACAGTCTGCGACAGTCTGGGACAGTCTGTGACTTGTTTGGAACAGTCTGCGTCAGTTTGGGACCGTCTGGGACTTGTTTGGAATAGTCTGCGATAGTTTGGGACAGTCTAGGACTTGTTTGGGACAGTCTGAGACCGTCTGGGAACTTCTGGGACAGTCTGGGACTTGTTTGGAACAGCCTGGGACAGTCTGGGGTAGTCTGGGACTTGTTTGGAACAGTCTGCGACAGTTTGGGACAGTCTAGGAATTGTTTGGGACAGTCTGGGACCATCTGGGACAGTCTAGGACCGTCTGGGACAGTCTAGGATACGTTTGGGACAGTCTGGGACCGTCTGGGACAGTCTGGGACTTGTTTGGAACAGCCTGGGACAGTCTGGGGTAGTCTGGGACTTGTTTGGAACAGTCTGCGACAGTTTGGGACAGTCTAGGACTTGTTTGGTACAGTCTGTGACCGTCTGGGACAGTCTGGGAATTGTTTGGAACAGTCTGCGACAGTTTGGGACAGTCTAATACTTGTTTGGGACAGTCTGGTAACGTCTGGGTCCGTCTGGGACAGTCTAGGACTTGTTTGGGACAGTCTAGGACAATCTGGGACAGTCTGGGACTTGTTTGGAACAGCCTGGGACAGTCTGGGATAGTCTGGGACTTATTTGGAACAGTCTGCGACAGTTTGGGACCGTCTGGGACTTGTTTGGAACAGTCTGCGACAGTTTGGGACAGTCTAGGACTTGTTTGGGACAGTCTGGGACCGTCTGGGACCTTCTGGGACAGTCTAGGACTTGTTTGAGACAGTCTTGGACCGTCTGGGACCGTCTGGGACAGTCTGGGACTTGTTTGGAACAGTCTGGGACAGTCTGGGACTGTCTGGGACTTGTTTGGAACAGCCTGGGACAGTCTGGGGTAGTCTGGGACTTGTTTGGAACAGTCTGCGACAGTTTGGGACCGTCTGGGACTTGTTTGGAACAGTCTGCGACAGTTTGGGACAGTCTGAGACTTGTTTGGAACAGTCTGCGACAGTCTGGGATAGTCTGGGACTTGTTTGGGACAGTCTGGTAACGTCTGGGTCCGTCTGGGACAGTCTAGGACTTGTTTGGGACAGTCTGGGACAATCTGGGACAGTCTGGGACTTGTTTGGAACAGCCTGGGACAGTCTGGGACAGTCTAGGACTTGTTTGGAAAAATCTGGGATCGTCTGGGACCTTCTGGAACAGTCTGGGACTTGTATGGAACAGTCTGCGACAGTTTGGGACCGTCTAGGACAATCTGGGACAGTCTGGGACTTGTTTGGAACAGCCTGGGACAGTCTGGGATAGTCTGGGACTTGTTTGGAACAGTCTGCGACAGTTTGGGACCGTCTGGGACTTGTTTGGAACAGTCTGCAACAGTTTGGGACAGTCTAGGACTTGTTTGGGACAGTCTGGGACCGTCTGGGACCTTCTGGGACAGTCTAGGACTTGTTTGAGACAGTCTTGGACCGTCTGGGACCGTCTGGGACTGTCTGGGACTTGTTTGGAACAGTCTGGGACAGTCTGGGACTGTCTGGGACTTGTTTGGAACAGCCTGGGACAGTCTGGGGTAGTCTGGGACTTGTTTGGAACAGTCTGCGACAGTTTGGGACCGTCTGGGACTTGTTTGGAACAGTCTGCGACAGTTTGGGACAGTCTGAGACTTGTTTGGAACAGTCTGCGACAGTCTGGGATAGTCTGGGACTTGTTTGGGACAGTCTGGTAACGTCTGGGTCCGTCTGGGACAGTCTAGGACTTGTTTGGGACAGTCTGGGACAATCTGGGACAGTCTGGGACTTGTTTGGAACAGCCTGGGACAGTCTGGGACAGTCTAGGACTTGTTTGGAAAAATCTGGGATCGTCTGGGACCTTCTGGAACAGTCTGGGACTTGTATGGAACAGTCTGCGACAGTTCGGGACCGTCTAGGACAATCTGGGACAGTCTGGGACTTGTTTGGAACAGCCTGGGACAGTCTGGGATAGTCTGGGACTTGTTTGGAACAGTCTCCGACAGTTTGGGACCGTCTGGGACTTGTTTGGAACAGTCTGCAACAGTTTGGGACAGTCTAGGACTTGTTTGGGACAGTCTGGGACCGTCTGGGACCTTCTGGGACAGTCTAGGACTTGTTTGAGACAGTCTTGGACCGTCTGGGACCGTCTGGGACAGTCTGGGACTTGTTTGGAACAGTCTGGGACAGTCTGGGACCGTCTGGGACTTGTTTGGAACAGTCTGCGACAGTTTGGGACAGTCTGAGACTTGTTTGGAACAGTCTGCGACAGTCTGGGATAGTCTGGGACTTGTTTGGGACAGTCTGGTAACGTCTGGGTCCGTCTGGGACAGTCTAGGACTTGTTTGGGACAGTCTGGGACAATCTGGGACAGTCTGGGACTTGTTTGGAACAGCCTGGGACAGTCTGGGACAGTCTAGGACTTGTTTGGAAAAATCTGGGATCGTCTGGGACCTTCTGGAACAGTCTGGGACTTGTATGGAACAGTCTGCGACAGTTTGGGACCGTCTGGGACTTATTTGGAACAGTCTGCGACCGTTTGAGACCGTCTGGGACTTGTGTGGAACAGTCTGCGACAGTTTGGGACAGTCTAGGACTTGTTTGGGACAGTCTGTGGCCGTCTGGGACAGTCTAGGACTTGTTTTGCGACTGTCTGGGACAATCTGGGACAGTCTGGGTCTTGTTTGGAACAGTCTGCGACAGTTTGGGACAGTCTAGGACTTGTTTGGCACAGTCTGGTACAATCTGGGACAGTCTGGGACTTGTTTGGAACAGCCTGGGAAAGTCTGGGATAGTCTGGGACTTGTTTGGAACAGTCTGCGACAGTTTGGGACCTTCTGGGACTTGTTTGGAACAGTCTGCGATAGTTTGGGACAGTCTAGGACTTGTTTGGGTCAGTCTGTGACCGTCTGGGACCGTCTGGGACAGTCTAGGACTTGTTTGGGACAGTCTGTGACAGTTTGGGACCGACTGGGACTTGTATGGAACTGTCTGCATCAGTTTGGGACAGTCTAGGACTTGTTTGGGCCAGTCTGGGACCGTCTGGGACCGTCTGGGACTTGTTTGGGACAGTCTGCGGCCGTCTGGGTCAGTCTGGGACTTGTTTGGAACAGTCTGCGACAGTTTGGAACCGTCTGGGACTTGTTTGGAACAGTCTGCGACAGTCTGGGATAGTCTGGGACTTGTTTGGGACAGTCTGGTAACGTCTGGGTCCGTCTGGGACAGTCTAGGACTTGTTTGGGCCAGTCTGGGACCGTCTGGGACCGTCTGGGACTTGTTTGGGACAGTCTGCGGCCGTCTGGGACAGTCTGGGACTTGTTTGGAACAGTCTGCGACAGTTTGGGACCGTCTGGGACTTGTTTGGAACAGTCTGCGACAGTTTGGGACAGTCTAGGACTTGTTTGGGACAGTCTTGGACCGTCTGGGACCGTCTGGGACAGTCTGGCACGTGTTTGGAACAGTCTGGGACAGTCTGGGACTGTCTGGGACTTGTTTGGAACAGCCTGGGACAGTCTGGGGTAGTCTGGGACTTGTTTGGAACAGTCTGCGACAGTTTGGGACCGTCTGGGACTTGTTTGGAACAGTCTGCGACAGTGTGGGACAGTCTGAGACTTGTTTGGAACAGTCTGCGACAGTCTGGGATAGTCTGGGACTTGTTTGGGACAGTCTGGTAACGTCTGGGTCCGTCTGGGACAGTCTAGGACTTGTTTGGGACAGTCTGGGACAATCTGGGACAGTCTGGGACTTGTTTGGAACAGCCTGGGACAGTCTGGGACAGTCTAGGACTTGTTTGGAAAAATCAGGGATCGTCTGGGACCTTCTGGAACAGTCTGGGACTTGTTTGGAACAGTCTGTGACAGTTTGGGACCGACTGGGACTTGTATGGAACAGTCTGCATCAGTTTGGGACAGTCTAGGACTTGTTTGGGCCAGTCTGGGACCGTCTGGGACCGTCTGGGACTTGTTTGGGACAGTCTGCGGCCGTCTGGGACAGTCTAGGACTTGTTTGGGACAGTCTGGGACCATCTGGGACCTTCTGGGACAGTCTGGGACTTGTTTGGAACAGCCTGGGACAGTCTGGGGTAGTCTGGGACTTGTTTGGAACAGTCTGCGACAGTTTGGGACAGTCTAGGAATTGTTTGGGACAGTCTGGGACCATCTGGGACAGTCTAGGACCGTCTGGGACAGTCTAGGATACGTTTGGGGGCAGTCTGGGACCGTCTGGGACAGTCTGGGACTTGTTTGGAACAGCCTGGGACAGTCTGGGGTAGTCTGGGACTTGTTTGGAACAGTCTGCGACAGTTTGGGACAGTCTAGGACTTGTTTGGGACAGTCTGCGGCCGTCTGGGTCAGTCTGGGACTTGTTTGGAACAGTCTGCGACAGTTTGGAACCGTCTGGGACTTGTTTGGAACAGTCTGCGACAGTCTGGGATAGTCTGGGACTTGTTTGGGACAGTCTGGTAACGTCTGGGTCCGTCTGGGACAGTCTAGGACTTGTTTGGGCCAGTCTGGGACCGTCTGGGACCGTCTGGGACTTGTTTGGGACAGTCTGCGGCCGTCTGGGACAGTCTGGGACTTGTTTGGAACAGTCTGCGACAGTTTGGGACCGTCTGGGACTTGTTTGGAACAGTCTGCGACAGTTTGGGACAGTCTAGGACTTGTTTGGGACAGTCTTGGACCGTCTGGGACCGTCTGGGACAGTCTGGCACGTGTTTGGAACAGTCTGGGACAGTCTGGGACTGTCTGGGACTTGTTTGGAACAGCCTGGGACAGTCTGGGACAGTCTAGGACTTGTTTGGAAAAATCAGGGATCGTCTGGGACCTTCTGGAACAGTCTGGGACTTGTTTGGAACAGTCTGTGACAGTTTGGGACCGACTGGGACTTGTATGGAACAGTCTGCATCAGTTTGGGACAGTCTAGGACTTGTTTGGGCCAGTCTGGGACCGTCTGGGACCGTCTGGGACTTGTTTGGGACAGTCTGCGGCCGTCTGGGACAGTCTAGGACTTGTTTGGGACAGTCTGGGACCATCTGGGACCTTCTGGGACAGTCTGGGACTTGTTTGGAACAGCCTGGGACAGTCTGGGGTAGTCTGTGACTTGTTTGGAACAGTCTGCGACAGTTTGGGACAGTCTAGGAATTGTTTGGGACAGTCTGGGACCATCTGGGACAGTCTAGGACCGTCTGGGACAGTCTAGGATACGTTTGGGACAGTCTGGGACCGTCTGGGACAGTCTGGGACTTGTTTGGAACAGCCTGGGACAGTCTGGGGTAGTCTGGGACTTGTTTGGAACAGTCTGCGACAGTTTGGGACAGTCTAGGACTTGTTTGGGACAGTCTGTGACCGTCTGGGACAGTCTGGGACTTGTTTGGAACAGTCTGCGACAGTTTGGGACAGTCTAATACTTGTTTGGGACAGTCTGGTAACGTCTGGGTCCGTCTGGGACAGTCTAGGACTTTAATCCTAGTCCAATGTGTGGATGTCGACCAATCAGCCAGGTGAATAAATAGAAAAGATTTGATCTAAAGCGAACTACGTTTCGATCACTTTAGTGATCATCATCAGGTTCAGTAACTGTATTAAATGAAATGGAGTACATAGTTAACATAATAATTGATTGCGAAAAGGAAACAAATTTAAAAGTGCACAGATTTCTTACCTTAAATACTATACTAATACATGTTTAAAAATTCCAATTGACGACCTCATCATTCTTGTTAATATATGGTTCGTATTTGTCATATGAGTAAAAAATTATGGATTAAATTGCCAAGTGTCAAATATGTATGTTATGTTCCAGGTGAGGGGCCCCGAAAGCCATAATGAGAGTAGGTTGTATCAACTGTAGAGTTAAGTGATAACAAGAGTTAAAAAGAGAATAAGGTATTATGATTACTAATAACATAATAGGTTTAAAAATATTTATATTAAAAATATGTGCGTATAGAGTATTAATTTTCAATATTGCAGAAAGGTAAATTGTTAATAACCGTTCAAATTGACCTGGAGGTCAATAAGTATGATTGAATAGGGGAAGCCGTTAAAGAGACGAAATAATTAATAATAAATGAAAGATGAGTAAAAATTAATCAATATACTTGAAAAAGAATGATATTAAGTGTGAATACCTGTTGCATATGTAATAAGCTGGTCTTTAAATTTTATTTTGTAGGCAAGAAGAAGATTTATGGCCATATTACCGGATTAATCCGTTAATCCGCACCAGTCTGTCAATACTGAAATATCATCAAGGAGAGAGAAGTCGTCAAGAGGTCACATAGGCGCAGTGCTTATATTAATTCGAAGAAGCGTTAATTTATCTTATAGTATTAACAATCATTATCTAGGTAGTTAGAACGTGTATCTTATAAGACGAATGCTAGATTAATTTTGTCTGAAAATCAGATTATGATAGATATGGCTTAAGTATTGAATATCAGTGTGAAAATTGATAGTGTTAGGTTCTCTAATTATGTTTATCATTTCCAGAATTTTTCGTTTGCTATAAATTGGATCATTACCTAAGATTGTAGCAGAATCGTAATCAAAGTTATGTCCGGTCTCTAATCTATGCACAGTTAAAGCTGTGTGTTGGTCCGTAGACTTATTTATATTACGTTTATGTTCAGATAGTCTAATATGGAGGTTTCTACTAGTTTGTCCTACATAACATTGGTTACATTGTGCGCATGGGATCTTATATATCACATTAGCCCTGTCTGTAAGAGGGATTTTGTCTTTAATGGAACCTGTGAAACGGTTTAAATTGTTTTCATTTTTATAAACAATAGTAATGTTGTATGGTTTAAAAATTCTATTCAAGCGTTGTGAAAGACCATTTATAAATGGAATACATATGATTCTATTTCTGTCTATTGTAGGTTCAGCTAATTGTGTAATATTATTAAAAGGTGCTAGTTTAAATCTTAGGTATGTTATCCTCTGAGTAATATGTCTAATTATAATATGCAATGGGAAATCATTACGTAGGAGTGTGTCAACAATTAAATTGATATTATCAGTGTGGTATTTTTCATGCGCAAGAAGTATGGCTCTATCTGTAAGCATCTTAATTATCCCTAGCTTCTGTGAAAGTGGGTGGTGTGAATAGTAGTTTATGTATCTGCCAGACCAAGTGGGTTTTCTATACCAATTAGTAATGATATGATCATTGCATCTGTGTAAGGTGACATCTAAAAAATTGATTTTATTGTGAAGTTCTAGTTCGAAAGTAAATTGTAGTCTAGGATGATGTGAATTGAATAAATTTAATACTCTAGACAATTCATGCTCAGGTATGGCGGTAATAATATCATCGACATAGCGAAAGTAAAAAGGTAAGTTAAAACCTAGTTTCGATATACAAGAATTTTCTAAATCAGTCATTACTAAGTTTGCTAAGACTGGTGATAGAGGAGAACCCATTGGAGTACCGAAGATTTGTTTATAAAATCTATTGTTGAAGGAGAAGTAAGTGGAATTCATGATGAATGTAATACAATTTTTTATATCAGTTACCGGGATTTTTGTCACTAAGTTGATTTCATTTTTTCTATTGTCTATACTGTGTAATACTAAATCAAGAGGTATATTTGTAAATAAAGATGTCACGTCTAAAGAAATTAATTTGAAATTGTTAGGAACTGTAATGTGCTTCAATCGATCTACAAAATTCCAACTATCCTTAACGTATGAATCGCACTTTATGGAGATAGGGTGTAGTAAACGGTGAATGTAAGAAGCCATCTTATGTGTAACACTGTTAATGGAAGATATTATTGGCCTGAATGAGAGAGTAGGTTTATGCAATTTAGGTAACGCATACATGCGTGGTATCAGTGCATTGTTGGTTGACAGATGTTTGTAGGCTAAATCATTAATGTAGTGTTTTTTGACCAAATCTTTTAATAACTTATTGTGTTTTGTTTGTAGTGTGTTAGTGGGATTATTTCTAACTGCCTCATAGGTATTGCTATCCTTTAACATTTCTTCAACAGTGTTAGTGTAAGTGGTTTTATCTATGGCTACCGTAATGTTCCCTTTATCTGCTCTAGTAATGAGTATGTTAGCGTTGTGTTTCAAAAATTGTGTGACCTTAGAGACATTAGGTAAAGTGTTATTGTAATCAGTATTGTAAGAATGACTATGATGCCTGGTAAAGTTTGCTAAGGTATTAACTGTATTGTTTCTAATCTCATCTCTTTTTTCCGTGGGAATTAAGTGTATATTGCTTTCGATACTTGTTAGAATGTTGTCAATTGGAATCTTATTAGTTTTGTATTCGAAGCAGTGTTTGCTCCCTAGGGCTAGGTTATTTTGTACGATTGAAGGTATATCTATATTAGTTAAATTTTTAAACCATCCAGATCTTTTAGTATTGATTTCAACGTTGCTAGTGTATCTGGATGAATATAATTTGTTAAATTTACTAATTAATTTTTGTCTGATTTTCAGAGAGGTTATATGTAATGCATTGTGTTCTACTGCAAAGAAATCATTTAGAATGTATTCAGGTAAGCTACAACGAAGGTTGAACGTTAACTGTGCTAATTGTTGTTTTAACCGGCATATTGTGTAATTTTTATCTCTAATTTCTAAGTTAAGAATCTGTAATCTAGTACGTGCTATAGTGTTATTAAGCCTCCTTATTGTATTATGATGATTGAGAGTGAAGTTACTGTTACCTATGTTCCTTAAGTAATCGGGAATAACCTTCTTACTTCTACATCTCAGAAGAAAGATCAACTGGTGTTCGGTTCTTATCTTCTTAATGGTGAATTTTTTCCAAAATCTGAGCATATTCACAGCTCTCGTACCAAAGGTTGTAGTGATGTGTGAGAAGAAGCGCCCGTTGTGTTTATGGTCCATCTTGATATAATTATGTATGAAATGTCGGCTGTTCTTTAACTTTAATCCTAGTCCAATGTGTGGATGTCGACCAATCAGCCAGGTGAATAAATAGAAAAGATTTGATCTAAAGCGAACTACGTTTCGATCACTTTAGTGATCATCATCAGGTTCAGTAACTGTATTAAATGAAATGGAGTACATAGTTAACATAATAATTGATTGCGAAAAGGAAACAAATTTAAAAGTGCACAGATTTCTTACCTTAAATACTATACTAATACATGTTTAAAAATTCCAATTGACGACCTCATCATTCTTGTTAATATATGGTTCGTATTTGTCATATGAGTAAAAAATTATGGATTAAATTGCCAAGTGTCAAATATGTATGTTATGTTCCAGGTGAGGGGCCCCGAAAGCCATAATGAGAGTAGGTTGTATCAACTGTAGAGTTAAGTGATAACAAGAGTTAAAAAGAGAATAAGGTATTATGATTACTAATAACATAATAGGTTTAAAAATATTTATATTAAAAATATGTGCGTATAGAGTATTAATTTTCAATATTGCAGAAAGGTAAATTGTTAATAACCGTTCAAATTGACCTGGAGGTCAATAAGTATGATTGAATAGGGGAAGCCGTTAAAGAGACGAAATAATTAATAATAAATGAAAGATGAGTAAAAATTAATCAATATACTTGAAAAAGAATGATATTAAGTGTGAATACCTGTTGCATATGTAATAAGCTGGTCTTTAAATTTTATTTTGTAGGCAAGAAGAAGATTTATGGCCATATTACCGGATTAATCCGTTAATCCGCACCAGTCTGTCAATACTGAAATATCATCAAGGAGAGAGAAGTCGTCAAGAGGTCACATAGGCGCAGTGCTTATATTAATTCGAAGAAGCGTTAATTTATCTTATAGTATTAACAATCATTATCTAGGTAGTTAGAACGTGTATCTTATAAGACGAATGCTAGATTAATTTTGTCTGAAAATCAGATTATGATAGATATGGCTTAAGTATTGAATATCAGTGTGAAAATTGATAGTGTTAGGTTCTCTAATTATGTTTATCATTTCCAGAATTTTTCGTTTGCTATAAATTGGATCATTACCTAAGATTGTAGCAGAATCGTAATCAAAGTTATGTCCGGTCTCTAATCTATGCACAGTTAAAGCTGTGTGTTGGTCCGTAGACTTATTTATATTACGTTTATGTTCAGATAGTCTAATATGGAGGTTTCTACTAGTTTGTCCTACATAACATTGGTTACATTGTGCGCATGGGATCTTATATATCACATTAGCCCTGTCTGTAAGAGGGATTTTGTCTTTAATGGAACCTGTGAAACGGTTTAAATTGTTTTCATTTTTATAAACAATAGTAATGTTGTATGGTTTAAAAATTCTATTCAAGCGTTGTGAAAGACCATTTATAAATGGAATACATATGATTCTATTTCTGTCTATTGTAGGTTCAGCTAATTGTGTAATATTATTAAAAGGTGCTAGTTTAAATCTTAGGTATGTTATCCTCTGAGTAATATGTCTAATTATAATATGCAATGGGAAATCATTACGTAGGAGTGTGTCAACAATTAAATTGATATTATCAGTGTGGTATTTTTCATGCGCAAGAAGTATGGCTCTATCTGTAAGCATCTTAATTATCCCTAGCTTCTGTGAAAGTGGGTGGTGTGAATAGTAGTTTATGTATCTGCCAGACCAAGTGGGTTTTCTATACCAATTAGTAATGATATGATCATTGCATCTGTGTAAGGTGACATCTAAAAAATTGATTTTATTGTGAAGTTCTAGTTCGAAAGTAAATTGTAGTCTAGGATGATGTGAATTGAATAAATTTAATACTCTAGACAATTCATGCTCAGGTATGGCGGTAATAATATCATCGACATAGCGAAAGTAAAAAGGTAAGTTAAAACCTAGTTTCGATATACAAGAATTTTCTAAATCAGTCATTACTAAGTTTGCTAAGACTGGTGATAGAGGAGAACCCATTGGAGTACCGAAGATTTGTTTATAAAATCTATTGTTGAAGGAGAAGTAAGTGGAATTCATGATGAATGTAATACAATTTTTTATATCAGTTACCGGGATTTTTGTCACTAAGTTGATTTCATTTTTTCTATTGTCTATACTGTGTAATACTAAATCAAGAGGTATATTTGTAAATAAAGATGTCACGTCTAAAGAAATTAATTTGAAATTGTTAGGAACTGTAATGTGCTTCAATCGATCTACAAAATTCCAACTATCCTTAACGTATGAATCGCACTTTATGGAGATAGGGTGTAGTAAACGGTGAATGTAAGAAGCCATCTTATGTGTAACACTGTTAATGGAAGATATTATTGGCCTGAATGAGAGAGTAGGTTTATGCAATTTAGGTAACGCATACATGCGTGGTATCAGTGCATTGTTGGTTGACAGATGTTTGTAGGCTAAATCATTAATGTAGTGTTTTTTGACCAAATCTTTTAATAACTTATTGTGTTTTGTTTGTAGTGTGTTAGTGGGATTATTTCTAACTGCCTCATAGGTATTGCTATCCTTTAACATTTCTTCAACAGTGTTAGTGTAAGTGGTTTTATCTATGGCTACCGTAATGTTCCCTTTATCTGCTCTAGTAATGAGTATGTTAGCGTTGTGTTTCAAAAATTGTGTGACCTTAGAGACATTAGGTAAAGTGTTATTGTAATCAGTATTGTAAGAATGACTATGATGCCTGGTAAAGTTTGCTAAGGTATTAACTGTATTGTTTCTAATCTCATCTCTTTTTTCCGTGGGAATTAAGTGTATATTGCTTTCGATACTTGTTAGAATGTTGTCAATTGGAATCTTATTAGTACAATTTAAACCGTTTCACAGGTTCCATTAAAGACAAAATCCCTCTTACAGACAGGGCTAATGTGATATATAAGATCCCATGCGCACAATGTAACCAATGTTATGTAGGACAAACTAGTAGAAACCTCCATATTAGACTATCTGAACATAAACGTAATATAAATAAGTCTACGGACCAACACACAGCTTTAACTGTGCATAGATTAGAGACCGGACATAACTTTGATTACGATTCTGCTACAATCTTAGGTAATGATCCAATTTATAGCAAACGAAAAATTCTGGAAATGATAAACATAATTAGAGAACCTAACACTATCAATTTTCACACTGATATTCAATACTTAAGCCATATCTATCATAATCTGATTTTCAGACAAAATTAATCTAGCATTCGTCTTATAAGATACACGTTCTAACTACCTAGATAATGATTGTTAATACTATAAGATAAATTAACGCTTCTTCGAATTAATATAAGCACTGCGCCTATGTGACCTCTTGACGACTTCTCTCTCCTTGATGATATTTCAGTATTGACAGACTGGTGCGGATTAACGGATTAATCCGGTAATATGGCCATAAATCTTCTTCTTGCCTACAAAATAAAATTTAAAGACCAGCTTATTACATATGCAACAGGTATTCACACTTAATATCATTCTTTTTCAAGTATATTGATTAATTTTTACTCATCTTTCATTTATTATTAATTATTTCGTCTCTTTAACGGCTTCCCCTATTCAATCATACTTATTGACCTCCAGGTCAATTTGAACGGTTATTAACAATTTACCTTTCTGCAATATTGAAAATTAATACTCTATACGCACATATTTTTAATATAAATATTTTTAAACCTATTATGTTATTAGTAATCATAATACCTTATTCTCTTTTTAACTCTTGTTATCACTTAACTCTACAGTTGATACAACCTACTCTCATTATGGCTTTCGGGGCCCCTCACCTGGAACATAACATACATATTTGACACTTGGCAATTTAATCCATAATTTTTTACTCATATGACAAATACGAACCATATATTAACAAGAATGATGAGGTCGTCAATTGGAATTTTTAAACATGTATTAGTATAGTATTTAAGGTAAGAAATCTGTGCACTTTTAAATTTGTTTCCTTTTCGCAATCAATTATTATGTTAACTATGTACTCCATTTCATTTAATACAGTTACTGAACCTGATGATGATCACTAAAGTGATCGAAACGTAGTTCGCTTTAGATCAAATCTTTTCTATTTATTCACCTGGCTGATTGGTCGACATCCACACATTGGACTAGGATTAAAGTTAAAGAACAGCCGACATTTCATACATAATTAAGTCTAGGACTTGTTTGGGACAGTCTAGGACAATCTGGGACAGTCTGGGACTTGTTCGGAACAGCCTGGGACAGTCTGGGATAGTCTGGGACTTATTTGGAACAGTCTGCGACAGTTTGGGACCGTCTGGGACTTGTTTGGAACAGTCTGCGACAGTTTGGGACAGTCTAGGACTTGTTTGGGACAGTCTGGGACCGTCTGGGACCTTCTGGGACAGTCTAGGACTTGTTTGAGACAGTCTTGGACCGTCTGGGACCGTCTGGGACAGTCTGGGACTTGTTTGGAACAGTCTGGGACAGTCTGGGACTGTCTGGGACTTGTTTGGAACAGCCTGGGACAGTCTGGGGTAGTCTGGGACTTGTTTGGAACAGTCTGCGACAGTTTGGGACCGTCTGGGACTTGTTTGGAACTGTCTGCATCAGTTTGGGACAGTCTAGGACTTGTTTGGGCCAGTCTGGGACCGTCTGGGACTTGTTTGGAACAGTCTGCGACAGTTTGGGACCGTCTGGGACTTGTTTGGGACAGTCTGGGACAGTCTGGGGTAGTCTGGGACTTGTTTGGAACAGTCTGCGACAGTTTGGGACAGTCTAGGAATTGTTTGGGACAGTCTGGGACCATCTGGGACAGTCTAGGACCGTCTGGGACAGTCTAGGATACGTTTGGGACAGTCTGGGACCGTCTGGGACCTTCTGGGACAGTCTGGGACTTGTTTGGAACAGCCTGGGACAGTCTGGGGTAGTCTGGGACTTGTTTGGAACAGTCTGCGACAGTTTGGGACAGTCTAGGAATTGTTTGGGACAGTCTGGGACCATCTGGGACAGTCTAGGACCGTCTGGGACAGTCTAGGATACGTTTGGGACAGTCTGGGACCGTCTGGGACAGTCTGGGACTTGTTTGGAACAGTCTGCGACAGTTTGGGTCAGTCTAATACTTGTTTGGGACAGTCTGGTAACGTCTGGGTCCGTCTGGGACAGTCTAGGACTTGTTTGGGACAGTCTAGGACAATCTGGGACAGTCTGGGACTTGTTTGGAACAGCCTGGGACAGTCTGGGATAGTCTGGGACTTATTTGGAACAGTCTGCGACAGTTTGGGACCGTCTGGGACTTGTTTGGAACAGTCTGCGACAGTTTGGGACAGTCTAATACTTGTTTGGGACAGTCTGGTAACGTCTGGGTCCGTCTGGGACAGTCTAGGACTTGTTTGGGACAGTCTAGGACAATCTGGGACAGTCTGGGACTTGTTTGGAACAGCCTGGGACAGTCTGGGGTAGTCTGGGACTTGTTTGGAACAGTCTGCGACAGTTTGGGACCGTCTGGGACTTGTTTGGAACTGTCTGCATCAGTTTGGGACAGTCTAGGACTTGTTTAGGCCAGTCTGGGACCGTCTGGGACTTGTTTGGAACAGTCTGCGACAGTTTGGGACCGTCTGGGACTTGTTTGGGACAGTCTGGGACTTGTTTGGCACAGTCTGGTACAATCTGGGACAGTCTGGGACTTGTTTGGAACAGCCTGGGAAAGTCTGGGATAGTCTGGGACTTGTTTGGAACAGTCTGCGACAGTTTGGGACAGTCTGGGACTTGTTTGGAACAGTCTGCGACAGTCTGGGACAGTCTGTGACTTGTTTGGAACAGTCTGCGTCAGTTTGGGACCGTCTGGGACTTGTTTGGAATAGTCTGCGATAGTTTGGGACAGTCTAGGACTTGTTTGGGACAGTCTGAGACCGTCTGGGACCTTCTGGGACAGTCTGGGACTTGTTTGGAACAGCCTGGGACAGTCTGGGGTAGTCTGGGACTTGTTTGGAACAGTCTGCGACAGTTTGGGACAGTCTAGGAATTGTTTGGGACAGTCTGGGACCATCTGGGACAGTCTAGGACCGTCTGGGACAGTCTAGGATACGTTTGGGACAGTCTGGGACCGTCTGGGACAGTCTGGGACTTGTTTGGAACAGTCTGCGACAGTTTGGGACAGTCTAGGACTTGTTTGGTACAGTCTGTGACCGTCCGGGACAGTCTGGGAATTGTTTGGAACAGTCTGCGACAGTTTGGGACAGTCTAATACTTGTTTGGGACAGTCTGGTAACGTCTGGGTCCGTCTGGGACAGTCTAGGACTTGTTTGGGACAGTCTAGGACAATCTGGGACAGTCTGGGACTTGTTTGGAACAGCCTGGGACAGTCTGGGATAGTCTGGGACTTATTTGGAACAGTCTGCGACAGTTTGGGACCGTCTGGGACTTGTTTGGAACAGTCTGCGACAGTTTGGGACAGTCTAGGACTTGTTTGGGACAGTCTGGGACCGTCTGGGACCTTCTGGGACAGTCTAGGACTTGTTTGAGACAGTCTTGGACCGTCTGGGACCGTCTGGGACAGTCTGGGACTTGTTTGGAACAGTCTGGGACAGTCTGGGACTGTCTGGGACTTGTTTGGAACAGTCTGCGGCCGTCTGGGTCAGTCTGGGACTTGTTTGGAACAGTCTGCGACAGTTTGGAACCGTCTGGGACTTGTTTGGAACAGTCTGCGACAGTCTGGGATAGTCTGGGACTTGTTTGGGACAGTCTGGTAACGTCTGGGTCCGTCTGGGACAGTCTAGGACTTGTTTGGGCCAGTCTGGGACCGTCTGGGACCGTCTGGGACTTGTTTGGGACAGTCTGCGGCCGTCTGGGACAGTCTGGGACTTGTTTGGAACAGTCTGCGACAGTTTGGGACCGTCTGGGACTTGTTTGGAACAGTCTGCGACAGTTTGGGACAGTCTAGGACTTGTTTGGGACAGTCTTGGACCGTCTGGGACCGTCTGGGACAGTCTGGCACGTGTTTGGAACAGTCTGGGACAGTCTGGGACTGTCTGGGACTTGTTTGGAACAGCCTGGGACAGTCTGGGGTAGTCTGGGACTTGTTTGGAACAGTCTGCGACAGTTTGGGACCGTCTGGGACTTGTTTGGAACAGTCTGCGACAGTGTGGGACAGTCTGAGACTTGTTTGGAACAGTCTGCGACAGTCTGGGATAGTCTGGGACTTGTTTGGGACAGTCTGGTAACGTCTGGGTCCGTCTGGGACAGTCTAGGACTTGTTTGGGACAGTCTGGGACAATCTGGGACAGTCTGGGACTTGTTTGGAACAGCCTGGGACAGTCTGGGACAGTCTAGGACTTGTTTGGAAAAATCAGGGATCGTCTGGGACCTTCTGGAACAGTCTGGGACTTGTTTGGAACACTCTGTGACAGTTTGGGACCGACTGGGACTTGTATGGAACAGTCTGCATCAGTTTGGGACAGTCTAGGACTTGTTTGGGCCAGTCTGGGACCGTCTGGGACCGTCTGGGACTTGTTTGGGACAGTCTGCGGCCGTCTGGGACAGTCTAGGACTTGTTTGGGACAGTCTGGGACCATCTGGGACCTTCTGGGACAGTCAGGGACTTGTTTGGAACAGTCTGCGACAGTTTGGGACAGTCTGGGACTTGTTTGGAACAGTCTGCGACAGTTTGGGACCGTCTGGGACTTGTTTGGAACAGTCTGCGACAGTTTGGGACAGTCTGAGACTTGTTTGGAACAGTCTGCGACAGTCTGGGATAGTCTGGGACTTGTTTGGGACAGTCTGGTAACGTCTGGGTCCGTCTGGGACAGTCTAGGACTTGTTTGGGACAGTCTAGGACAATCTGGGACAGTCTGGGACTTGTTCGGAACAGCCTGGGACAGTCTGGGATAGTCTGGGACTTATTTGGAACAGTCTGCGACAGTTTGGGACCGTCTGGGACTTGTTTGGAACAGTCTGCGACAGTTTGGGACAGTCTAGGACTTGTTTGGGACAGTCTGGGACCGTCTGGGACCTTCTGGGACAGTCTAGGACTTGTTTGAGACAGTCTTGGACCGTCTGGGACCGTCTGGGACAGTCTGGGACTTGTTTGGAACAGTCTGGGACAGTCTGGGACTGTCTGGGACTTGTTTGGAACAGCCTGGGACAGTCTGGGGTAGTCTGGGACTTGTTTGGAACAGTCTGCCACAGTTTGGGACCGTCTGGGACTTGTTTGGAACTGTCTGCATCAGTTTGGGACAGTCTAGGACTTGTTTGGGCCAGTCTGGGACCGTCTGGGACTTGTTTGGAACAGTCTGCGACAGTTTGGGACCGTCTGGGACTTGTTTGGGACAGTCTGGGACAGTCTGGGGTAGTCTGGGACTTGTTTGGAACAGTCTGCGACAGTTTGGGACAGTCTAGGAATTGTTTGGGACAGTCTGGGACCATCTGGGACAGTCTAGGACCGTCTGGGACAGTCTAGGATACGTTTGGGACAGTCTGGGACCGTCTGGGACCTTCTGGGACAGTCTGGGACTTGTTTGGAACAGCCTGGGACAGTCTGGGGTAGTCTGGGACTTGTTTGGAACAGTCTGCGACAGTTTGGGACAGTCTAGGAATTGTTTGGGACAGTCTGGGACCATCTGGGACAGTCTAGGACCGTCTGGGACAGTCTAGGATACGTTTGGGACAGTCTGGGACCGTCTGGGACAGTCTGGGACTTGTTTGGAACAGTCTGCGACAGTTTGGGTCAGTCTAATACTTGTTTCGGACAGTCTGGTAACGTCTGGGTCCGTCTGGGACAGTCTAGGACTTGTTTGGGACAGTCTAGGACAATCTGGGACAGTCTGGGACTTGTTTGGAACAGCCTGGGACAGTCTGGGATAGTCTGGGACTTATTTGGAACAGTCTGCGACAGTTTGGGACCGTCTGGGACTTGTTTGGAACAGTCTGCGACAGTTTGGGACAGTCTAATACTTGTTTGGGACAGTCTGGTAACGTCTGGGTCCGTCTGGGACAGTCTAGGACTTGTTTGGGACAGTCTAGGACAATCTGGGACAGTCTGGGACTTGTTTGGAACAGCCTGGGACAGTCTGGGGTAGTCTGGGACTTGTTTGGAACAGTCTGCGACAGTTTGGGACCGTCTGGGACTTGTTTGGAACTGTCTGCATCAGTTTGGGACAGTCTAGGACTTGTTTAGGCCAGTCTGGGACCGTCTGGGACTTGTTTGGAACAGTCTGCGACAGTTTGGGACCGTCTGGGACTTGTTTGGGACAGTCTGGGACTTGTTTGGCACAGTCTGGTACAATCTGGGACAGTCTGGGACTTGTTTGGAACAGCCTGGGAAAGTCTGGGATAGTCTGGGACTTGTTTGGAACAGTCTGCGACAGTTTGGGACAGTCTGGGACTTGTTTGGAACAGTCTGCGACAGTCTGGGACAGTCTGTGACTTGTTTGGAACAGTCTGCGTCAGTTTGGGACCGTCTGGGACTTGTTTGGAATAGTCTGCGATAGTTTGGGACAGTCTAGGACTTGTTTGGGACAGTCTGAGACCGTCTGGGACCTTCTGGGACAGTCTGGGACTTGTTTGGAACAGCCTGGGACAGTCTGGGGTAGTCTGGGACTTGTTTGGAACAGTCTGCGACAGTTTGGGACAGTCTAGGAATTGTTTGGGACAGTCTGGGACCATCTGGGACAGTCTAGGACCGTCTGGGACAGTCTAGGATACGTTTGGGACAGTCTGGGACCGTCTGGGACAGTCTGGGACTTGTTTGGAACAGTCTGCGACAGTTTGGGACAGTCTAGGACTTGTTTGGTACAGTCTGTGACCGTCCGGGACAGTCTGGGAATTGTTTGGAACAGTCTGCGACAGTTTGGGACAGTCTAATACTTGTTTGGGACAGTCTGGTAACGTCTGGGTCCGTCTGGGACAGTCTAGGACTTGTTTGGGACAGTCTAGGACAATCTGGGACAGTCTGGGACTTGTTTGGAACAGCCTGGGACAGTCTGGGATAGTCTGGGACTTATTTGGAACAGTCTGCGACAGTTTGGGACCGTCTGGGACTTGTTTGGAACAGTCTGCGACAGTTTGGGACAGTCTAGGACTTGTTTGGGACAGTCTGGGACCGTCTGGGACCTTCTGGGACAGTCTAGGACTTGTTTGAGACAGTCTTGGACCGTCTGGGACCGTCTGGGACAGTCTGGGACTTGTTTGGAACAGTCTGGGACAGTCTGGGACTGTCTGGGACTTGTTTGGAACAGTCTGCGGCCGTCTGGGTCAGTCTGGGACTTGTTTGGAACAGTCTGCGACAGTTTGGAACCGTCTGGGACTTGTTTGGAACAGTCTGCGACAGTCTGGGATAGTCTGGGACTTGTTTGGGACAGTCTGGTAACGTCTGGGTCCGTCTGGGACAGTCTAGGACTTGTTTGGGCCAGTCTGGGACCGTCTGGGACCGTCTGGGACTTGTTTGGGACAGTCTGCGGCCGTCTGGGACAGTCTGGGACTTGTTTGGAACAGTCTGCGACAGTTTGGGACCGTCTGGGACTTGTTTGGAACAGTCTGCGACAGTTTGGGACAGTCTAGGACTTGTTTGGGACAGTCTTGGACCGTCTGGGACCGTCTGGGACAGTCTGGCACGTGTTTGGAACAGTCTGGGACAGTCTGGGACTGTCTGGGACTTGTTTGGAACAGCCTGGGACAGTCTGGGGTAGTCTGGGACTTGTTTGGAACAGTCTGCGACAGTTTGGGACCGTCTGGGACTTGTTTGGAACAGTCTGCGACAGTGTGGGACAGTCTGAGACTTGTTTGGAACAGTCTGCGACAGTCTGGGATAGTCTGGGACTTGTTTGGGACAGTCTGGTAACGTCTGGGTCCGTCTGGGACAGTCTAGGACTTGTTTGGGACAGTCTGGGACAATCTGGGACAGTCTGGGACTTGTTTGGAACAGCCTGGGACAGTCTGGGACAGTCTAGGACTTGTTTGGAAAAATCAGGGATCGTCTGGGACCTTCTGGAACAGTCTGGGACTTGTTTGGAACAGTCTGTGACAGTTTGGGACCGACTGGGACTTGTATGGAACAGTCTGCATCAGTTTGGGACAGTCTAGGACTTGTTTGGGCCAGTCTGGGACCGTCTGGGACCGTCTGGGACTTGTTTGGGACAGTCTGCGGCCGTCTGGGACAGTCTAGGACTTGTTTGGGACAGTCTGGGACCATCTGGGACCTTCTGGGACAGTCAGGGACTTGTTTGGAACAGTCTGCGACAGTTTGGGACAGTCTGGGACTTGTTTGGAACAGTCTGCGACAGTTTGGGACCGTCTGGGTCTTGTTTGGAACAGTCTGCGACAGTTTGGGACAGTCTGAGACTTGTTTGGAACAGTCTGCGACAGTCTGGGATAGTCTGGGACTTGTTTGGGACAGTCTGGTAACGTCTGGGTCCGTCTGGGACAGTCTAGGACTTGTTTGGGACAGTCTGGGACAATCTGGGACAGTCTGGGACTTGTTTGGAACAGCCTGGGACAGTCTGGGACAGTCTAGGACTTGTTTGGAAAAATCTGGGATCGTCTGGGACCTTCTGGAACAGTCTGGGACTTGTATGGAACAGTCTGCGACAGTTTGGGACCGTCTGGGACTTGTTTGGAACAGTCTGCTACCGTTTGAGACCGTCTGGGACTTGTATGGAACAGTATGCGACAGTTTGGGACAGTCTAGGACTTGTTTGGGACAGTCTGTGGCCGTCTGGGACAGTCTAGGACTTGTTTTGCGACTGTCTGGGACAATCTGGGACAGTCTGGGTCTTGTTTGGAACAGTCTGCGACAGTTTTGGACAGTCTAGGACTTGTTTGGGACAGTCTGGGACTTGTTTGGCACAGTCTGGTACAATCTGGGACAGTCTGGGACTTGTTTGGAACAGCCTGGGAAAGTCTGGGATAGTCTGGGACTTGTTTGGAACAGTCTGTGACAGTTTGGGACCGACTGGGACTTGTATGGAACAGTCTGCATCAGTTTGGGACAGTCTAGGACTTGTTTGGGCCAGTCTGGGACCGTCTGGGACCGTCTGGGACTTGTTTGGGACAGTCTGCGGCCGTCTGGGACAGTCTGGGACTTGTTTGGAACAGTCTGCGACAGTTTGGAACCGTCTGGGACTTGTTTGGAACAGTCCGCGACAGTCTGGGATAGTCTGGGACTTGTTTGGGACAGTCTGGTAACGTCTGGGTCCGTCTGGGACAGTCTAGGACTTGTTTGGGACAGTTTGGGACAATCTGGGACAGTCTGGGACTTGTTTGGAACAGCCTGGGACAGTCTGGGACAGTCTAGGACTTGTTTGGAAAAATCTGGGATCGTCTGGGGCCTTCTGGAACAGTCTGGGACTTGTATGGAACAGTCTGCGACAGTTTGGGACCGTCTGGGACTTGTTTGGAACAGTCTGCGACCGTTTGAGACCGTCTGGGACTTGTGTGGAACAGTCTGCGACAGTTTGGGACAGTCTAGGACTTGTTTGGGACAGTCTGGGACCATCTGGGACCTTCTGGGACAGTCAGGGACTTGTTTGGAACAGTCTGCGACAGTTTGGGACCGTCTGGGACTTGTTTGGAACAGTCTGCGACAGTTTGGGACCGTCTGGGACTTGTTTGGAACAGTCTGCGACTGTTTGGGACAGTCTCGGACTTGTTTGCGACTGTCTGGGACAATCTGGGACAGTCTGATACAATCTGGGACAGTCTGGGACTTGTTTGGAACAGCCTGGGAAAGTCTGGGATAGTCTGGGACTTGTTTGGAACAGTCTGTGACAGTTTGGGACCGTCTGGGACTTGTTTGGAACAGTCTGCGACAGTTTGGGACAGTCTCGGACTTGTTTGCGACTGTCTGGGACAATCTGGGACAGTCTGATACAATCTGGGACAGTCTGGGACTTGTTTGGAACAGCCTGGGAAAGTCTGGGATAGTCTGGGACTTGTTTGGAACAGTCTGTGACAGTTTGGGACCGTCTGGGACTTGTTTGGAACTGTCTGCATCAGTTTGGGACAGTCTAGGACTTGTTTGGGCCAGTCTGGGACCGTCTGGGACTTGTTTGGAACAGTCTGCGACAGTTTAGGACAGTCTGGGACTTGTTTGGGACAGTCTGGGACTTGTTTGGCACAGTCTGGTACAATCTGGGACAGTCTGGGACTTGTTTGGAACAGCCTGGGAAAGTCTGGGATAGTCTGGGACTTGTTTGGAACAGTCTGCGACAGTTTGGGACAGTCTGGGACTTGTTTGGAACAGTCTGCGACAGTCTGGGACAGTCTGTGACTTGTTTGGAACAGTCTGCGTCAGTTTGGGACCGTCTGGGACTTGTTTGGAATAGTCTGCGACAGTTTGGGACAGTCTAGGACTTGTTTGGGACAGTCTGAGACCGTCTGGGACCTTCTGGGACAGTCTGGGACTTGTTTGGAACAGCCTGGGACAGTCTGGGGTAGTCTGGGACTTGTTTGGAACAGTCTGCGACAGTTTGGGACAGTCTAGGAATTGTTTGGGACAGTCTGGGACCATCTGGGACAGTCTAGGACCGTCTGGGACAGTCTAGGATACGTTTGGGACAGTCTGGGACCGTCTGGGACAGTCTGGGACTTGTTTGGAACAGCCTGGGACAGTCTGGGGTAGTCTGGGACTTGTTTGGAACAGTCTGCGACAGTTTGGGACAGTCTAGGACTTGTTTGGGACAGTCTGTGACCGTCTGGGACAGTCTGGGACTTGTTTGGAACAGTCTGCGACAGTTTGGGACAGTCTAATACTTGTTTGGGACAGTCTGGTAACGTCTGGGTCCGTCTGGGACAGTCTAGGACTTGTTTGGGACAGTCTAGGACAATCTGGGACAGTCTGGGACTTGTTCGGAACAGCCTGGGACAGTCTGGGATAGTCTGGGACTTATTTGGAACAGTCTGCGACAGTTTGGGACCGTCTGGGACTTGTTTGGAACAGTCTGCGACAGTTTGGGACAGTCTAGGACTTGTTTGGGACAGTCTGGGACCGTCTGGGACCTTCTGGGACAGTCTAGGACTTGTTTGAGACAGTCTTGGACCGTCTGGGACCGTCTGGGACAGTCTGGGACTTGTTTGGAACAGTCTGGGACAGTCTGGGACTGTCTGGGACTTGTTTGGAACAGCCTGGGACAGTCTGGGGTAGTCTGGGACTTGTTTGGAACAGTCTGCGACAGTTTGGGACTGTCTGGGACTTGTTTGGAACTGTCTGCATCAGTTTGGGACAGTCTAGGACTTGTTTGGGCCAGTCTGGGACCGTCTGGGACTTGTTTGGAACAGTCTGCGACAGTTTGGGACCATCTGGGACTTGTTTGGGACAGTCTGGGACTTGTTTGGCACAGTCTGGTACAATCTGGGACAGTCTGGGACTTGTTTGGAACAGCCTGGGAAAGTCTGGGATAGTCTGGGACTTGTTTGGAACAGTCTGCGACAGTTTGGGACAGTCTGGGACTTGTTTGGAACAGTCTGCGACAGTCTGGGACAGTCTGTGACTTGTTTGGAACAGTCTGCGTCAGTTTGGGACCGTCTGGGACTTGTTTGGAATAGTCTGCGACAGTTTGGGACAGTCTAGGACTTGTTTGGGACAGTCTGAGACCGTCTGGGACCTTCTGGGACAGTCTGGGACTTGTTTGGAACAGCCTGGGACAGTCTGGGGTAGTCTGGGACTTGTTTGGAACAGTCTGCGACAGTTTGGGACAGTCTAGGAATTGTTTGGGACAGTCTGGGACCATCTGGGACAGTCTAGGACCGTCTGGGACAGTCTAGGATACGTTTGGGACAGTCTGGGACCGTCTGGGACAGTCTGGGACTTGTTTGGAACAGCCTGGGACAGTCTGGGGTAGTCTGGGACTTGTTTGGAACAGTCTGCGACAGTTTGGGACAGTCTAGGACTTGTTTGGTACAGTCTGTGACCGTCTGGGACAGTCTGGGACTTGTTTGGAACAGTCTGCGACAGTTTGGGACAGTCTAATACTTGTTTGGGACAGTCTGGTAACGTCTGGGTCCGTCTGGGACAGTCTAGGACTTGTTTGGGACAGTCTAGGACAATCTGGGACAGTCTGGGACTTGTTTGGAACAGCCTGGGACAGTCTGGGATAGTCTGGGACTTATTTGGAACAGTCTGCGACAGTTTGGGACCGTCTGGGACTTGTTTGGAACAGTCTGCGACAGTTTGGGACAGTCTAGGACTTGTTTGGGACAGTCTGGGACCGTCTGGGACCTTCTGGGACAGTCTAGGACTTGTTTGAGACAGTCTTGGACCGTCTGGGACCGTCTGGGACAGTCTGGGACTTGTTTGGAACAGTCTGGGACAGTCTGGGACTGTCTGGGACTTGTTTGGAACAGCCTGGGACAGTCTGGGGTAGTCTGGGACTTGTTTGGAACAGTCTGCGACAGTTTGGGACAGTCTGAGACTTGTTTGGAACAGTCTGCGACAGTCTGGGATAGTCTGGGACTTGTTTGGGACAGTCTGGTAACGTCTGGGTCCGTCTGGGACAGTCTAGGACTTGTTTGGGACTGTCTGGGACAATCTGGGACAGTCTGGGACTTGTTTGGAACAGCCTGGGACAGTCTGGGACAGTCTAGGACTTGTTTGGAAAAATCTGGGATCGTCTGGGACCTTCTGGAACAGTCTGGGACTTGTATGGAACAGTCTGCGACAGTTTGGGACCGTCTGGGACTTATTTGGAACAGTCTGCGACCGTTTGAGACCGTCTGGGACTTGTGTGGAACAGTCTGCGACAGTTTGGGACAGTCTAGGACTTGTTTGGGACAGTCTGTGGCCGTCTGGGACAGTCTAGGACTTGTTTTGCGACTGTCTGGGGCAATCTGGGACAGTCTGGGTCTTGTTTGGAACAGTCTGCGACAGTTTGGGACAGTCTAGGACTTGTTTGGCACAGTCTGGTACAATCTGGGACAGTCTGGGACTTGTTTGGAACAGCCTGGGAAAGTCTGGGATAGTCTGGGACTTGTTTGGAACAGTCTGCGACAGTTTGGGACCTTCTGGGACTTGTTTGGAACAGTCTGCGATAGTTTGGGACAGTCTAGGACTTGTTTGGGTCAGTCTGTGACCGTCTGGGACCGTCTGGGACAGTCTAGGACTTGTTTGGGACAGTCTGTGACAGTTTGGGACCGACTGGGACTTGTATGGAACTGTCTGCATCAGTTTGGGACAGTCTAGGACTTGTTTGGGCCAGTCTGGGACCGTCTGGGACCGTCTGGGACTTGTTTGGGACCGTCTGCGGCCGTCTGGGTCAGTCTGGGACTTGTTTGGAACAGTCTGCGACAGTTTGGAACCGTCTGGGACTTGTTTGGAACAGTCTGCGACAGTCTGGGATAGTCTGGGACTTGTTTGGGACAGTCTGGTAACGTCTGGGTCCGTCTGGGACAGTCTAGGACTTGTTTGGGCCAGTCTGGGACCGTCTGGGACCGTCTGGGACTTGTTTGGGACAGTCTGCGGCCGTCTGGGACAGTCTGGAACTTGTTTGGAACAGTCTGCGACAGTTTGGGACCGTCTGGGACTTGTTTGGAACAGTCTGCGACAGTTTGGGACAGTCTAGGACTTGTTTGGGACAGTCTTGGACCGTCTGGGACCGTCTGGGACAGTCTGGCACGTGTTTGGAACAGTCTGGGACAGTCTGGGACTGTCTGGGACTTGTTTGGAACAGCCTGGGACAGTCTGGGGTAGTCTGGGACTTGTTTGGAACAGTCTGCGACAGTTTGGGACCGTCTGGGACTTGTTTGGAACAGTCTGCGACAGTTTGGGACAGTCTGAGACTTGTTTGGAACAGTCTGCGACAGTCTGGGATAGTCTGGGACTTGTTTGGGACAGTCTGGTAACGTCTGGGTCCGTCTGGGACAGTCTAGGACTTGTTTGGGACAGTCTGGGACAATCTGGGACAGTCTGGGACTTGTTTGGAACAGCCTGGGACAGTCTGGGACAGTCTAGGACTTGTTTGGAAAAATCAGGGGTCGTCTGGGACCTTCTGGAACAGTCTGGGACTTGTTTGGAACAGTCTGTGACAGTTTGGGACCGACTGGGACTTGTATGGAACAGTCTGCATCAGTTTGGGACAGTCTAGGACTTGTTTGGGCCAGTCTGGGACCGTCTGGGACCGTCTGGGACTTGTTTGGGACAGTCTGCGGCCGTCTGGGACAGTCTAGGACTTGTTTGGGACAGTCTGGGACCATCTGGGACCTTCTGGGACAGTCAGGGACTTGTTTGGAACAGTCTGCGACAGTTTGGGACAGTCTGGGACTTGTTTGGAACAGTCTGCGACAGTTTGGGACCGTCTGGGACTTGTTTGGAACAGTCTGCGACAGTTTGGGACAGTCTCGGACTTGTTTGCGACTGTCTGGGACAATCTGGGACAGTCTGATACAATCTGGGACAGTCTGGGACTTGTTTGGAACAGCCTGGGAAAGTCTGGGATAGTCTGGGACTTGTTTGGAACAGTCTGTGACAGTTTGGGACCGTCTGGGACTTGTTTGGAACTGTCTGCATCAGTTTGGGACAGTCTAGGACTTGTTTGGGCCAGTCTGGGACCGTCTGGGACTTGTTTGGAACAGTCTGCGACAGTTTGGGACAGTCTGGGACTTGTTTGGGACAGTCTGGGACTTGTTTGGCACAGTCTGGTACAATCTGGGACAGTCTGGGACTTGTTTGGAACAGCCTGGGAAAGTCTGGGATAGTCTGGGACTTGTTTGGAACAGTCTGCGACAGTTTGGGACAGTCTGGGACTTGTTTGGAACAGTCTGCGACAGTCTGGGACAGTCTGTGACTTGTTTGGAACAGTCTGCGTCAGTTTGGGACCGTCTGGGACTTGTTTGGAATAGTCTGCGACAGTTTGGGACAGTCTAGGACTTGTTTGGGACAGTCTGAGACCGTCTGGGACCTTCTGGGACAGTCTGGGACTTGTTTGGAACAGCCTGGGACAGTCTGGGGTAGTCTGGGACTTGTTTGGAACAGTCTGCGACAGTTTGGGACAGTCTAGGAATTGTTTGGGCCAGTCTGGGACCGTCTGGGACTTGTTTGGAACAGTCTGCGACAGTCTGGGATAGTCTGGGACTTGTTTGGGACAGTCTGGTAACGTCTGGGTCCGTCTGGGACAGTCTAGGACTTGTTTGGGACAGTCTGGGACAATCTGGGACAGTCTGGGACTTGTTTGGAACAGCCTGGGACAGTCTGGGACAGTCTAGGACTTGTTTGGAAAAATCTGGGATCGTCTGGGACCTTCTGGAACAGTCTGGGACTTGTATGGAACAGTCTGCGACAGTTTGGGACCGTCTGGGTCTTGTTTGGAACAGTCTGCGACCGTTTGAGACCGTCTGGGACTTGTGTGGAACAGTCTGCGACAGTTTGGGACAGTCTAGGACTTGTTTGGGACAGTCTGTGGCCGTTTGGGACAGTGTAGGACTTGTTTGCGACTGTCTGGGACAATCTGGGACACTCTGGGTCTTGTTTGGAACAGTCTGCGACAGTTTTGGACAGTCTAGGACTTGTTTGGGACAGTCTGGGACTTGTTTGGCACAGTCTGGTACAATCTGGGACAGTCTGGGACTTGTTTGGAACAGCCTGGGAAAGTCTGGGACAGTCTGGGTCTTGTTTGGAACAGTCTGCGACAGTTTGGGACAGTCTAGGACTTGTTTGGGCCAGTCTGGGACCGTCTGGGACTTGTTTGGAACAGTCTGCGACAGTTTGGGACCGTCTGGGACTTGTTTGGAACAGTCTGCGACAGTTTGGGACAGTCTAGGACTTGTTTGCGACTGTCTGGGACAATCTGGGACAGTCTGGGTCTTGTTTGGAACAGTCTGCGACAGTTTTGGACAGTCTAGGACTTGTTTGGGACAGTATGGGACTTGTTTGGCACAGTCTGGTACAATCTGGGACAGTCTGGGACTTGTTTGGAACAGTCTGCGACAGTTTGGGACAGTCTGGGACTTGTTTGGAACAGTCTGCGACAGTTTGGGACAGACTGGGACTTGTTTGGAACAGTGTGCGACAGTTTGAGACCGTCTGGGACTTGTTTGGGTCAGTCTGGGACCGTCTGGGACTTGTTTGGAACAGTCTGCGACAGTTTGGGACCGTCTGGGACTTGTTTGGAACAGTCTGCGACAGTTTGGGACAGTCTAGGACTTGTTTGGAACAGCCTGGGACCGTCTGGGACCGTCTGGGACAGTCTGGGACTTGTTTGGAACAGTCTGCGACAGTTTGGGACCGTCTGGGACTTGTTTGGAACAGTCTGGGACAGTCTGGGACTTGTTTGGAACAGCCTAGGACAGTCTGGGGTAGTCTGGGACTTGTTTGGAACAGTCTGCGACAGTTTGGGACCGTCCGGGACTTGTTTGGAACAGTCTGCGACAGTCTGGGATAGTCTGGGACTTGTTTGGAACAGTCTGCGACAGTTTGGGTCAGTCTAATACTTGTTTGGGACAGTCTGGTAACGTCTGGGTCCGTCTGGGACAGTCTAGGACTTGTTTGGGACAGTCTAGGACAATCTGGGACAGTCTGAGACTTGTTTGGAACAGCCTGGGACAGTCTGGGATAGTCTGGGACTTGTTTGGAACAGTCTGCGACAGTTTGGGACCGTCTGGGACTTGTTTGGAACAGTCTGCGACAGTTTGGGACAGTCTAGGACTTGTTTGGGACAGTCTGGGACCGTCTGGGACCTTCTGGGACAGTCTAGGACTTGTTTGAGACAGTCTTGGACCGTCTGGGACCGTCTGGGACAGTCTGGGACTTGTTTGGAACAGTCTGGGACAGTCTGGGACTGTCTGGGACTTGTTTGGAACAGCCTGGGACAGTCTGGGGTAGTCTGGGACTTGTTTGGAACAGTCTGCGACAGTTTGGGACCGTCTGGGACTTGTTTGGAACAGTCTGCGACAGTTTGGGACAGTCTGAGACTTGTTTGGAACAGTCTGCGACAGTCTGGGATAGTCTGGGACTTGTTTGGGACAGTCTGGTAACGTCTGGGTCCGTCTGGGACAGTCTAGGACTTGTTTGGGACAGTCTGGGACAATCTGGGACAGTCTGGGACTTGTTTGGAACAGCCTGGGACAGTCTGGGACAGTCTAGGACTTGTTTGGAAAAATCTGGGATCGTCTGGGACCTTCTGGAACAGTCTGGGACTTGTATGGAACAGTCTGCGACAGTTTGGGACCGTCTGGGACTTGTTTGGAACAGTCTGCTACCGTTTGAGACCGTCTGGGACTTGTATGGAACAGTCTGCGACAGTTTGGGACAGTCTAGGACTTGTTTGGGACAGTCTGTGGCCGTCTGGGACAGTCTAGGACTTGTTTTGCGACTGTCTGGGACAATCTGGGACAGTCTGGGTCTTGTTTGGAACAGTGTGCGACAGTTTTGGACAGTCTAGGACTTGTTTGGGACAGTCTGGGACTTGTTTGGCACAGTCTGGTACAATCTGGGACAGTCTGGGACTTGTTTGGAACAGCCTGGGAAAGTCTGGGATAGTCTGGGACTTGTTTGGAACAGTCTGTGACAGTTTGGGACCGACTGGGACTTGTATGGAACAGTCTGCATCAGTTTGGGACAGTCTAGGACTTGTTTGGGCCAGTCTGGGACCGTCTGGGACTTGTTTGGGACAGTCTGCGGCCGTCTGGGACAGTCTGGGACTTGTTTGGAACAGTCTGCGACAGTTTGGAACCGTCTGGGACTTGTTTGGAACAGTCCGCGACAGTCTGGGATAGTCTGGGACTTGTTTGGGACAGTCTGGTAACGTCTGGGTCCGTGTGGGACAGTCTAGGACTTGTTTGGGACAGTCTGGGACAATCTGGGACAGTCTGGGACTTGTTTGGAACAGCCTGGGACAGTCTGGGACAGTCTAGGACTTGTTTGGAAAAATCTGGGATCGTCTGGGGCCTTCTGGAACAGTCTGGGACTTGTATGGAACAGTCTGCGACAGTTTGGGACCGTCTGGGACTTGTTTGGAACAGTCTGCGACCGTTTGAGACCGTCTGGGACTTGTGTGGAACAGTCTGCGACAGTTTGGGACAGTCTAGGACTTGTTTGGGACAGTCTGGGACCATCTGGGACCTTCTGGGACAGTCAGGGACTTGTTTGGAACAGTCTGCGACAGTTTGGGACCGTCTGGGACTTGTTTGGAACAGTCTGCGACAGTTTGGGACCGTCTGGGACTTGTTTGGAACAGTCTGCGACAGTTTGGGACAGTCTCGGACTTGTTTGCGACTGTCTGGGACAATCTGGGACAGTCTGATACAATCTGGGACAGTCTGGGACTTGTTTGGAACAGCCTGGGAAAGTCTGGGATAGTCTGGGACTTGTTTGGAACAGTCTGTGACAGTTTGGGACCGTCTGGGACTTGTTTGCGACTGTCTGGGACAATCTGGGACAGTCTGATACAATCTGGGACAGTCTGGGACTTGTTTGGAACAGCCTGGGAAAGTCTGGGATAGTCTGGGACTTGTTTGGAACAGTCTGCATCAGTTTGGGACAGTCTAGTACTTGTTTGGGCCAGTCTGGGACCGTCTGGGACTTGTTTGGAACAGTCTGCGACAGTCTGGGATAGTCTGGGACTTGTTTGGGACAGTCTGGTAACGTCTGGGTCCGTCTGGGACAGTCTAGGACTTGTTTGGGACAGTCTGGGACAATCTGGGACAGTCTGGGACTTGTTTGGAACAGCCTGGGACAGTCTGGGACAGTCTAGGACTTGTTTGGAAAAATCTAGGATCGTCTGGGACCTTCTGGAACAGTCTGGGACTTGTATGGAACAGTCTGCGACAGTTTGGGACCGTCTGGGTCTTGTTTGGAACAGTCTGCGACCGTTTGAGACCGTCTGGGACTTGTGTGGAACAGTCTGCGACAGTTTGGGACAGTCTAGGACTTGTTTGGGACAGTCTGTGGCCGTCTGGGACAGTCTAGGACTTGTTTTGCGACTGTCTGGGACAATCTGGGACAGTCTGGGTCTTGTTTGGAAGAGTCTGCGACAGTTTTGGACAGTCTAGGACTTGTTTGGGACAGTCTGGGACTTGTTTGGCACAGTCTGGTACAATCTGGGACAGTCAGGCACTTGTTTGGAACAGCCTGGGAAAGTCTGGGATAGTCTGGGACTTGTTTGGAACAGTCTGTGACAGTTTGGGACCGACTGGGACTTGTATGGAACAGTCTGCATCAGTTTGGGACAGTCTAGGACTTGTTTGGGCCAGTCTGGGACCGTCTGGGACCGTCTGGGACTTGTTTGGGACAGTCTGCGGCCGTCTGGGACAGTCTAGGACTTGTTTGGGACAGTCTGGGACCATCTGGGACCTTCTGGGACAGTCAGGGACTTGTTTGGAACAGTCTGCGACAGTTTGGGACCGTCTGGGACTTGTTTGGAACAGTCTGCGACAGTTTGGGACCGTCTGGGACTTGTTTGGAACAGTCTGCGACAGTTTGGGACAGTCTCGGACTTGTTTGCGACTGTCTGGGACAATCTGGGACAGTCTGGTACAATCTGGGACAGTCTGGGACTTGTTTGGAACAGCCTGGGAAAGTCTGGGATAGTCTGGGACTTGTTTGGAACAGTCTGCATCAGTTTGGGACAGTCTAGGACTTGTTTGGGCCAGTCTGGGACCGTCTGGGACTTGTTTGGAACAGTCTGCGACAGTCTGGGATAGTCTGGGACTTGTTTGGGACAGTCTGGTAACGTCTGGGTCCGTCTGGGACAGTCTAGGACTTGTTTGGGACAGTCTGGGACAATCTGGGACAGTCTGGGACTTGTTTGGAACAGCCTGGGACAGTCTGGGACAGTCTAGGACTTGTTTGGAAAAATCTGGGATCGTCTGGGACCTTCTGGAACAGTCTGGGACTTGTATGGAACAGTCTGCGACAGTTTGGGACCGTCTGGGTCTTGTTTGGAACAGTCTGCGACCGTTTGAGACCGTCTGGGACTTGTGTGGAACAGTCTGCGACAGTTTGGGACAGTCTAGGACTTGTTTGGGACAGTCTGTGGCCGTCTGGGACAGTCTAGGACTTGTTTTGCGACTGTCTGGGACAATCTGGGACAGTCTGGGTCTTGTTTGGAACAGTCTGCGACAGTTTTGGACAGTCTAGGACTTGTTTGGGACAGTCTGGGACTTGTTTGGCACAGTCTGGTACAATCTGGGACAGTCAGGCACTTGTTTGGAACAGCCTGGGAAAGTCTGGGATAGTCTGGGACTTGTTTGGAACAGTCTGTGACAGTTTGGGACCGACTGGGACTTGTATGGAACAGTCTGCATCAGTTTGGGACAGTCTAGGACTTGTTTGGGCCAGTCTGGGACCGTCTGGGACCGTCTGGGACTTGTTTGGGACAGTCTGCGGCCGTCTGGGACAGTCTAGGACTTGTTTGGGACAGTCTGGGACCATCTGGGACCTTCTGGGACAGTCAGGGACTTGTTTGGAACAGTCTGCGACAGTTTGGGACCGTCTGGGACTTGTTTGGAACAGGCTGCGACAGTTTGGGACCGTCTGGGACTTGTTTGGAACAGTCTGCGACAGTTTGGGACAGTCTCGGACTTGTTTGCGACTGTCTGGGACAATCTGGGACAGTCTGGTACAATCTGGGACAGTCTGGGACTTGTTTGGAACAGCCTGGGAAAGTCTGGGATAGTCTGGGACTTGTTTGGAACAGTCTGTGACAGTTTGGGACAGTGTAGGACTTGTTTGCGACTGTCTGGGACAATCTGGGACAGTCTGGGTCTTGTTTGGAACAGTCTGCGACAGTTTTGGACAGTCTAGGACTTGTTTGGGACAGTCTGGGACTTGTTTGGCACAGTCTGGTACAATCTGGGACAGTCTGGGACTTGTTTGGAACAGCCTGGGAAAGTCTGGGACAGTCTGGGTCTTGTTTGGAACAGTCTGCGACAGTTTGGGACAGTCTAGGACTTGTTTGGGCCAGTCTGGGACCGTCTGGGACTTGTTTGGAACAGTCTGCGACAGTTTGGGACCGTCTGGGACTTGTTTGGAACAGTCTGCGACAGTTTGGGACAGTCTAGGACTTGTTTGCGACTGTCTGGGACAATCTGGGACAGTCTGGGTCTTGTTTGGAACAGTCTGCGACAGTTTTGGACAGTCTAGGACTTGTTTGGGACAGTCTGGGACTTGTTTGGCACAGTCTGGTACAATCTGGGACAGTCTGGGACTTGTTTGGAACAGCCTGGGAAAGTCTGGGATAGTCTGGGACTTGTTTGGAACAGTCTGCGACAGTTTGGGACCGTTTGGGACTTGTTTGGAACAGTCTGCGATAGTTTGGGACAGTCTAGGACTTGTTTGGGACATTCTGTGACCGTCTGGGACCGTCTGGGACAGTCTGGGACTTGTTTGGAACAGTCTGCGACAGTTTGGGACAGTCTGGGACTTGTTTGGAACAGTCTGCGACAGTTTGGGACAGACTGGGACTTGTTTGGAACAGTGTGCGACAGTTTGAGACCGTCTGGGACTTGTTTGGGTCAGTCTGGGACCGTCTGGGACTTGTTTGGAACAGTCTGCGACAGTTTGGGACCGTCTGGGACTTGTTTGGAACAGTCTGCGACAGTTTGGGACAGTCTAGGACTTGTTTGGAACAGCCTGGGACCGTCTGGGACCGTCTGGGACAGTCTGGGACTTGTTTGGAACAGTCTGCGACAGTTTGGGACCGTCTGGGACTTGTTTGGAACAGTCTGCGACAGTTTGGGACAGTCTAGGACTTGTTTGGGACAGTCTGGGACCGTCTGGGACCGTCTGGGACAGTCTGGGACTTGTTTGGAACAGTCTGGGACAGTCTGGGACTTGTTTGGAACAGCCTGGGACAGTCTGGGGTAGTCTGGGACTTGTTTGGAACAGTCTGCGACAGTTTGGGACCGTCCGGGACTTGTTTGGAACAGTCTGCGACAGTCTGGGATAGTCTGGGACTTGTTTGGAACAGTCTGCGACAGTTTGGGTCAGTCTAATACTTGTTTGGGACAGTCTGGTAACGTCTGGGTCCGTCTGGGACAGTCTAGGACTTGTTTGGGACAGTCTAGGACAATCTGGGACAGTCTGAGACTTGTTTGGAACAGCCTGGGACAGTCTGGGATAGTCTGGGACTTGTTTGGAACAGTCTGCGACAGTTTGGGACCGTCTGGGACTTGTTTGGAACAGTCTGCGACAGTTTGGGACAGTCTAGGACTTGTTTGGGACAGTCTGGGACCGTCTGGGACCTTCTGGGACAGTCTAGGACTTGTTTGAGACAGTCTTGGACCGTCTGGGACCGTCTGGGACAGTCTGGGACTTGTTTGGAACAGTCTGGGACAGTCTGGGACTGTCTGGGACTTGTTTGGAACAGCCTGGGACAGTCTGGGGTAGTCTGGGACTTGTTTGGAACAGTCTGCGACAGTTTGGGACCGTCTAGGACTTGTTTGGGACAGTCTGGGACAATCTGGGACAGTCTGGGACTTGTTTGGGACAGTCTGCGGCCGTCTGGGACAGTCTGGGACTTGTTTGGAACAGTCTGCGACAGTTTGGAACCGTCTGGGACTTGTTTGGAACAGTCCGCGACAGTCTGGGATAGTCTGGGACTTGTTTGGGACAGTCTGGTAACGTCTGGGTCCGTGTGGGACAGTCTAGGACTTGTTTGGGACAGTCTGGGACAATCTGGGACAGTCTGGGACTTGTTTGGAACAGCCTGGGACAGTCTGGGACAGTCTAGGACTTGTTTGGAAAAATCTGGGATCGTCTGGGGCCTTCTGGAACAGTCTGGGACTTGTATGGAACAGTCTGCGACAGTTTGGGACCGTCTGGGACTTGTTTGGAACAGTCTGCGACCGTTTGAGACCGTCTGGGACTTGTGTGGAACAGTCTGCGACAGTTTGGGACAGTCTAGGACTTGTTTGGGACAGTCTGGGACCATCTGGGACCTTCTGGGACAGTCAGGGACTTGTTTGGAACAGTCTGCGACAGTTTGGGACCGTCTGGGACTTGTTTGGAACAGTCTGCGACAGTTTGGGACCGTCTGGGACTTGTTTGGAACAGTCTGCGACAGTTTGGGACAGTCTCGGACTTGTTTGCGACTGTCTGGGACAATCTGGGACAGTCTGGGACTTGTTTGGAACAGCCTGGGAAAGTCTGGGATAGTCTGGGACTTGTTTGGAACAGTCTGTGACAGTTTGGGACCTTCTGGGACTTGTTTGGAACAGTCTGCGACAGTTTGGGACAGTCTCGGACTTGTTTGCGACTGTCTGGGACAATCTGGGACAGTCTGATACAATCTGGGACAGTCTGGGACTTGTTTGGAACAGCCTGGGAAAGTCTGGGATAGTCTGGGACTTGTTTGGAACAGTCTGTGACAGTTTGGGACCGTCTGGGACTTGTTTGGAACTGTCTGCATCAGTTTGGGACAGTCTAGGACTTGTTTGGGCCAGTCTGGGACCGTCTGGGACTTGTTTGGAACAGTCTGCGACAGTTTGGGACAGTCTGGGACTTGTTTGGGACAGTCTGGGACTTGTTTGGCACAGTCTGGTACAATCTGGGACAGTCTGGGACTTGTTTGGAACAGCCTGGGAAAGTCTGGGATAGTCTGGGACTTGTTTGGAACAGTCTGCGACAGTTTGGGACAGTCTGGGACGTGTTTGGAACAGTCTGCGACAGTCTGGGACAGTCTGTGACTTGTTTGGAACAGTCTGCATCAGTTTGGGACCGTCTGGGACTTGTTTGGAATAGTCTGCGACAGTTTGGGACAGTCTAGGACTTGTTTGGGACAGTCTGAGACCGTCTGGGACCTTCTGGGACAGTCTGGGACTTGTTTGGAACAGCCTGGGACAGTCTGGGGTAGTCTGGGACTTGTTTGGAACAGTCTGCGACAGTTTGGGACAGTCTAGGAATTGTTTGGGACAGTCTGGGACCATCTGGGACAGTCTAGGACCGTCTGGGACAGTCTAGGATACGTTTGGGACAGTCTGGGACCGTCTGGGACAGTCTGGGACTTGTTTGGAACAGCCTGGGACAGTCTGGGGTAGTCTGGGACTTGTTTGGAACAGTCTGCGACAGTTTGGGACAGTCTAGGACTTGTTTGGGACAGTCTGTGACCGTCTGGGACAGTCTGGGACTTGTTTGGAACAGTCTGCGACAGTTTGGGACAGTCTAATACTTGTTTGGGACAGTCTGGTAACGTCTGGGTCCGTCTGGGACAGTCTAGGACTTGTTTGGGACAGTCTAGGACAATCTGGGACAGTCTGGGACTTGTTCGGAACAGCCTGGGACAGTCTGGGATAGTCTGGGACTTATTTGGAACAGTCTGCGACAGTTTGGGACCGTCTGGGACTTGTTTGGAACAGTCTGCGACAGTTTGGGACAGTCTAGGACTTGTTTGGGACAGTCTGGGACCGTCTGGGACCTTCTGGGACAGTCTAGGACTTGTTTGAGACAGTCTTGGACCGTCTGGGACCGTCTGGGACAGTCTGGGACTTGTTTGGTACAGTCTGGGACAGTCTGGGACTGTCTGGGACTTGTTTGGAACAGCCTGGGACAGTCTGGGGTAGTCTGGGACTTGTTTGGAACAGTCTGCGACAGTTTTGGACAGTCTAGGACTTGTTTGGGACAGTCTGGGACTTGTTTTGCACAGTCTGGTACGATCTGGGACAGTCTGGGACTTGTTTGGAACAGCCTGGGAAAGTCTGGGATAGTCTGGGACTTGTTTGGAACAGTCTGTGACAGTTTGGGACCGACTGGGACTTGTATGGAACAGTCTGCATCAGTTTGGGACAGTCTAGGACTTGTTTGGGCCAGTCTGGGACCGTCTGGGACCGTCTGGGACTTGTTTGGGACAGTCTGCGGCCGTCTGGGACAGTCTGGGACTTGTTTGGAACAGTCTGCGACAGTTTGGAACCGTCTGGGACTTGTTTGGAACAGTCCGCGACAGTCTGGGATAGTCTGGGACTTGTTTGGGACAGTCTGGTAACGTCTGGGTCCGTCTGGGACAGTCTAGGACTTGTTTGGGACAGTCTGGGACAATCTGGGACAGTCTGGGACTTGTTTGGAACAGCCTGGGACAGTCTGGGACAGTCTAGGACTTGTTTGGAGAAATCTGGGATCGTCTGGGGCCTTCTGGAACAGTCTGGGACTTGTATGGAACAGTCTGCGACAGTTTGGGACCGTCTGGGACTTGTTTGGAACAGTCTGCGACCGTTTGAGACCGTCTGGGACTTGTGTGGAACAGTCTGCGACAGTTTGGGACAGTCTAGGACTTGTTTGGGACAGTCTGGGACCATCTGGGACCTTCTGGGACAGTCAGGGACTTGTTTGGAACAGTCTGCGACAGTTTGGGACCGTCTGGGACTTGTTTGGAACAGTCTGCGACAGTTTGGGACCGTCTGGGACTTGTTTGGAACAGTCTGCGACAGTTTGGGACAGTCTCGGACTTGTTTGCGACTGTCTGGGACAATCTGGGACAGTCTGATACAATCTGGGACAGTCTGGGACTTGTTTGGAACAGCCTGGGAAAGTCTGGGATAGTCTGGGACTTGTTTGGAACAGTCTGTGACAGTTTGGGACCGTCTGGGACTTGTTTGGAACAGTCTGCGACAGTTTGGGACAGTCTCGGACTTGTTTGCGACTGTCTGGGACAATCGGGGACAGTCTGATACAATCTGGGACAGTCTGGGACTTGTTTGGAACAGCCTGGGAAAGTCTGGGATAGTCTGGGACTTGTTTGGAACAGTCTGTGACAGTTTGGGACCGTCTGGGACTTGTTTGGAACTGTCTGCATCAGTTTGGGACAGTCTAGGACTTGTTTGGGCCAGTCTGGGACCGTCTGGGACTTGTTTGGAACAGTCTGCGACAGTTTGGGACAGTCTGGGACTTGTTTGGGACAGTCTGGGACTTGTTTGGCACAGTCTGGTACAATCTGGGACAGTCTGGGACTTGTTTGGAACAGCCTGGGAAAGTCTGGGATAGTCTGGGACTTGTTTGGAACAGTCTGCGACAGTTTGGGACAGTCTGGGACTTGTTTGGAACAGTCTGCGACAGTCTGGGACAGTCTGTGACTTGTTTGGAACAGTCTGCGTCAGTTTGGGACCGTCTGGGACTTGTTTGGAATAGTCTGCGACAGTTTGGGACAGTCTAGGACTTGTTTGGGACAGTCTGAGACCGTCTGGGACCTTCTGGGACAGTCTGGGACTTGTTTGGAACAGCCTGGGACAGTCTGGGGTAGTCTGGGACTTGTTTGGAACAGTCTGCGACAGTTTGGGACAGTCTAGGAATTGTTTGGGACAGTCTGGGACCATCTGGGACAGTCTAGGACCGTCTGGGACAGTCTAGGATACGTTTGGGACAGTCTGGGACCGTCTGGGACAGTCTGGGACTTGTTTGGAACAGCCTGGGACAGTCTGGGGTAGTCTGGGACTTGTTTGGAACAGTCTGCGACAGTTTGGGACAGTCTAGGACTTGTTTGGGACAGTCTGTGACCGTCTGGGACAGTCTGGGACTTGTTTGGAACAGTCTGCGACAGTTTGGGACAGTCTAATACTTGTTTGGGACAGTCTGGTAACGTCTGGGTCCGTCTGGGACAGTCTAGGACTTGTTTGGGACAGTCTAGGACAATCTGGGACAATCTGGGACTTGTTCGGAACAGCCTGGGACAGTCTGGGATAGTCTGGGACTTATTTGGAACAGTCTGCGACAGTTTGGGACCGTCTGGGACTTGTTTGGAACAGTCTGCGACAGTTTGGGACAGTCTAGGACTTGTTTGGGACAGTCTGGGACCGTCTGGGACCTTCTGGGACAGTCTAGGACTTGTTTGAGACAGTCTTGGACCGTCTGGGACCGTCTGGGACAGTCTGGGACTTGTTTGGAACAGTCTGGGACAGTCTGGGACTGTCTGGGACTTGTTTGGAACAGCCTGGGACAGTCTGGGGTAGTCTGGGACTTGTTTGGAACAGTCTGCGACAGTTTGGGACCGTCTGGGACAGTTTGGGACCGTCTGGGACTTGTTTGGGACAGTCTGGGACTTGTTTGGCACAGTCTGGTACAATCTGGGACAGTCTGGGACTTGTTTGGAACAGCCTGGGAAAGTCTGGGATAGTCTGGGACTTGTTTGGAACAGTCTGCGACAGTTTGGGACAGTCTGGGACTTGTTTGGAACAGTCTGCGACAGTCTGGGACAGTCTGTGACTTGTTTGGAACAGTCTGCGTCAGTTTGGGACCGTCTGGGACTTGTTTGGAATAGTCTGCGACAGTTTGGGACAGTCTAGGACTTGTTTGGGACAGTCTGAGACCGTCTGGGACCTTCTGGGACAGTCTGGGACTTGTTTGGAACAGCCTGGGACAGTCTGGGGTAGTCTGGGACTTGTTTGGAACAGTCTGCGACAGTTTGGGACAGTCTAGGAATTGTTTGGGACAGTCTGGGACCATCTGGGTCAGTCTAGGACCGTCTGGGACAGTCTGGGATACGTTTGGGACAGTCTGGGACCGTCTGGGACAGTCTGGGACTTGTTTGGAACAGCCTGGGACAGTCTGGGGTAGTCTGGGACTTGTTTGGAACAGTCTGCGACAGTTTGGGACAGTCTAGGACTTGTTTGGTACAGTCTGTGACCGTCTGGGACAGTCTGGGACTTGTTTGGAACAGTCTGCGACAGTTTGGGACAGTCTAATACTTGTTTGGGACAGTCTGGTAACGTCTGGGTCCGTCTGGGACAGTCTAGGACTTGTTTGGGACAGTCTAGGACAATCTGGGACAGTCTGGGACTTGTTTGGAACAGCCTGGGACAGTCTGGGATAGTCTGGGACTTATTTGGAACAGTCTGCGACAGTTTGGGACCGTCTGGGACTTGTTTGGAACAGTCTGCGACAGTTTGGGACAGTCTAGGACTTGTTTGGGACAGTCTGGGACCGTCTGGGACCTTCTGGGACAGTCTAGGACTTGTTTGAGACAGTCTTGGACCGTCTGGGACCGTCTGGGACAGTCTGGGACTTGTTTGGAACAGTCTGGGACAGTCTGGGACTGTCTGGGACTTGTTTGGAACAGTCTGCGACAGTTTGGGACAGTCTAGGACTTGTTTGGGACAGTCTGGGACCGTCTGGGACCTTCTGGGACAGTCTAGGACTTGTTTGAGACAGTCTTGGACCGTCTGGGACCGTCTGGGACAGTCTGGGACTTGTTTGGAACAGTCTGGGACAGTCTGGGGTAGTCTGGGACTTGTTTGGAACAGTCTGCGACAGTTTGGGACCGTCTGGGACTTGTTTGGAACAGTCTGCGACAGTTTGGGACAGTCTGAGACTTGTTTGGAACAGTCTGCGACAGTCTGGGATAGTCTGGGACTTGTTTGGGACAGTCTGGTAACGTCTGGGTCCGTCTGGGACAGTCTAGGACTTGTTTGGGACAGTCTGGGACAATCTGGGACAGTCTGGGACTTGTTTGGAACAGCCTGGGACAGTCTGGGACAGTCTAGGACTTGTTTGGAAAAATCTGGGATCGTCTGGGACCTTCTGGAACAGTCTGGGACTTGTATGGAACAGTCTGCGACAGTTTGGGACCGTCTGGGACTTATTTGGAACAGTCTGCGACCGTTTGAGACCGTCTGGGACTTGTGTGGAACAGTCTGCGACAGTTTGGGACAGTCTAGGACTTGTTTGGGACAGTCTGAGACCGTCTGGGACCTTCTGGGACAGTCTGGGACTTGTTTGGAACAGCCTGGGACAGTCTGGGGTAGTCTGGGACTTGTTTGGAACAGTCTGCGACAGTTTGGGACAGTCTAGGAATTGTTTGGGACAGTCTGGGACCATCTGGGACAGTCTAGGACCGTCTGGGACAGTCTAGGATACGTTTGGGACAGTCTGGGACCGTCTGGGACAGTCTGGGATTTGTTTGGAACAGCCTGGGACAGTCTGGGGTAGTCTGGGACTTGTTTGGAACAGTCTGCGACAGTTTGGGACAGTCTAGGACTTGTTTGGTAAAGTCTGTGACCGTCTGGGACAGTCTGGGACTTGTTTGGAACAGTCTGCGACAGTTTGGGACAGTCTAATACTTGTTTGGGACAGTCTGGTAACGTCTGGGTCCGTCTGGGACAGTCTAGGACTTGTTTGGGACAGTCTAGGACAATCTGGGACAGTCTGGGACTTGTTTGGAACAGCCTGGGACAGTCTGGGATAGTCTGGGACTTATTTGGAACAGTCTGCGACAGTTTGGGACCGTCTGGGACTTGTTTGGAACAGTCTGCGACAGTTTGGGACAGTCTAGGACTTGTTTGGGACAGTCTGGGACCGTCTGGGACCTTCTGGGACAGTCTAGGACTTGTTTGAGACAGTCTTGGACCGTCTGGGACCGTCTGGGACAGTCTGGGACTTGTTTGGAACAGTCTGGGACAGTCTGGGACTGTCTGGGACTTGTTTGGAACAGCCTGGGACAGTCTGGGGTAGTCTGGGACTTGTTTGGAACAGTCTGCGACAGTTTGGGACCGTCTGGGACTTGTTTGGAACAGTCTGCGACAGTTTGGGACAGTCTGAGACTTGTTTGGAACAGTCTGCGACAGTCTGGGATAGTCTGGGACTTGTTTGGGACAGTCTGGTAACGTCTGGGTCCGTCTGGGACAGTCTAGGACTTGTTTGGGACAGTCTGGGACAATCTGGGACAGTCTGGGACTTGTTTGGAACAGCCTGGGACAGTCTGGGACAGTCTAGGACTTGTTTGGAAAAATCTGGGATCGTCTGGGACCTTCTGGAACAGTCTGGGACTTGTATGGAACAGTCTGCGACAGTTTGGGACCGTCTGGGACTTATTTGGAACAGTCTGCGACCGTTTGAGACCGTCTGGGACTTGTGTGGAACAGTCTGCGACAGTTTGGGACAGTCTAGGACTTGTTTGGGACAGTCTGTGGCCGTCTGGGACAGTCTAGGACTTGTTTTGCGACTGTCTGGGGCAATCTGGGACAGTCTGGGTCTTGTTTGGAACAGTCTGCGACAGTTTGGGACAGTCTAGGACTTGTTTGGCACAGTCTGGTACAATCTGGGACAGTCTGGGACTTGTTTGGAACAGCCTGGGAAAGTCTGGGATAGTCTGGGACTTGTTTGGAACAGTCTGCGACAGTTTGGGACCTTCTGGGACTTGTTTGGAACAGTCTGCGATAGTTTGGGACAGTCTAGGACTTGTTTGGGTCAGTCTGTGACCGTCTGGGACCGTCTGGGACAGTCTAGGACTTGTTTGGGACAGTCTGTGACAGTTTGGGACCGACTGGGACTTGTATGGAACTGTCTGCATCAGTTTGGGACAGTCTAGGACTTGTTTGGGCCAGTCTGGGACCGTCTGGGACCGTCTGGGACTTGTTTGGGACAGTCTGCGGCCGTCTGGGTCAGTCTGGGACTTGTTTGGAACAGTCTGCGACAGTTTGGAACCGTCTGGGACTTGTTTGGAACAGTCTGCGACAGTCTGGGATAGTCTGGGACTTGTTTGGGACAGTCTGGTAACGTCTGGGTCCGTCTGGGACAGTCTAGGACTTGTTTGGGCCAGTCTGGGACCGTCTGGGACCGTCTGGGACTTGTTTGGGACAGTCTGCGGCCGTCTGGGACAGTCTGGAACTTGTTTGGAACAGTCTGCGACAGTTTGGGACCGTCTGGGACTTGTTTGGAAAAGTCTGCGACAGTTTGGGACAGTCTAGGACTTGTTTGGGACAGTCTTGGACCGTCTGGGACCGTCTGGGACAGTCTGGCACGTGTTTGGAACAGTCTGGGACAGTCTGGGACTGTCTGGGACTTGTTTGGAACAGCCTGGGACAGTCTGGGATAGTCTGGGACTTGTTTGGAACAGTCTGCGACAGTTTGGGACCGTCTGGGACTTGTTTGGAACAGTCTGCGACAGTTTGGGACAGTCTGAGACTTGTTTGGAACAGTCTGCGACAGTCTGGGATAGTCTGGGACTTGTTTGGGACAGTCTGGTAACGTCTGGGTCCGTCTGGGACAGTCTAGGACTTGTTTGGGACAGTCTGGGACAATCTGGGACAGTCTGGGACTTGTTTGGAACAGCCTGGGACAGTCTGGGACAGTCTAGGACTTGTTTGGAAAAATCAGGGATCGTCTGGGACCTTCTGGAACAGTCTGGGACTTGTTTGGAACAGTCTGTGACAGTTTGGGACCGACCGGGACTTGTATGGAACAGTCTGCATCAGTTTGGGACAGTCTAGGACTTGTTTGGGCCAGTCTGGGACCGTCTGGGACCGTCTGGGACTTGTTTGGGACAGTCTGCGGCCGTCTGGGACAGTCTAGGACTTGTTTGGGACAGTCTGGGACCATCTGGGACCTTCTGGGACAGTCAGGGACTTGTTTGGAACAGTCTGCGACAGTTTGGGACAGTCTGGGACTTGTTTGGAACAGTCTGCGACAGTTTGGGACCGTCTGGGACTTGTTTGGAACAGTCTGCGACAGTTTGGGACAGTCTCGGACTTGTTTGCGACTGTCTGGGACAATCTGGGACAGTCTGATACAATCTGGGACAGTCTGGGACTTGTTTGGAACAGCCTGGGAAAGTCTGGGATAGTCTGGGACTTGTTTGGAACAGTCTGTGACAGTTTGGGACCGTCTGGGACTTGTTTGGAACTGTCTGCATCAGTTTGGGACAGTCTAGGACTTGTTTGGGCCAGTCTGGGACTTGTTTGGCACAGTCTGGTACAATCTGGGACAGTCTGGGACTTGTTTGGAACAGCCTGGGAAAGTCTGGGATAGTCTGGGACTTGTTTGGAACAGTCTGCGACAGTTTGGGACAGTCTGGGACTTGTTTGGAACAGTCTGCGACAGTCTGGGACAGTCTGTGACTTGTTTGGAACAGTCTGCGTCAGTTTGGGACCGTCTGGGACTTGTTTGGAATAGTCTGCGACAGTTTGGGACAGTCTAGGACTTGTTTGGGACAGTCTGAGACCGTCTGGGACCTTCTGGGACAGTCTGGGACTTGTTTGGAACAGCCTGGGACAGTCTGGGGTAGTCTGGGACTTGTTTGGAACAGTCTGCGACAGTTTGGGACAGTCTAGGAATTGTTTGGGACAGTCTGGGACCATCTGGGACAGTCTAGGACCGTCTGGGACAGTCTAGGATACGTTTGGGACAGTCTGGGACCGTCTGGGACAGTCTGGGACTTGTTTGGAACAGCCTGGGACAGTCTGGGGTAGTCTGGGACTTGTTTGGAACAGTCTGCGACAGTTTGGGACAGTCTAGGACTTGTTTGGGACAGTCTGTGACCGTCTGGGACAGTCTGGGACTTGTTTGGAACAGTCTGCGACAGTTTGGGACAGTCTAATACTTGTTTGGGACAGTCTGGTAACGTCTGGGTCCGTCTGGGACAGTCTAGGACTTGTTTGGGACAGTCTAGGACAATCTGGGACAGTCTGGGACTTGTTCGGAACAGCCTGGGACAGTATGGGATAGTCTGGGACTTATTTGGAACAGTCTGCGACAGTTTGGGACCGTCTGGGACTTGTTTGGAACAGTCTGCGACAGTTTGGGACAGTCTAGGACTTGTTTGGGACAGTCTGGGACCGTCTGGGACCTTCTGGGACAGTCTAGGACTTGTTTGAGACAGTCTTGGACCGTCTGGGACCGTCTGGGACAGTCTGGGACTTGTTTGGAACAGTCTGGGACAGTCTGGGACTGTCTGGGACTTGTTTGGAACAGCCTGGGACAGTCTGGGGTAGTCTGGGACTTGTTTGGAACAGTCTGCGACAGTTTGGGACCGTCTGGGACTTGTTTGGAACTGTCTGCATCAGTTTGGGACAGTCTAGGACTTGTTTGGGCCAGTCTGGGACCGTCTGGGACTTGTTTGGAACAGTCTGCGACAGTTTGGGACCGTCTGGGACTTGTTTGGGACAGTCTGGGACTTGTTTGGCACAGTCTGGTACAATCTGGGACAGTCTGGGACTTGTTTGGAACAGCCTGGGAAAGTCTGGGATAGTCTGGGACTTGTTTGGGCCAGTCTGGGACCGTCTGGGACTTGTTTGGAACAGTCTGCGACAGTTTGGGACAGTCTGGGACTTGTTTGGAACAGTCTGCGACAGTCTGGGACAGTCTGTGACTTGTTTGGAACAGTCTGCGTCAGTTTGGGACCGTCTGGGACTTGTTTGGAATAGTCTGCGACAGTTTGGGACAGTCTAGGACTTGTTTGGGACAGTCTGAGACCGTCTGGGACCTTCTGGGACAGTCTGGGACTTGTTTGGAACAGCCTGGGACAGTCTGGGGTAGTCTGGGACTTGTTTGGAACAGTCTGCGACAGTTTGGGACAGTCTAGGAATTGTTTGGGACAGTCTGGGACCATCTGGGACAGTCTAGGACCGTCTGGGACAGTCTAGGATACGTTTGGGACAGTCTGGGACCGTCTGGGACAGTCTGGGACTTGTTTGGAACAGCCTGGGACAGTCTGGGGTAGTCTGGGACTTGTTTGGAACAGTCTGCGACAGTTTGGGACAGTCTAGGACTTGTTTGGTACAGTCTGTGACCGTCTGGGACAGTCTGGGACTTGTTTGGAACAGTCTGCGACAGTTTGGGACAGTCTAATACTTGTTTGGGACAGTCTGGTAACGTCTGGGTCCGTCTGGGACAGTCTAGGACTTGTTTGGGACAGTCTAGGACAATCTGGGACAGTCTGGGACTTGTTCGGAACAGCCTGGGACAGTCTGGGATAGTCTGGGACTTATTTGGAACAGTCTGCGACAGTTTGGGACCGTCTGGGACTTGTTTGGAACAGTCTGCGACAGTTTGGGACAGTCTAGGACTTGTTTGGGACAGTCTGGGACCGTCTGGGACCTTCTGGGACAGTCTAGGACTTGTTTGAGACAGTCTTGGACCGTCTGGGACCGTCTGGGACAGTCTGGGACTTGTTTGGTACAGTCTGGGACAGTCTGGGACTGTCTGGGACTTGTTTGGAACAGCCTGGGACAGTCTGGGGTAGTCTGGGACTTGTTTGGAACAGTCTGCGACAGTTTTGGACAGTCTAGGACTTGTTTGGGACAGTCTGGGACTTGTTTTGCACAGTCTGGTACAATCTGGGACAGTCTGGGACTTGTTTGGAACAGCCTGGGAAAGTCTGGGATAGTCTGGGACTTGTTTGGAACAGTCTGTGACAGTTTGGGACCGACTGGGACTTGTATGGAACAGTCTGCATCAGTTTGGGACAGTCTAGGACTTGTTTGGGCCAGTCTGGGACCGTCTGGGACCGTCTGGGACTTGTTTGGGACAGTCTGCGGCCGTCTGGGACAGTCTGGGACTTGTTTGGAACAGTCTGCGACAGTTTGGAACCGTCTGGGACTTGTTTGGAACAGTCCGCGACAGTCTGGGATAGTCTGGGACTTGTTTGGGACAGTCTGGTAACGTCTGGGTCCGTCTGGGACAGTCTAGGACTTGTTTGGGACAGTCTGGGACAATCTGGGACAGTCTGGGACTTGTTTGGAACAGCCTGGGACAGTCTGGGACAGTCTAGGACTTGTTTGGAAAAATCTGGGATCGTCTGGGGCCTTCTGGAACAGTCTGGGACTTGTATGGAACAGTCTGCGACAGTTTGGGACCGTCTGGGACTTGTTTGGAACAGTCTGCGACCGTTTGAGACCGTCTGGGACTTGTGTGGAACAGTCTGCGACAGTTTGGGACAGTCTAGGACTTGTTTGGGACAGTCTGGGACCATCTGGGACCTTCTGGGACAGTCAGGGACTTGTTTGGAACAGTCTGCGACAGTTTGGGACCGTCTGGGACTTGTTTGGAACAGTCTGCGACAGTTTGGGACCGTCTGGGACTTGTTTGGAACAGTCTGCGACAGTTTGGGACAGTCTCGGACTTGTTTGCGACTGTCTGGGACAATCTGGGACAGTCTGATACAATCTGGGACAGTCTGGGACTTGTTTGGAACAGCCTGGGAAAGTCTGGGATAGTCTGGGACTTGTTTGGAACAGTCTGTGACAGTTTGGGACCGTCTGGGACTTGTTTGGAACAGTCTGCGACAGTTTGGGACAGTCTCGGACTTGTTTGCGACTGTCTGGGACAATCGGGGACAGTCTGATACAATCTGGGACAGTCTGGGACTTGTTTGGAACAGCCTGGGAAAGTCTGGGATAGTCTGGGACTTGTTTGGAACAGTCTGTGACAGTTTGGGACCGTCTGGGACTTGTTTGGAACTGTCTGCATCAGTTTGGGACAGTCTAGGACTTGTTTGGGCCAGTCTGGGACCGTCTGGGACTTGTTTGGAACAGTCTGCGACAGTTTGGGACAGTCTGGGACTTGTTTGGGACAGTCTGGGACTTGTTTGGCACAGTCTGGTACAATCTGGGACAGTCTGGGACTTGTTTGGAACAGCCTGGGAAAGTCTGGGATAGTCTGGGACTTGTTTGGAACAGTCTGCGACAGTTTGGGACAGTCTGGGACTTGTTTGGAACAGTCTGCGACAGTCTGGGACAGTCTGTGACTTGTTTGGAACAGTCTGCGTCAGTTTGGGACCGTCTGGGACTTGTTTGGAATAGTCTGCGACAGTTTGGGACAGTCTAGGACTTGTTTGGGACAGTCTGAGACCGTCTGGGACCTTCTGGGACAGTCTGGGACTTGTTTGGAACAGCCTGGGACAGTCTGGGGTAGTCTGGGACTTGTTTGGAACAGTCTGCGACAGTTTGGGACAGTCTAGGAATTGTTTGGGACAGTCTGGGACCATCTGGGACAGTCTAGGACCGTCTGGGACAGTCTAGGATACGTTTGGGACAGTCTGGGACCGTCTGGGACAGTCTGGGACTTGTTTGGAACAGCCTGGGACAGTCTGGGGTAGTCTGGGACTTGTTTGGAACAGTCTGCGACAGTTTGGGACAGTCTAGGACTTGTTTGGGACAGTCTGTGACCGTCTGGGACAGTCTGGGACTTGTTTGGAACAGTCTGCGACAGTTTGGGACAGTCTAATACTTGTTTGGGACAGTCTGGTAACGTCTGGGTCCGTCTGGGACAGTCTAGGACTTGTTTGGGACAGTCTAGGACAATCTGGGACAATCTGGGACTTGTTCGGAACAGCCTGGGACAGTCTGGGATAGTCTGGGACTTATTTGGAACAGTCTGCGACAGTTTGGGACCGTCTGGGACTTGTTTGGAACAGTCTGCGACAGTTTGGGACAGTCTAGGACTTGTTTGGGACAGTCTGGGACCGTCTGGGACCTTCTGGGACGTCTAGGACTTGTTTGAGACAGTCTTGGACCGTCTGGGACCGTCTGGGACAGTCTGGGACTTGTTTGGAACAGTCTGGGACAGTCTGGGACTGTCTGGGACTTGTTTGGAACAGCCTGGGACAGTCTGGGGTAGTCTGGGAATTGTTTGGAACAGTCTGCGACACTTTGGGACCGTCTGGGACAGTTTGGGACCGTCTGGGACTTGTTTGGGACAGTCTGGGACTTGTTTGGCACAGTCTGGTACAATCTGGGACAGTCTGGGACTTGTTTGGAACAGCCTGGGAAAGTCTGGGATAGTCTGGGACTTGTTTGGAACAGTCTGCGACAGTTTGGGACAGTCTGGGACTTGTTTGGAACAGTCTGCGACAGTCTGGGACAGTCTGTGACTTGTTTGGAACAGTCTGCGTCAGTTTGGGACCGTCTGGGACTTGTTTGGAATAGTCTGCGACAGTTTGGGACAGTCTAGGACTTGTTTGGGACAGTCTGAGACCGTCTGGGACCTTCTGGGACAGTCTGGGACTTGTTTGGAACAGCCTGGGACAGTCTGGGGTAGTCTGGGACTTGTTTGGAACAGTCTGCGACAGTTTGGGACAGTCTAGGAATTGTTTGGGACAGTCTGGGACCATCTGGGTCAGTCTAGGACCGTCTGGGACAGTCTGGGATACGTTTGGGACAGTCTGGGACCGTCTGGGACAGTCTGGGACTTGTTTGGAACAGCCTGGGACAGTCTGGGGTAGTCTGGGACTTGTTTGGAACAGTCTGCGACAGTTTGGGACAGTCTAGGACTTGTTTGGTACAGTCTGTGACCGTCTGGGACAGTCTGGGACTTGTTTGGAACAGTCTGCGACAGTTTGGGACAGTCTAATACTTGTTTGGGACAGTCTGGTAACGTCTGGGTCCGTCTGGGACAGTCTAGGACTTGTTTGGGACAGTCTAGGACAATCTGGGACAGTCTGGGACTTGTTTGGAACAGCCTGGGACAGTCTGGGATAGTCTGGGACTTATTTGGAACAGTCTGCGACAGTTTGGGACCGTCTGGGACTTGTTTGGAACAGTCTGCGACAGTTTGGGACAGTCTAGGACTTGTTTGGGACAGTCTGGGACCGTCTGGGACCTTCTGGGACAGTCTAGGACTTGTTTGAGACAGTCTTGGACCGTCTGGGACCGTCTGGGACAGTCTGGGACATGTTTGGAACAGTCTGGGACAGTCTGGGACTGTCTGGGACTTGTTTGGAACAGCCTGGGACAGTCTGGGGTAGTCTGGGACTTGTTTGGAACAGTCTGCGACAGTTTGGGACCGTCTGGGACTTGTTTGGAACAGTCTGCGACAGTTTGGGACAGTCTGAGACTTGTTTGGAACAGTCTGCGACAGTCTGGGATAGTCTGGGACTTGTTTGGGACAGTCTGGTAACGTCTGGGTCCGTCTGGGACAGTCTAGGACTTGTTTGGGACAGTCTGGGACAATCTGGGACAGTCTGGGACTTGTTTGGAACAGCCTGGGACAGTCTGGGACAGTCTAGGACTTGTTTGGAAAAATCTGGGATCGTCTGGGACCTTCTGGAACAGTCTGGGACTTGTATGGAACAGTCTGCGACAGTTTGGGACCGTCTGGGACTTATTTGGAACAGTCTGCGACCGTTTGAGACCGTCTGGGACTTGTGTGGAACAGTCTGCGACAGTTTGGGACAGTCTAGGACTTGTTTGGGACAGTCTGAGACCGTCTGGGACCTTCTGGGACAGTCTGGGACTTGTTTGGAACAGCCTGGGACAGTCTGGGGTAGTCTGGGACTTGTTTGGAACAGTCTGCGACAGTTTGGGACAGTCTAGGAATTGTTTGGGACAGTCTGGGACCATCTGGGACAGTCTAGGACCGTCTGGGACAGTCTAGGATACGTTTGGGACAGTCTGGGACCGTCTGGGACAGTCTGGGATTTGTTTGGAACAGCCTGGGACAGTCTGGGGTAGTCTGGGACTTGTTTGGAACAGTCTGCGACAGTTTGGGACAGTCTAGGACTTGTTTGGTAAAGTCTGTGACCGTCTGGGACAGTCTGGGACTTGTTTGGAACAGTCTGCGACAGTTTGGGACAGTCTAATACTTGTTTGGGACAGTCTGGTAACGTCTGGGTCCGTCTGGGACAGTCTAGGACTTGTTTGGGACAGTCTAGGACAATCTGGGACAGTCTGGGACTTGTTTGGAACAGCCTGGGACAGTCTGGGATAGTCTGGGACTTATTTGGAACAGTCTGCGACAGTTTGGGACCGTCTGGGACTTGTTTGGAACAGTCTGCGACAGTTTGGGACAGTCTAGGACTTGTTTGGGACAGTCTGGGACCGTCTGGGACCTTCTGGGACAGTCTAGGACTTGTTTGAGACAGTCTTGGACCGTCTGGGACCGTCTGGGACATTCTGGGACTTGTTTGGAACAGTCTGGGACAGTCTGGGACTGTCTGGGACTTGTTTGGAACAGCCTGGGTCAGTCTGGGGTAGTCTGGGACTTGTTTGGAACAGTCTGCGACAGTTTGGGACCGTCTGGGACTTGTTTGGAACAGTCTGCGACAGTTTGGGACAGTCTGAGACTTGTTTGGAACAGTCTGCGACAGTCTGGGATAGTCTGGGACTTGTTTGGGACAGTCTGGTAACGTCTGGGTCCGTCTGGGACAGTCTAGGACTTGTTTGGGACAGTCTGGGACAATCTGGGACAGTCTGGGACTTGTTTGGAACAGCCTGGGACAGTCTGGGACAGTCTAGGACTTGTTTGGAAAAATCTGGGATCGTCTGGGACCTTCTGGAACAGTCTGGGACTTGTATGGAACAGTCTGCGACAGTTTGGGACCGTCTGGGACTTATTTGGAACAGTCTGCGACCGTTTGAGACCGTCTGGGACTTGTGTGGAACAGTCTGCGACAGTTTGGGACAGTCTAGGACTTGTTTGGGACAGTCTGTGGCCGTCTGGGACAGTCTAGGACTTGTTTTGCGACTGTCTGGGGCAATCTGGGACAGTCTGGGTCTTGTTTGGAACAGTCTGCGACAGTTTGGGACAGTCTAGGACTTGTTTGGCACAGTCTGGTACAATCTGAGACAGTCTGGGACTTGTTTGGAACAGCCTGGGAAAGTCTGGGATAGTCTGGGACTTGTTTGGAACAGTCTGCGACAGTTTGGGACCTTCTGGGACTTGTTTGGAACAGTCTGCGATAGTTTGGGACAGTCTAGGACTTGTTTGGGTCAGTCTGTGACAGTCTGCGGCCGTCTGGGTCAGTCTGGGACTTGTTTGGAACAGTCTGCGACAGTTTGGAACCGTCTGGGACTTGTTTGGAACAGTCTGCGACAGTCTGGGATAGTCTGGGACTTGTTTGGGACAGTCTGGTAACGTCTGGGTCCGTCTGGGACAGTCTAGGACTTGTTTGGGCCAGTCTGGGACCGTCTGGGACCGTCTGGGACTTGTTTGGGACAGTCTGCGGCCGTCTGGGACAGTCTGGGACTTGTTTGGGACAGTCTGCGGCCGTCTGGGTCAGTCTGGGACTTGTTTGGAACAGTCTGCGACAGTTTGGAACCGTCTGGGACTTGTTTGGAACAGTCTGCGACAGTTTGGGACCGTCTGGGACTTGTTTGGAACAGTCTGCGACAGTTTGGGACAGTCTAGGACTTGTTTGGGACAGTCTTGGACCGTCTGGGACCGTCTGGGACAGTCTGGCACGTGTTTGGAACAGTCTGGGACAGTCTGGGACTGTCTGGGACTTGTTTGGAACAGCCTGGGACAGTCTGGGGTAGTCTGGGACTTGTTTGGAACAGTCTGCGACAGTTTGGGACCGTCTGGGACTTGTTTGGAACAGTCTGCGACAGTTTGGGACAGTCTGAGACTTGTTTGGAACAGTCTGCGACAGTCTGGGATAGTCTGGGACTTGTTTGGGAAAATCAGGGATCGTCTGGGACCTTCTGGAACAGTCTGGGACTTGTTTGGAACAGTCTGTGACAGTTTGGGACCGACTGGGACTTGTATGGAACAGTCTGCATCAGTTTGGGACAGTCTAGGACTTGTTTGGGCCAGTCTGGGACCGTCTGGGACCGTCTGGGACTTGTTTGGGACAGTCTGCGGCCGTCTGGGACATTCTAGGACTTGTTTGGGACAGTCTGGGACCATCTGGGACCTTCTGGGACAGTCAGGGACTTGTTTGGAACAGTCTGCGACAGTTTGGGACAGTCTGGGACTTGTTTGGAACAGTCTGCGACAGTTTGGGACCGTCTGGGACTTGTTTGGAACAGTCTGCGACAGTTTGGGACAGTCTCGGACTTGTTTGCGACTGTCTGGGACAATCTGGGACAGTCTGGTACAATCTGGGACAGTCTGGGACTTGTTTGGAACAGCCTGGGAAAGTCTGGGATAGTCTGGGACTTGTTTGGAACAGTCTGTGACAGTTTGGGACCGACTGGGACTTGTTTGGAACTGTCTGCATCAGTTTGGGACAGTCTAGGACTTGTTTGGGCCTGTCTGGGACCGTCTGGGACTTGTTTGGAACAGTCTGCGACAGTTTGGGACCGTCTGGGACTTGTTTGGAACAGTCTGCGACAGTTTGGGACAGTCTAGGACTTGTTTGCGACTGTCTGGGACAATCTGGGACAGTCTGGGTCTTGTTTGGAACAGTCTGCGACAGTTTTGGACAGTCTAGGACTTGTTTGGGACAGTCTGGGACTTGTTTGGCACAGTCTGGTACAATCTGGGACAGTCTGGGACTTGTTTGGAACAGCCTGGGAAAGTCTGGGATAGTCTGGGACTTGTTTGGAACAGTCTGCGACAGTTTGGGACCGTCTGGGACTTGTTTGGAACAGTCTGCGATAGTTTGGGACAGTCTAGGACTTGTTTGGGACAGTCTGTGACCGTCTGGGACCGTCTGGGACAGTCTGGGACTTGTTTGGAACAGTCTGCGACAGTTTGGGACAGTCTGGGACTTGTTTGGAACAGTCTGCGACAGTTTGGGACAGTCTGGGACTTGTTTGGAACAGTGTGCGACAGTTTGAGACCGTCTGGGACTTGTTTGGGTCAGTCTGGGACCGTCTGGGACTTGTTTGGAACAGTCTGCGACAGTTTGGGACCGTCTGGGACTTGTTTGGAACAGTCTGCGACAGTTTGGGACAGTCTAGGACTTGTTTGGGACAGTCTTGGACCGTCTGGGACCGTCTGGGACAGTCTGGCACGTGTTTGGAACAGTCTGGGACAGTCTGGGACTGTCTGGGACTTGTTTGGAACAGCCTGGGACAGTCTGGGGTAGTCTGGGACTTGTTTGGAACAGTCTGCGACAGTTTGGGACCGTCTGGGACTTGTTTGGAACAGTCTGCGACAGTTTGGGACAGTCTGAGACTTGTTTCGAACAGTCTGCGACAGTCTGGGATAGTCTGGGACTTGTTTGGGACAGTCTGGTAACGTCTGGGTCCGTCTGGGACAGTCTAGGACTTGTTTGGGACAGTCTGGGACAATCTGGGACAGTCTGGGACTTGTTTGGAACAGCCTGGGACAGTCTGGGACAGTCTAGGACTTGTTTGGAAAAATCAGGGATCGTCTGGGACCTTCTGGAACAGTCTGGGACTTGTTTGGAACAGTCTGTGACAGTTTGGGACCGACTGGGACTTGTATGGAACAGTCTGCATCAGTTTGGGACAGTCTAGGACTTGTTTGGGCCAGTCTGGGACCGTCTGGGACCGTCTGGGACTTGTTTGGGACAGTCTGCGGCCGTCTGGGACAGTCTAGGACTTGTTTGGGACAGTCTGGGACCATCTGGGACCTTCTGGGACAGTCAGGGACTTGTTTGGAACAGTCTGCGACAGTTTGGGACAGTCTGGGACTTGTTTGGAACAGTCTGCGACAGTTTGGGACCGTCTGGGACTTGTTTGGAACAGTCTGCGACAGTTTGGGACAGTCTCGGACTTGTTTGCGACTGTCTGGGACAATCTGGGACAGTCTGATACAATCTGGGACAGTCTGGGACTTGTTTGGAACAGCCTGGGAAAGTCTGGGATAGTCTGGGACTTGTTTGGAACAGTCTGTGACAGTTTGGGACCGTCTGGGACTTGTTTGGAACTGTCTGCATCAGTTTGGGACAGTCTAGGACTTGTTTGGGCCAGTCTGGGACCGTCTGGGACTTGTTTGGAACAGTCTGCGACAGTTTGGGACAGTCTGGGACTTGTTTGAGACAGTCTGGGACTTGTTTGGCACAGTCTGGTACAATCTGGGACAGTCTGGGACTTGGTTGGAACAGCCTGGGAAAGTCTGGGATAGTCTGGGACTTGTTTGGAACAGTCTGCGACAGTTTGGGACAGTCTGGGACTTGTTTGGAACAGTCTGCGACAGTCTGGGACAGTCTGTGACTTGTTTGGAACAGTCTGCGTCAGTTTGGGACCGTCTGGGACTTGTTTGGAATAGTCTGCGACAGTTTGGGACAGTCTAGGACTTGTTTGGGACAGTCTGAGACCGTCTGGGACCTTCTGGGACAGTCTGGGACTTGTTTGGAACAGCCTGGGACAGTCTGGGGTAGTCTGGGACTTGTTTGGAACAGTCTGCGACAATTTGGGACAGTCTAGTAATTGTTTGGGACAGTCTGGGACCATCTGGGACAGTCTAGGACCGTCTGGGACAGTCTAGGATACGTTTGGGACAGTCTGGGACCGTCTGGGACAGTCTGGGACTTGTTTGGAACAGCCTGGGACAGTCTGGGGTAGTCTGGGACTTGTTTGGAACAGTCTGCGACAGTTTGGGACAGTCTAGGACTTGTTTGGGACAGTCTGTGACCGTCTGGGACAGTCTGGGACTTGTTTGGAACAGTCTGCGACAGTTTGGGACAGTCTAGGACTTGTTTGGGACAGTCTGAGACCGTCTGGGACCTTCTGGGACAGTCTGGGACTTGTTTGGAACAGCCTGGGACAGTCTGGGGTAGTCTGGGACTTGTTTGGAACAGTCTGCGACAATTTGGGACAGTCTAGTAATTGTTTGGGACAGTCTGGGACCATCTGGGACAGTCTAGGACCGTCTGGGACAGTCTAGGATACGTTTGGGACAGTCTGGGACCGTCTGGGACAGTCTGGGACTTGTTTGGAACAGCCTGGGACAGTCTGGGGTAGTCTGGGACTTGTTTGGAACAGTCTGCGACAGTTTGGGACAGTCTAGGACTTGTTTGGGACAGTCTGTGACCGTCTGGGACAGTCTGGGACTTGTTTGGAACAGTCTGCGACAGTTTGGGACAGTCTAATACTTGTTTGGGACAGTCTGGTAACGTCTGGGTCCGTCTGGGACAGTCTAGGACTTGTTTGGGACAGTCTAGGACAATTTGGGACAGTCTGGGACTTGTTCGGAACAGCCTGGGACAGTCTGGGATAGTCTGGGACTTATTTGGAACAGTCTGCGACAGTTTGGGACCGTCTGGGACTTGTTTGGAACAGTCTGCGACAGTTTGGGACAGTCTAGGACTTGTTTGGGACAGTCTGGGACCGTCTGGGACCTTCTGGGACAGTCTAGGACTTGTTTGAGACAGTCTTGGACCGTCTGGGACCGTCTGGGACAGTCTGGGACTTGTTTGGAACAGTCTGGAACAGTCTGGGACTGTCTGGGACTTGTTTGGAACAGCCTGGGACAGTCTGGGGTAGTCTGGGACTTGTTTGGAACAGTCTGCGACAGTTTGGGACCGTCTGGGACTTGTTTGGAACTGTCTGCATCAGTTTGGGACAGTCTAGGACTTGTTTGGGCCAGTCTGGGACCGTCTGGGACTTGTTTGGAACAGTCTGCGACAGTTTGGGACCATCTGGGACTTGTTTGGGACAGTCTGGGACTTGTTTGGCACAGTCTGGTACAATCTGGGACAGTCTGGGACTTGTTTGGAACAGCCTGGGAAAGTCTGGGATAGTCTGGGACTTGTTTGGAACAGTCTGCGACAGTTTGGGACAGTCTGGGACTTGTTTGGAACAGTCTGCGACAGTCTGGGACAGTCTGTGACTTGTTTGGAACAGTCTGCGACAGTTTGGGACAGTCTGGGACTTGTTTGGAACAGTCTGCGACAGTTTGGGACCGTCTGGGACTTGTTTGGAACAGTCTGCGACAGTTTGGGACAGTCTCGGACTTGTTTGCGACTGTCTGGGACAATCTGGGACAGTCTGATACAATCTGGGACAGTCTGGGACTTGTTTGGAACAGCCTGGGAAAGTCTGGGATAGTCTGGGACTTGTTTGGAACAGTCTGTGACAGTTTGGGACCGTCTGGGACTTGTTTGGAACTGTCTGCATCAGTTTGGGACAGTCTAGGACTTGTTTGGGCCAGTCTGGGACCGTCTGGGACTTGTTTGGAACAGTCTGCGACAGTTTGGGACAGTCTGGGACTTGTTTGGGACAGTCTGGGACTTGTTTGGCACAGTCTGGTACAATCTGGGACAGTCTGGGACTTGTTTGGAACAGCCTGGGAAAGTCTGGGATAGTCTGGGACTTGTTTGGAACAGTCTGCGACAGTTTGGGACAGTCTGGGACTTGTTTGGAACAGTCTGCGACAGTCTGGGACAGTCTGTGACTTGTTTGGAACAGTCTGCGTCAGTTTGGGACCGTCTGGGACTTGTTTGGAATAGTCTGCGACAGTTTGGGACAGTCTAGGACTTGTTTGGGACAGTCTGAGACCGTCTGGGACCTTCTGGGACAGTCTGGGACTTGTTTGGAACAGCCTGGGACAGTCTGGGGTAGTCTGGGACTTGTTTGGAACAGTCTGCGACAATTTGGGACAGTCTAGGAATTGTTTGGGACAGTCTGGGACCATCTGGGACAGTCTAGGACCGTCTGGGACAGTCTAGGATACGTTTGGGACAGTCTGGGACCGTCTGGGACAGTCTGGGACTTGTTTGGAACAGCCTGGGACAGTCTGGGGTAGTCTGGGACTTGTTTGGAACAGTCTGCGACAGTTTGGGACAGTCTAGGACTTGTTTGGGACAGTCTGTGACCGTCTGGGACAGTCTGGGACTTGTTTGGAACAGTCTGCGACAGTTTGGGACAGTCTAATACTTGTTTGGGACAGTCTGGTAACGTTTGGGTCCGTCTGGGACAGTCTAGGACTTGTTTGGGACAGTCTAGGACAATCTGGGACAGTCTGGGACTTGTTCGGAACAGCCTGGGACAGTCTGGGATAGTCTGGGACTTATTTGGAACAGTCTGCGACAGTTTGGGACCGTCTGGGACTTGTTTGGAACAGTCTGCGACAGTTTGGGACAGTCTAGGACTTGTTTGGGACAGTCTGGGACCGTCTGGGATAGTCTGGGACTTGTTTGGAACAGTCTGCGACAGTTTGGGACAGTCTGGGACTTGTTTGGAACAGTCTGCGTCAGTTTGGGACCGTCTGGGACTTGTTTGGAATAGTCTGCGACAGTTTGGGACAGTCTAGGACTTGTTTGGGACAGTCTGAGACCGTCTGGGACCTTCTGGGACAGTCTGGGACTTGTTTGGAACAGCCTGGGACAGTCTGGGGTAGTCTGGGACTTGTTTGGAACAGTCTGCGACAATTTGGGACAGTCTAGGAATTGTTTGGGACAGTCTGGGACCATCTGGGACAGTCTAGGACCGTCTGGGACAGTCTAGGATACGTTTGGGACAGTCTGGGACCGTCTGGGACAGTCTGTGACTTGTTTGGAACAGCCTGGGACAGTCTGGGGTAGTCTGGGACTTGTTTGGAACAGTCTGCGACAGTTTGGGACAGTCTAGGACTTGTTTGGGACAGTCTGTGACCGTCTGGGACAGTCTGGGACTTGTTTGGAACAGTCTGCGACAGTTTGGGACAGTCTAATACTTGTTTGGGACAGTCTGGTAACGTTTGGGTCCGTCTGGGACAGTCTAGGACTTGTTTGGGACAGTCTAGGACAATCTGGGACAGTCTGGGACTTGTTCGGAACAGCCTGGGACAGTCTGGGATAGTCTGGGACTTATTTGGAACAGTCTGCGACAGTTTGGGACCGTCTGCGACTTGTTTGGAACAGTCTGCGACAGTTTGGGACAGTCTAGGACTTGTTTGGGACAGTCTGGGACCGTCTGGGACCTTCTGGGACAGTCTAGGACTTGTTTGAGACAGTCTTGGACCGTCTGGGACCGTCTGGGACAGTCTGGGACTTGTTTGGAACAGTCTGGGACAGTCTGGGACTGTCTGGGACTTGTTTGGAACAGCCTGGGACAGTCTGGGGTAGTCTGGGACTTGTTTGGAACAGTCTGCGACAGTTTGGGACCGTCTGGGACTTGTTTGGAACTGTCTGCATCAGTTTGGGACAGTCTAGGACTTGTTTGGGCCAGTCTGGGACCGTCTGGGACTTGTTTGGAACAGTCTGCGACAGTTTGGGACCGTCTGGGACTTGTTTGGGACAGTCTGGGACTTGTTTGGCACAGTCTGGTACAATCTGGGACAGTCTGGGACTTGTTTGGAACAGCCTGGGAAAGTCTGGGATAGTCTGGGACTTGTTTGGAACAGTCTGCGACAGTTTGGGACAGTCTGGGACTTGTTTGGAACAGTCTGCGACAGTCTGGGACAGTCTGTGACTTGTTTGGAACAGTCTGCGTCAGTTTGGGACCGTCTCGGACTTGTTTGGAATAGTCTGCGACAGTTTGGGACAGTCTAGGACTTGTTTGGGACAGTCTGAGACCGTCTGGGACCTTCTGGGACAGTCTGGGACTTGTTTGGAACAGCCTGGGACAGTCTGGGGTAGTCTGGGACTTGTTTGGAACAGTCTGCGACAGTTTGGGACAGTCTAGGAATTGTTTGGGACAGTCTGGGACCATCTGGGACAGTCTAGGACCGTTTGGGACAGTCTAGGATACGTTTGGGACAGTCTGGGACCGTCTGGGACAGTCTGGGACTTGTTTGGAACAGCCTGGGACAGTCTGGGGTAGTCTGGGACTTGTTTGGAACAGTCTGCGACAGTTTGGGACAGTCTAGGACTTGTTTGGTACAGTCTGTGACCGTCTGGGACAGTCTGGGACTTGTTTGGAACAGTCTGCGACAGTTTGGGACAGTCTAATACTTGTTTGGGACAGTCTGGTAACGTCTGGGTCCGTCTGGGACAGTCTAGGACTTGTTTGGGACAGTCTAGGACAATCTGGGACAGTCTGGGACTTGTTTGGAACAGCCTGTGGCAGTCTGGGATAGTCTGGGACTTATTTGGAACAGTCTGCGACAGTTTGGGACCGTCTGGGACTTGTTTGGAACAGTCTGCGACAGTTTGGGACAGTCTAGGACTTGTTTGGGACAGTCTGGGACCGTCTGGGACCTTCTGGGACAGTCTAGGACTTGTTTGAGACAGTCTTGGACCGTCTGGGACCGTCTGGGACAGTCTGGGACTTGTTTGGAACAGTCTGGGACAGTCTGGGACTGTCTGGGACTTGTTTGGAACAGCCTGGGACAGGTTGGGACAGTCTGGGACTTGTTTGGAACAGTCTGCGACAGTTTGGGACCGTCTGGGACTTGTTTGGAACAGTCTGCGACAGTTTGGGACAGTCTCGGACTTGTTTGCGACTGTCTGGGACAATCTGGGACAGTCTGGTACAATCTGGGACAGTCTGGGACTTGTTTGGAACAGCCTGGGAAAGTCTGGGATAGTCTGGGACTTGTTTGGGCCAGTCTGGGACCGTCTGGGACTTGTTTGGAACAGTCTGCGACAGTTTGGGACCGTCTGGGACTTGTTTGGAACAGTCTGCGACAGTTTGGGACAGTCTAGGACTTGTTTGCGACTGTCTGGGACAATCTGGGACAGTCTGGGTCTTGTTTGGAACAGTCTGCGACAGTTTTGGACAGTCTAGGACTTGTTTGGGACAGTCTGGGACTTGTTTGGCACAGTCTGGTACAATCTGGGACAGTCTGGGACTTGTTTGGAACAGCCTGGGAAAGTCTGGGATAGTCTGGGACTTGTTTGGAACAGTCTGCGACAGTTTGGGTCCGTCTGGGACTTGTTTGGAACAGTGTGCGACAGTTTGAGACCGTCTGGGACTTGTTTGGGTCAGTTTGGGACCGTCTGGGACTTGTTTGGAACAGTCTGCGACAGTTTGGGACAGTCTAGGACTTGTTTGGAACAGCCTGGGGCAGTCTGGGATAGTCTGGGACTTGTTTGGAACAATCTGCGACAGTTTGGGACCGTCTGGGACTTGTTTGGAACAGTCTGCGATAGTTTGGGACAGTCTAGGACTTGTTTGGGACAGTCTGGGACCGTCTGGGACCGTCTGGGACAGTCTGGGACTTGTTTGGAACAGTCTATGACAGTTTGGGACCGTCTGGGACTTGTTTGGAACAGTCTGCGACAGTTTGGGACAGTCTAGGACTTGTTTGGGACAGTCTGGGACCGTCTGGGACCGTCTGGGACAGTCTGGGACTTGTTTGGAACAGTCTGGGACAGTCTGGGACTTGTTTGGAACAGCCTGGGACAGTCTGGGGTAGTCTGGGACTTGTTTGGAACAGTCTGCGACAGTTTGGGACCGTCCGGGACTTGTTTGGAACAGTCTGCGACAGTCTGGGATAGTCTGGGACTTGTTTGGAACAGTCTGCGACAGTTTGGGTCAGTCTAATACTTGTTTGGGACAGTCTGGTAACGTCTGGGTCCGTCTGGGACAGTCTAGGACTTGTTTGGGACAGTCTAGGACAATCTGGGACAGTCTGAGACTTGTTTGGAACAGCCTGGGACAGTCTGGGATAGTCTGGGACTTGTTTGGAACAGTCTGCGACAGTTTGGGACCGTCTGGGACTTGTTTGGAACAGTCTGCGACAGTTTGGGACAGTCTAGGACTTGTTTGGGACAGTCTGGGACCGTCTGGGACCTTCTGGGACAGTCTAGGACTTGTTTGAGACAGTCTTGGACCGTCTGGGACCGTCTGGGACAGTCTGGGACTTGTTTGGAATAGTCTGGGACAGTCTGGGACTATCTGGGACTTGTTTGGAACAGCCTGGGACAGTCTGGGGTAGTCTGGGACTTGTTTGGAACAGTCTGCGACAGTTTGGGACCGTCTGGGACTTGTTTGGAACAGTCTGCGACAGTTTGGGACAGTCTGAGACTTGTTTGGAACAGTCTGCGACAGTCTGGGATAGTCTGGGACTTGTTTGGGACAGTCTGGTAACGTCTGGGTCCGTCTGGGACAGTCTAGGACTTGTTTGGGACAGTCTGGGACAATCTGGGACAGTCTGGGACTTGTTTGGAACAGCCTGGGACAGTCTGGGACAGTCTAGGACTTGTTTGGAAAAATCTGGGATCGTCTGGGACCTTCTGGAACAGTCTGGGACTTGTATGGAACAGTCTGCGACAGTTTGGGACCGTCTGGGACTTGTTTGGAACAGTCTGCGACCGTTTGAGACCGTCTGGGACTTGTATGGAACAGTCTGCGACAGTTTGGGACTGTCTAGGACTAGTTTGGGACAGTCTGTGGCCGTCTGGGACAGTCTAGGACTTGTTTTGCGACTGTCTGGGACAATCTGGGACAGTCTGGGTCTTGTTTGGAACAGTCTGCGACAGTTTTGGACAGTCTAGGACTTGTTTGGGACAGTCTGGGACTTGTTTGGCACAGTCTGGTACAATCTGGGACAGTCTGGGACTTGTTTGGAACAGCCTGGGAAAGTCTGGGATAGTCTGGGACTTGTTTGGAACAGTCTGTGACAGTTTGGGACCGACTGGGACTTGTATGGAACAGTCTGCATCAGTTTGGGACAGTCTAGGACTTGTTTGGGCCAGTCTGGGACCGTCTGGGACCGTCTGGGACTTGTTTGGGACAGTCTGCGGCCGTCTGGGACAGTCTGGGACTTTTTTGGAACAGTCTGCGACAGTTTGGAACCGTCTGGGACTTGGTTGGAACAGTCCGCGACAGTCTGGGATAGTCTGGGACTTGTTTGGGACAGTCTGGTAACGTCTGGGATAGTCTGGGACTTGTTTGGAACAGTCTGTGACAGTTTGGGACCGACTGGGACTTGTATGGAACAGTCTGCATCAGTTTGGGACAGTCTAGGACTTGTTTGGGACAGTCTGTGGCCGTCTGGGACAGTCTAGGACTTGTTTTGCGACTGTCTGGGACAATCTGGGACAGTCTGGGTCTTGTTTGGAACAGTCTGCGACAGTTTGGGACAGTCTAGGACTTGTTTGGCACAGTCTGGTACAATCTGGGACAGTCTGGGACTTGTTTGGAACAGCCTGGGAAAGTCTGGGATAGTCTGGGACTTGTTTGGAACAGTCTGCGACAGTTTGGGACCTTCTGGGACTTGTTTGGAACAGTCTGCGATAGTTTGGGACAGTCTAGGACTTGTTTGGGTCAGTCTGTGACCGTCTGGGACCGTCTGGGACAGTCTAGGACTTGTTTGGGACAGTCTGTGACAGTTTGGGACCGACTGGGACTTGTATGGAACTGTCTGCATCAGTTTGGGACAGTCTAGGACTTGTTTGGGCCAGTCTGGGACCGTCTGGGACCGTCTGGGACTTGTTTGGGACAGTCTGCGGCCGTCTGGGACAGTCTGGGACTTGTTTGGAACAGTCTGCGACAGTTTGGGACAGTCTAGGACTTGTTTGGGACAGTCTTGGACCGTCTGGGACCGTCTGGGACAGTCTGGCACGTGTTTGGAACAGTCTGGGACAGTCTGGGACTGTCTGGGACTTGTTTGGAACAGCCTGGGACAGTCTGGGGTAGTCTGGGACTTGTTTGGAACAGTCTGCGACAGTTTGGGACCGTCTGGGACTTGTTTGGAACAGTCTGCGACAGTTTGGGACAGTCTGAGACTTGTTTGGAACAGTCTGCGACAGTCTGGGATAGTCTGGGACTTGTTTGGGACAGTCTGGTAACGTCTGGGTCCGTCTGGGACAGTCTAGGACTTGTTTGGGACAGTCTGGGACAATCTGGGACAGTCTGGGACTTGTTTGGAACAGCCTGGGACAGTCTGGGACAGTCTAGGACTTGTTTGGAAAAATCAGGGATCGTCTGGGACCTTCTGGAACAGTCTGGGACTTGTTTGGAACAGTCTGTGACAGTTTGGGACCGACTGGGACTTGTATGGAACAGTCTGCATCAGTTTGGGACAGTCTAGGACTTGTTTGGGCCAGTCTGGGACCGTCTGGGACCGTCTGGGACTTGTTTGGGACAGTCTGCGGCCGTCTGGGACAGTCTAGGACTTGTTTGGGACAGTCTGGGACCATCTGGGACCTTCTGGGACAGTCAGGGACTTGTTTGGAACAGTCTGCGACAGGTTGGGACAGTCTGGGACTTGTTTGGAACAGTCTGCGACAGTTTGGGACCGTCTGGGACTTGTTTGGAACAGTCTGCGACAGTTTGGGACAGTCTCGGACTTGTTTGCGACTGTCTGGGACAATCTGGGACAGTCTGGTACAATCTGGGACAGTCTGGGACTTGTTTGGAACAGCCTGGGAAAGTCTGGGATAGTCTGGGACTTGTTTGGAACAGTCTGTGACAGTTTGGGACCGACTGGGACTTGTTTGGAACTGTCTGCATCAGTTTGGGACAGTCTAGGACTTGTTTGGGCCAGTCTGGGACCGTCTGGGACTTGTTTGGAACAGTCTGCGACAGTTTGGGACCGTCTGGGACTTGTTTGGAACAGTCTGCGACAGTTTGGGACAGTCTAGGACTTGTTTGCGACTGTCTGGGACAATCTGGGACAGTCTGGGTCTTGTTTGGAACAGTCTGCGACAGTTTTGGACAGTCTAGGACTTGTTTGGGACAGTCTGGGACTTGTTTGGCACAGTCTGGTACAATCTGGGACAGTCTGGGACTTGTTTGGAACAGCCTGGGAAAGTCTGGGATAGTCTGGGACTTGTTTGGAACAGTCTGCGACAGTTTGGGACCGTCTGGGACTTGTTTGGAACAGTGTGCGACAGTTTGAGACCGTCTGGGACTTGTTTGGGTCAGTTTGGGACCGTCTGGGACTTGTTTGGAACAGTCTGCGACAGTTTGGGACAGTCTAGGACTTGTTTGGAACAGCCTGGGGCAGTCTGGGATAGTCTGGGACTTGTTTGGAACAATCTGCGACAGTTTGGGACCGTCTGGGACTTGTTTGGAACAGTCTGCGATAGTTTGGGACAGTCTAGGACTTGTTTGGGACAGTCTGGGACCGTCTGGGACCGTCTGGGACAGTCTGGGACTTGTTTGGAACAGTCTGCGACAGTTTGGGACCGTCTGGGACTTGTTTGGAACAGTCTGCGACAGTTTGGGACAGTCTAGGACTTGTTTGGGACAGTCTGGGACCGTCTGGGACCGTCTGGGACAGTCTGGGACTTGTTTGGAACAGTCTGGGACAGTCTGGGACTTGTTTGGAACAGTCTGCGACAGTTTGGGACCGTCCGGGACTTGTTTGGAACAGTCTGCGACAGTCTGGGATAGTCTGGGACTTGTTTGGAACAGTCTCCGACAGTTTGGGTCAGTCTAATACTTGTTTGGGACAGTCTGGTAACGTCTGGGTCCGTCTGGGACAGTCTAGGACTTGTTTGGGACAGTCTAGGACAATCTGGGACAGTCTGAGACTTGTTTGGAACAGCCTGGGACAGTCTGGGATAGTCTGGGACTTGTTTGGAACAGTCTGCGACAGTTTGGGACCGTCTGGGACTTGTTTGGAACAGTCTGCGACAGTTTGGGACAGTCTAGGACTTGTTTGGGACAGTCTGGGACCGTCTGGGACCTTCTGGGACAGTCTAGGACTTGTTTGAGACAGTCTTGGACCGTCTGGGACCGTCTGGGACAGTCTGGGACTTGTTTGGAATAGTCTGGGACAGTCTGGGACTGTCTGGGACTTGTTTGGAACAGCCTGGGACAGTCTGGGGTAGTCTGGGACTTGTTTGGAACAGTCTGCGACAGTTTGGGACCGTCTGGGACTTGTTTGGAACAGTCTGCGACAGTTTGGGACAGTCTGAGACTTGTTTGGAACAGTCTGCGACAGTCTGGGATAGTCTGGGACTTGTTTGGGACAGTCTGGTAACGTCTGGGTCCGTCTGGGACAGTCTAGGACTTGTTTGGGACAGTCTGGGACAATCTGGGACAGTCTGGGACTTGTTTGGAACAGCCTGGGACAGTCTGGGACAGTCTAGGACTTGTTTGGAAAAATCTGGGATCGTCTGGGACCTTCTGGAACAGTCTGGGACTTGTATGGAACAGTCTGCGACAGTTTGGGACCGTCTGGGACTTGTTTGGAACAGTCTGCGACCGTTTGAGACCGTCTGGGACTTGTATGGAACAGTCTGCGACAGTTTGGGACTGTCTAGGACTTGTTTGGGACAGTCTGTGGCCGTCTGGGACAGTCTAGGACTTGTTTTGCGACTGTCTGGGACAATCTGGGACAGTCTGGGTCTTGTTTGGAACAGTCTGCGACAGTTTTGGACAGTCTAGGACTTGTTTGGGACAGTCTGGGACTTGTTTGGCACAGTCTGGTACAATCTGGGACAGTCTGGGACTTGTTTGGAACAGCCTGGGAAAGTCTGGGATAGTCTGGGACTTGTTTGGAACAGTCTGTGACAGTTTGGGACCGACTGGGACTTGTATGGAACAGTCTGCATCAGTTTGGGACAGTCTAGGACTTGTTTGGGCCAGTCTGGGACCGTCTGGGACCGTCTCGGACTTGTTTGGGACAGTCTGCGGCCGTCTGGGACAGTCTGGGACTTTTTTGGAACAGTCTGCGACAGTTTGGAACCGTCTGGGACTTGGTTGGAACAGTCCGCGACAGTCTGGGATAGTCTGGGACTTGTTTGGGACAGTCTGGTAACGTCTGGGTCCGTCTGGGACAGTCTAGGACTTGTTTGGGACAGTCTGGGACAATCTGGGACAGTCTGCGACTTGTTTGGAACAGCCTGGGACAGTCTGGGACAGTCTAGGACTTGTTTGGAAAAATCTGGGATCGTCTGGGGCCTTCTGGAACAGTCTGGGACTTGTATGGAACAGTCTGCGACAGTTTGGGACCGTCTGGGACTTGTTTGGAACAGTCTGCGACCGTTTGAGACCGTCTGGGACTTGTGTGGAACAGTCTGCGACAGTTTGGGACAGTCTAGGACTTGTTTGGGACAGTCTGTGGCCGTCTGGGACAGTCTAGGACTTGTTTGGGACAGTCTGGGACCATCTGGGACCTTCTGGGACAGTCAGGGACTTGTTTGCAACAGTCTGCGACAGTTTGGGACCGTCTGGGACTTGTTTGGAACAGTCTGCGACAGTTTGGGACCGTCTGGGACTTGTTTGGAACAGTCTGCGACAGTTTGGGACAGTCTCGGACTTGTTTGGAACAGTCTGCGACAGTCTGGGACAGTCTGTGACTTGTTTGGAACAGTCTGCGTCAGTTTGGGACCGTCTGGGACTTGTTTGGAATAGTCTGCGACAGTTTGGGACAGTCTAGGACTTGTTTGGGACAGTCTGAGACCGTCTGGGACCTTCTGGGACAGTCTGGGACTTGTTTGGAACAGCCTGGGACAGTCTGGGGTAGTCTGGGACTTGTTTGGAACAGTCTGCGACAGTTTGGGACAGTCTAGGAATTGTTTGGGACAGTCTGGGACCATCTGGGACAGTCTAGGACCGTCTGGGACAGTCTAGGATACGTTTGGGACAGTCTGGGACCGTCTGGGACAGTCTGGGACTTGTTTGGAACAGTCTGCGACAGTTTGGGACAGTCTAGGACTTGTTTGGGACAGTCTGTGACCGTCTGGGACCGTCTGGGACAGTCTGGGACTTGTTTGGAACAGTCTGCGACAGTTTGGGACAGTCTAATACTTGTTTGGGACAGTCTGGTAACGTCTGGGTCCGTCTGGGACAGTCTAGGACTTGTTTGGGACAGTCTAGGACAATCTGGGACAGTCTGGGACTTGTTTGGAACAGCCTGGGCCAGTCTGGGACCGTCTGGGACCGTCTGGGACTTGTTTGGGACAGTCTGCGGCCGTCTGGGACAGTCTGGGACTTGTTTGGAACAGTCTGCGACAGTTTGGAACCGTCTGGGACATGGTTGGAACAGTCCGCGACAGTCTGGGATAGTCTGGGACTTGTTTGGGACAGTCTGGTAACGTCTGGGTCCGTCTGGGACAGTCTAGGACTTGTTTGGGACAGTCTGGGACAATCTGGGACAGTCTGGGACTTGTTTGGAACAGCCTGGGACAGTCTGGGACAGTCTAGGACTTGTTTGGAAAAATCTGGGATCGTCTGGGGCCTTCTGGAACAGTCTGGGACAGTTTGGGACCGTCTGGGACTTGTTTGGAACAGTCTGCGACCGTTTGAGACCGTCTGGGACTTGTGTGGAACAGTCTGCGACAGATTGGGACAGTCTAGGACTTGTTTGGGACAGTCTGTGGCCGTCTGGGACAGTCTAGGACTTGTTTGGGACAGTCTGGGACCATCTGGGACCTTCTGGGACAGTCAGGGACTTGTTTGCAACAGTCTGCGACAGTTTGGGACCGTCTGGGACTTGTTTGGAACAGTCTGCGACAGTTTGGGACCGTCTGGGACTTGTTTGGAACAGTCTGCGACAGTTTGGGACAGTCTCGGACTTGTTTGGAACAGTCTGCGACAGTCTGGGACAGTCTGTGACTTGTTTGGAACAGTCTGCGTCAGTTTGGGACCGTCTGGGACTTGTTTGGAATAGTCTGCGACAGTTTGGGACAGTCTAGGACTTGTTTGGGACAGTCTGAGACCGTCTGGGACCTTCTGGGACAGTCTGGGACTTGTTTGGAACAGCCTGGGACAGTCTGGGGTAGTCTGGGACTTGTTTGGAACAGTCTGCGACAGTTTGGGACAGTCTAGGAATTGTTTGGGACAGTCTGGGACCATCTGGGACAGTCTAGGACCGTCTGGGACAGTCTAGGATACGTTTGGGACAGTCTGGGACCGTCTGGGACAGTCTGGGACTTGTTTGGAACAGCCTGGGACAGTCTGGGGTAGTCTGGGACTTGTTTGGAACAGTCTGCGACAGTTTGGGACAGTCTAGGACTTGTTTGGGACAGTCTGTGACCGTCTGGGACCGTCTGGGACAGTCTGGGACTTGTTTGGAACAGTCTGCGACAGTTTGGGACAGTCTAATACTTGTTTGGGACAGTCTGGTAACGTCTGGGTCCGTCTGGGACAGTCTAGGACTTGTTTGGGACAGTCTAGGACAATCTGGGACAGTCTGGGACTTGTTTGGAACAGCCTGGGCCAGTCTGGGACCGTCTGGGACCGTCTGGGACTTGTTTGGGACAGTCTGCGGCCGTCTGGGACAGTCTGGGACTTGTTTGGAACAGTCTGCGACAGTTTGGAACCGTCTGGGACATGGTTGGAACAGTCCGCGACAGTCTGGGATAGTCTGGGACTTGTTTGGGACAGTCTGGTAACGTCTGGGTCCGTCTGGGACAGTCTGGGACTTGTTTGGAACAGTCTGGGACAGTCTGGGACTTGTTTGGAACAGTCTATGACAGTTTGGGACCGTCTGGGACTTGTTTGGAACAGTCTGCGACAGTTTGGGACAGTCTAGGACTTGTTTGGGACAGTCTGGGACCGTCTGGGGTAGTCTGGGACTTGTTTGGAACAGTCTATGACAGTTTGGGACCGTCTGGGACTTGTTTGGAACAGTCTGCGACAGTTTGGGACAGTCTAGGACTTGTTTGGGACAGTCTGGGACCGTCTGGGACCGTCTGGGACAGTCTGGGACTTGTTTGGAACAGTCTATGACAGTTTGGGACCGTCTGGGACTTGTTTGGAACAGTCTGCGACAGTTTGGGACAGTCTAGGACTTGTTTGGGACAGTCTGGGACCGTCTGGGACCGTCTGGGACAGTCTGGGACTTGTTTGGAACAGTCTGGGACAGTCTGGGACTTGTTTGGAACAGCCTGGGACAGTCTGGGGTAGTCTGGGACTTGTTTGGAACAGTCTGCGACAGTTTGGGACCGTCCGGGACTTGTTTGGAACAGTCTGCGACAGTCTGGGATAGTCTGGGACTTGTTTGGAACAGTCTGCGACAGTTTGGGTCAGTCTAATACTTGTTTGGGACAGTCTGGTAACGTCTGGGTCCGTCTGGGACAGTCTAGGACTTGTTTGGGACAGTCTAGGACAATCTGGGACAGTCTGAGACTTGTTTGGAACAGCCTGGGACAGTCTGGGATAGTCTGGGACTTGTTTGGAACAGTCTGCGACAGTTTGGGACCGTCTGGGACTTGTTTGGAACAGTCTGCGACAGTTTGGGACAGTCTAGGACTTGTTTGGGACAGTCTGGGACCGTCTGGGACCTTCTGGGACAGTCTAGGACTTGTTTGAGACAGTCTTGGACCGTCTGGGACCGTCTGGGACAGTCTGGGACTTGTTTGGAATAGTCTGGGACAGTCTGGGACTATCTGGGACTTGTTTGGAACAGCCTGGGACAGTCTGGGGTAGTCTGGGACTTGTTTGGAACAGTCTGCGACAGTTTGGGACCGTCTGGGACTTGTTTGGAACAGTCTGCGACAGTTTGGGACAGTCTGAGACTTGTTTGGAACAGTCTGCGACAGTCTGGGATAGTCTGGGACTTGTTTGGGACAGTCTGGTAACGTCTGGGTCCGTCTGGGACAGTCTAGGACTTGTTTGGGACAGTCTGGGACAATCTGGGACAGTCTGGGACTTGTTTGGAACAGCCTGGGACAGTCTGGGACAGTCTAGGACTTGTTTGGAAAAATCTGGGATCGTCTGGGACCTTCTGGAACAGTCTGGGACTTGTATGGAACAGTCTGCGACAGTTTGGGACCGTCTGGGACTTGTTTGGAACAGTCTGCGACCGTTTGAGACCGTCTGGGACTTGTATGGAACAGTCTGCGACAGTTTGGGACTGTCTAGGACTAGTTTGGGACAGTCTGTGGCCGTCTGGGACAGTCTAGGACTTGTTTTGCGACTGTCTGGGACAATCTGGGACAGTCTGGGTCTTGTTTGGAACAGTCTGCGACAGTTTTGGACAGTCTAGGACTTGTTTGGGACAGTCTGGGACTTGTTTGGCACAGTCTGGTACAATCTGGGACAGTCTGGGACTTGTTTGGAACAGCCTGGGAAAGTCTGGGATAGTCTGGGACTTGTTTGGAACAGTCTGTGACAGTTTGGGACCGACTGGGACTTGTATGGAACAGTCTGCATCAGTTTGGGACAGTCTAGGACTTGTTTGGGCCAGTCTGGGACCGTCTGGGACCGTCTGGGACTTGTTTGGGACAGTCTGCGGCCGTCTGGGACAGTCTGGGACTTTTTTGGAACAGTCTGCGACAGTTTGGAACCGTCTGGGACTTGGTTGGAACAGTCCGCGACAGTCTGGGATAGTCTGGGACTTGTTTGGGACAGTCTGGTAACGTCTGGGATAGTCTGGGACTTGTTTGGAACAGTCTGTGACAGTTTGGGACCGACTGGGACTTGTATGGAACAGTCTGCATCAGTTTGGGACAGTCTAGGACTTGTTTGGGACAGTCTGTGGCCGTCTGGGACAGTCTAGGACTTGTTTTGCGACTGTCTGGGACAATCTGGGACAGTCTGGGTCTTGTTTGGAACAGTCTGCGACAGTTTGGGACAGTCTAGGACTTGTTTGGCACAGTCTGGTACAATCTGGGACAGTCTGGGACTTGTTTGGAACAGCCTGGGAAAGTCTGGGATAGTCTGGGACTTGTTTGGAACAGTCTGCGACAGTTTGGGACCTTCTGGGACTTGTTTGGAACAGTCTGCGATAGTTTGGGACAGTCTAGGACTTGTTTGGGTCAGTCTGTGACCGTCTGGGACCGTCTGGGACAGTCTAGGACTTGTTTGGGACAGTCTGTGACAGTTTGGGACCGACTGGGACTTGTATGGAACTGTCTGCATCAGTTTGGGACAGTCTAGGACTTGTTTGGGCCAGTCTGGGACCGTCTGGGACCGTCTGGGACTTGTTTGGGACAGTCTGCGGCCGTCTGGGACAGTCTGGGACTTGTTTGGAACAGTCTGCGACAGTTTGGGACAGTCTAGGACTTGTTTGGGACAGTCTTGGACCGTCTGGGACCGTCTGGGACAGTCTGGCACGTGTTTGGAACAGTCTGGGACAGTCTGGGACTGTCTGGGACTTGTTTGGAACAGCCTGGGACAGTCTGGGGTAGTCTGGGACTTGTTTGGAACAGTCTGCGACAGTTTGGGACCGTCTGGGACTTGTTTGGAACAGTCTGCGACAGTTTGGGACAGTCTGAGACTTGTTTGGAACAGTCTGCGACAGTCTGGGATAGTCTGGGACTTGTTTGGGACAGTCTGGTAACGTCTGGGTCCGTCTGGGACAGTCTAGGACTTGTTTGGGACAGTCTGGGACAATCTGGGACAGTCTGGGACTTGTTTGGAACAGCCTGGGACAGTCTGGGACAGTCTAGGACTTGTTTGGAAAAATCAGGGATCGTCTGGGACCTTCTGGAACAGTCTGGGACTTGTTTGGAACAGTCTGTGACAGTTTGGGACCGACTGGGACTTGTATGGAACAGTCTGCATCAGTTTGGGACAGTCTAGGACTTGTTTGGGCCAGTCTGGGACCGTCTGGGACCGTCTGGGACTTGTTTGGGACAGTCTGCGGCCGTCTGGGACAGTCTAGGACTTGTTTGGGACAGTCTGGGACCATCTGGGACCTTCTGGGACAGTCAGGGACTTGTTTGGAACAGTCTGCGACAGGTTGGGACAGTCTGGGACTTGTTTGGAACAGTCTGCGACAGTTTGGGACCGTCTGGGACTTGTTTGGAACAGTCTGCGACAGTTTGGGACAGTCTCGGACTTGTTTGCGACTGTCTGGGACAATCTGGGACAGTCTGGTACAATCTGGGACAGTCTGGGACTTGTTTGGAACAGCCTGGGAAAGTCTGGGATAGTCTGGGACTTGTTTGGAACAGTCTGTGACAGTTTGGGACCGACTGGGACTTGTTTGGAACTGTCTGCATCAGTTTGGGACAGTCTAGGACTTGTTTGGGCCAGTCTGGGACCGTCTGGGACTTGTTTGGAACAGTCTGCGACAGTTTGGGACCGTCTGGGACTTGTTTGGAACAGTCTGCGACAGTTTGGGACAGTCTAGGACTTGTTTGCGACTGTCTGGGACAATCTGGGACAGTCTGGGTCTTGTTTGGAACAGTCTGCGACAGTTTTGGACAGTCTAGGACTTGTTTGGGACAGTCTGGGACTTGTTTGGCACAGTCTGGTACAATCTGGGACAGTCTGGGACTTGTTTGGAACAGCCTGGGAAAGTCTGGGATAGTCTGGGACTTGTTTGGAACAGTCTGCGACAGTTTGGGACCGTCTGGGACTTGTTTGGAACAGTGTGCGACAGTTTGAGACCGTCTGGGACTTGTTTGGGTCAGTTTGGGACCGTCTGGGACTTGTTTGGAACAGTCTGCGACAGTTTGGGACAGTCTAGGACTTGTTTGGAACAGCCTGGGGCAGTCTGGGATAGTCTGGGACTTGTTTGGAACAATCTGCGACAGTTTGGGACCGTCTGGGACTTGTTTGGAACAGTCTGCGATAGTTTGGGACAGTCTAGGACTTGTTTGGGACAGTCTGGGACCGTCTGGGACCGTCTGGGACAGTCTGGGACTTGTTTGGAACAGTCTGCGACAGTTTGGGACCGTCTGGGACTTGTTTGGAACAGTCTGCGACAGTTTGGGACAGTCTAGGACTTGTTTGGGACAGTCTGGGACCGTCTGGGACCGTCTGGGACAGTCTGGGACTTGTTTGGAACAGTCTGGGACAGTCTGGGACTTGTTTGGAACAGTCTGCGACAGTTTGGGACCGTCCGGGACTTGTTTGGAACAGTCTGCGACAGTCTGGGATAGTCTGGGACTTGTTTGGAACAGTCTCCGACAGTTTGGGTCAGTCTAATACTTGTTTGGGACAGTCTGGTAACGTCTGGGTCCGTCTGGGACAGTCTAGGACTTGTTTGGGACAGTCTAGGACAATCTGGGACAGTCTGAGACTTGTTTGGAACAGCCTGGGACAGTCTGGGATAGTCTGGGACTTGTTTGGAACAGTCTGCGACAGTTTGGGACCGTCTGGGACTTGTTTGGAACAGTCTGCGACAGTTTGGGACAGTCTAGGACTTGTTTGGGACAGTCTGGGACCGTCTGGGACCTTCTGGGACAGTCTAGGACTTGTTTGAGACAGTCTTGGACCGTCTGGGACCGTCTGGGACAGTCTGGGACTTGTTTGGAATAGTCTGGGACAGTCTGGGACTGTCTGGGACTTGTTTGGAACAGCCTGGGACAGTCTGGGGTAGTCTGGGACTTGTTTGGAACAGTCTGCGACAGTTTGGGACCGTCTGGGACTTGTTTGGAACAGTCTGCGACAGTTTGGGACAGTCTGAGACTTGTTTGGAACAGTCTGCGACAGTCTGGGATAGTCTGGGACTTGTTTGGGACAGTCTGGTAACGTCTGGGTCCGTCTGGGACAGTCTAGGACTTGTTTGGGACAGTCTGGGACAATCTGGGACAGTCTGGGACTTGTTTGGAACAGCCTGGGACAGTCTGGGACAGTCTAGGACTTGTTTGGAAAAATCTGGGATCGTCTGGGACCTTCTGGAACAGTCTGGGACTTGTATGGAACAGTCTGCGACAGTTTGGGACCGTCTGGGACTTGTTTGGAACAGTCTGCGACCGTTTGAGACCGTCTGGGACTTGTATGGAACAGTCTGCGACAGTTTGGGACTGTCTAGGACTTGTTTGGGACAGTCTGTGGCCGTCTGGGACAGTCTAGGACTTGTTTTGCGACTGTCTGGGACAATCTGGGACAGTCTGGGTCTTGTTTGGAACAGTCTGCGACAGTTTTGGACAGTCTAGGACTTGTTTGGGACAGTCTGGGACTTGTTTGGCACAGTCTGGTACAATCTGGGACAGTCTGGGACTTGTTTGGAACAGCCTGGGAAAGTCTGGGATAGTCTGGGACTTGTTTGGAACAGTCTGTGACAGTTTGGGACCGACTGGGACTTGTATGGAACAGTCTGCATCAGTTTGGGACAGTCTAGGACTTGTTTGGGCCAGTCTGGGACCGTCTGGGACCGTCTCGGACTTGTTTGGGACAGTCTGCGGCCGTCTGGGACAGTCTGGGACTTTTTTGGAACAGTCTGCGACAGTTTGGAACCGTCTGGGACTTGGTTGGAACAGTCCGCGACAGTCTGGGATAGTCTGGGACTTGTTTGGGACAGTCTGGTAACGTCTGGGTCCGTCTGGGACAGTCTAGGACTTGTTTGGGACAGTCTGGGACAATCTGGGACAGTCTGCGACTTGTTTGGAACAGCCTGGGACAGTCTGGGACAGTCTAGGACTTGTTTGGAAAAATCTGGGATCGTCTGGGGCCTTCTGGAACAGTCTGGGACTTGTATGGAACAGTCTGCGACAGTTTGGGACCGTCTGGGACTTGTTTGGAACAGTCTGCGACCGTTTGAGACCGTCTGGGACTTGTGTGGAACAGTCTGCGACAGTTTGGGACAGTCTAGGACTTGTTTGGGACAGTCTGTGGCCGTCTGGGACAGTCTAGGACTTGTTTGGGACAGTCTGGGACCATCTGGGACCTTCTGGGACAGTCAGGGACTTGTTTGCAACAGTCTGCGACAGTTTGGGACCGTCTGGGACTTGTTTGGAACAGTCTGCGACAGTTTGGGACCGTCTGGGACTTGTTTGGAACAGTCTGCGACAGTTTGGGACAGTCTCGGACTTGTTTGGAACAGTCTGCGACAGTCTGGGACAGTCTGTGACTTGTTTGGAACAGTCTGCGTCAGTTTGGGACCGTCTGGGACTTGTTTGGAATAGTCTGCGACAGTTTGGGACAGTCTAGGACTTGTTTGGGACAGTCTGAGACCGTCTGGGACCTTCTGGGACAGTCTGGGACTTGTTTGGAACAGCCTGGGACAGTCTGGGGTAGTCTGGGACTTGTTTGGAACAGTCTGCGACAGTTTGGGACAGTCTAGGAATTGTTTGGGACAGTCTGGGACCATCTGGGACAGTCTAGGACCGTCTGGGACAGTCTAGGATACGTTTGGGACAGTCTGGGACCGTCTGGGACAGTCTGGGACTTGTTTGGAACAGTCTGCGACAGTTTGGGACAGTCTAGGACTTGTTTGGGACAGTCTGTGACCGTCTGGGACCGTCTGGGACAGTCTGGGACTTGTTTGGAACAGTCTGCGACAGTTTGGGACAGTCTAATACTTGTTTGGGACAGTCTGGTAACGTCTGGGTCCGTCTGGGACAGTCTAGGACTTGTTTGGGACAGTCTAGGACAATCTGGGACAGTCTGGGACTTGTTTGGAACAGCCTGGGCCAGTCTGGGACCGTCTGGGACCGTCTGGGACTTGTTTGGGACAGTCTGCGGCCGTCTGGGACAGTCTGGGACTTGTTTGGAACAGTCTGCGACAGTTTGGAACCGTCTGGGACATGGTTGGAACAGTCCGCGACAGTCTGGGATAGTCTGGGACTTGTTTGGGACAGTCTGGTAACGTCTGGGTCCGTCTGGGACAGTCTAGGACTTGTTTGGGACAGTCTGGGACAATCTGGGACAGTCTGGGACTTGTTTGGAACAGCCTGGGACAGTCTGGGACAGTCTAGGACTTGTTTGGAAAAATCTGGGATCGTCTGGGGCCTTCTGGAACAGTCTGGGACAGTTTGGGACCGTCTGGGACTTGTTTGGAACAGTCTGCGACCGTTTGAGACCGTCTGGGACTTGTGTGGAACAGTCTGCGACAGATTGGGACAGTCTAGGACTTGTTTGGGACAGTCTGTGGCCGTCTGGGACAGTCTAGGACTTGTTTGGGACAGTCTGGGACCATCTGGGACCTTCTGGGACAGTCAGGGACTTGTTTGCAACAGTCTGCGACAGTTTGGGACCGTCTGGGACTTGTTTGGAACAGTCTGCGACAGTTTGGGACCGTCTGGGACTTGTTTGGAACAGTCTGCGACAGTTTGGGACAGTCTCGGACTTGTTTGGAACAGTCTGCGACAGTCTGGGACAGTCTGTGACTTGTTTGGAACAGTCTGCGTCAGTTTGGGACCGTCTGGGACTTGTTTGGAATAGTCTGCGACAGTTTGGGACAGTCTAGGACTTGTTTGGGACAGTCTGAGACCGTCTGGGACCTTCTGGGACAGTCTGGGACTTGTTTGGAACAGCCTGGGACAGTCTGGGGTAGTCTGGGACTTGTTTGGAACAGTCTGCGACAGTTTGGGACAGTCTAGGAATTGTTTGGGACAGTCTGGGACCATCTGGGACAGTCTAGGACCGTCTGGGACAGTCTAGGATACGTTTGGGACAGTCTGGGACCGTCTGGGACAGTCTGGGACTTGTTTGGAACAGCCTGGGACAGTCTGGGGTAGTCTGGGACTTGTTTGGAACAGTCTGCGACAGTTTGGGACAGTCTAGGACTTGTTTGGGACAGTCTGTGACCGTCTGGGACCGTCTGGGACAGTCTGGGACTTGTTTGGAACAGTCTGCGACAGTTTGGGACAGTCTAATACTTGTTTGGGACAGTCTGGTAACGTCTGGGTCCGTCTGGGACAGTCTAGGACTTGTTTGGGACAGTCTAGGACAATCTGGGACAGTCTGGGACTTGTTTGGAACAGCCTGGGCCAGTCTGGGACCGTCTGGGACCGTCTGGGACTTGTTTGGGACAGTCTGCGGCCGTCTGGGACAGTCTGGGACTTGTTTGGAACAGTCTGCGACAGTTTGGAACCGTCTGGGACATGGTTGGAACAGTCCGCGACAGTCTGGGATAGTCTGGGACTTGTTTGGGACAGTCTGGTAACGTCTGGGTCCGTCTGGGACAGTCTAGGACTTGTTTGGGACAGTCTGGGACAATCTGGGACAGTCTGGGACTTGTTTGGAACAGCCTGGGACAGTCTGGGACAGTCTAGGACTTGTTTGGAAAAATCTGGGATCGTCTGGGGCCTTCTGGAACAGTCTGGGACAGTTTGGGACCGTCTGGGACTTGTTTGGAACAGTCTGCGACCGTTTGAGACCGTCTGGGACTTGTGTGGAACAGTCTGCGACAGATTGGGACAGTCTAGGACTTGTTTGGGACAGTCTGTGGCCGTCTGGGACAGTCTAGGACTTGTTTGGGACAGTCTGGGACCATCTGGGACCTTCTGGGACAGTCAGGGACTTGTTTGGAACAGTCTGCGACAGTTTGGGACCGTCTGGGACCTTCTGGGACAGTCTAGGACTTGTTTGAGACAGTCTTGGACCGTCTGGGACCGTCTGGGACAGTCTGGGACTTGTTTGGAATAGTCTGGGACAGTCTGGGACTGTCTGGGACTTGTTTGGAACAGCCTGGGACAGTCTGGGGTAGTCTGGGACTTGTTTGGAACAGTCTGCGACAGTTTGGGACCGTCTGGGACTTGTTTGGAACAGTCTGCGACAGTTTGGGACAGTCTGAGACTTGTTTGGAACAGTCTGCGACAGTCTGGGATAGTCTGGGACTTGTTTGGGACAGTCTGGTAACGTCTGGGTCCGTCTGGGACAGTCTAGGACTTGTTTGGGACAGTCTGGGACAATCTGGGACAGTCTGGGACTTGTTTGGAACAGCCTGGGACAGTCTGGGACAGTCTAGGACTTGTTTGGAAAAATCTGGGATCGTCTGGGACCTTCTGGAACAGTCTGGGACTTGTATGGAACAGTCTGCGACAGTTTGGGACCGTCTGGGACTTGTTTGGAAAAATCTGGGATCGTCTGGGGCCTTCTGGAACAGTCTGGGACTTGTATGGAACAGTCTGCGACAGTTTGGGACCGTCTGGGACTTGTTTGGAACAGTCTGCGACCGTTTGAGACCGTCTGGGACTTGTGTGGAACAGTCTGCGACAGTTTGGGACAGTCTAGGACTTGTTTGGGACAGTCTGTGGCCGTCTGGGACAGTCTAGGACTTGTTTGGGACAGTCTGGGACCATCTGGGACCTTCTGGGACAGTCAGGGACTTGTTTGGAACAGTCTGCGACAGTTTGGGACCGTCTGGGACTTGTTTGGAACAGTCTGCGACAGTTTGGGACCGTCTGGGACTTGTTTGGAACAGTCTGCGACAGTTTGGGACAGTCTCGGACTTGTTTGCGACTGTCTGGGACTATCTGGGACAGTCTGATACAATCTGGGACAGTCTGGGACTTGTTTGGAACAGCCTGGGAAAGTCTGGGATAGTCTGGGACTTGTTTGGAACAGTCTGTGACAGTTTGGGACCGTCTGGGACTTGTTTGGAACAGTCTGCGACAGTTTGGGACAGTCTCGGACTTGTTTGCGACTGTCTGGGACAATCTGGGACAGTCTGATACAATCTGGGACAGTCTGGGACTTGTTTGGAACAGCCTGGGAAAGTCTGGGATAGTCTGGGACTTGTTTGGAACAGTCTGTGACAGTTTGGGACCGTCTGGGACTTGTTTGGAACTGTCTGCATCAGTTTGGGACAGTCTAGGACTTGTTTGGGCCAGTCTGGGACCGTCTGGGACTTGTTTGGAACAGTCTGCGACAGTTTGGGACCGTCTGGGACTTGTTTGGGACAGTCTGGGACTTGTTTGGCACAGTCTGGTACCATCTGGGACAGTCTGGGACTTGTTTGGAACAGCCTGGGGAAGTCTGGGATAGTCTGGGACTTGTTTGGAACAGTCTGCGACAGTTTGGGACAGTCTGGGACTTGTTTGGAACAGTCTGCGACAGTCTGGGACAGTCTGTGACTTGTTTGGAACAGTCTGCGTCAGTTTGGGACCGTCTGGGACTTGTTTGGAATAGTCTGCGACAGTTTGGGACAGTCTAGGACTTGTTTGGGACAGTCTGAGACCGTCTGGGACCTTCTGGGACAGTCTGGGACTTGTTTGGAACAGCCTGGGACAGTCTGGGGTAGTCTGGGACTTGTTTGGAACAGTCTGCGACAGTTTGGGACAGTCTAGGAATTGTTTGGGACAGTCTGGGACCATCTGGGACAGTCTAGGACCGTCTGGGACAGTCTAGGATACGTTTGGGACAGTCTGGGACCGTCTGGGACAGTCTGGGACTTGTTTGGAACAGCCTGGGACAGTCTGGGGTAGTCTGGGACTTGTTTGGAACAGTCTGCGACAGTTTGGGACAGTCTAGGACTTGTTTGGGACAGTCTGTGACCGTCTGGGACCGTCTGGGACAGTCTGGGACTTGTTTGGAACAGTCTGCGACAGTTTGGGACAGTCTAATACTTGTTTGGGACAGTCTGGTAACGTCTGGGTCCGTCTGGGACAGTCTAGGACTTGTTTGGGACAGTCTAGGACAATCTGGGACAGTCTGGGACTTGTTTGGAACAGCCTGGGCCAGTCTGGGACCGTCTGGGACCGTCTGGGACTTGTTTGGGACAGTCTGCGGCCGTCTGGGACAGTCTGGGACTTGTTTGGAACAGTCTGCGACAGTTTGGAACCGTCTGGGACATGGTTGGAACAGTCCGCGACAGTCTGGGATAGTCTGGGACTTGTTTGGGACACTCTGGTAACGTCTGGGTCCGTCTGGGACAGTCTAGGACTTGTTTGGGACAGTCTGGGACAATCTGGGACAGTCTGGGACTTGTTTGGAACAGCCTGGGACAGTCTGGGACAGTCTAGGACTTGTTTGGAAAAATCTGGGATCGTCTGGGGCCTTCTGGAACAGTCTGGGACTTGTATGGAACAGTCTGCGACAGTTTGGGACCGTCTGGGACTTGTTTGGAACAGTCTGCGACCGTTTGAGACCGTCTGGGACTTGTGTGGAACAGTCTGCGACAGATTGGGACAGTCTAGGACTTGTTTGGGACAGTCTGTGGCCGTCTGGGACAGTCTAGGACTTGTTTGGGACAGTCTGGGAACATCTGGGACCTTCTGGGACAGTCAGGGACTTGTTTGGAACAGTCTGCGACAGTTTGGGACCGTCTGGGACCTTCTGGGACAGTCTAGGACTTGTTTGAGACAGTCTTGGACCGTCTGGGACCGTCTGGGACAGTCTGGGACTTGTTTGGAATAGTCTGGGACAGTCTGGGACTGTCTGGGACTTGTTTGGAACAGCCTGGGACAGTCTGGGGTAGTCTGGGACTTGTTTGGAACAGTCTGCGACAGTTTGGGACCGTCTGGGACTTGTTTGGAACAGTCTGCGACAGTTTGGGACAGTCTGAGACTTGTTTGGAACAGTCTGCGACAGTCTGGGATAGTCTGGGACTTGTTTGGGACAGTCTGGTAACGTCTGGGTCCGTCTGGGACAGTCTAGGACTTGTTTGGGACAGTCTGGGACAATCTGGGACAGTCTGGGACTTGTTTGGAACAGCCTGGGACAGTCTGGGACAGTCTAGGACTTGTTTGGAAAAATCTCGGATCGTCTGGGACCTTCTGGAACAGTCTGGGACTTGTATGGAACTGTCTGCGACAGTTTGGGACCGTCTGGGACTTGTTTGGAACAGTCTGCGACCGTTTGAGACCGTCTGGGACTTGTATGGAACAGTCTGCGACAGTTTGGGACTGTCTAGGACTTGTTTGGGACAGTCTGTGGCCGTCTGGGACAGTCTAGGACTTGTTTTGCGACTGTCTGGGACAATCTGGGACAGTCTGGGTCTTGTTTGGAACAGTCTGCGACAGTTTTGGACAGTCTAGGACTTGTTTGGGACAGTCTGGGACTTGTTTGGCACAGTCTGGTACAATCTGGGACAGTCTGGGACTTGTTTGGAACAGCCTGGGAAAGTCTGGGATAGTCTGGGACTTGTTTGGAACAGTCTGTGACAGTTTGGGACCGACTGGGACTTGTATGGAACAGTCTGCATCAGTTTGGGACAGTCTAGGACTTGTTTGGGCCAGTCTGGGACCGTCTGGGACCGTCTGGGACTTGTTTGGGACAGTCTGCGGCCGTCTGGGACAGTCTGGGACTTGTTTGGAACAGTCTGCGACAGTTTGGAACCGTCTGGGACTTGGTTGGAACAGTCCGCGACAGTCTGGGATAGTCTGGGACTTGTTTGGGACAGTCTGGTAACGTCTGGGTCCGTCTGGGACAGTCTAGGACTTGTTTGGGACAGTCTGGGACAATCTGGGACAGTCTGGGACTTGTTTGGAACAGCCTGGGACAGTCTGGGACAGTCTAGGACTTGTTTGGAAAAATCTGGGATCGTCTGGGGCCTTCTGGAACAGTCTGGGACTTGTATGGAACAGTCTGCGACAGTTTGGGACCGTCTGGGACTTGTTTGGAACAGTCTGCGACCGTTTGAGACCGTCTGGGACTTGTGTGGAACAGTCTGCGACAGTTTGGGACAGTCTAGGACTTGTTTGGGACAGTCTGTGGCCGTCTGGGACAGTCTAGGACTTGTTTGGGACAGTCTGGGACCATCTGGGACCTTCTGGGACAGTCAGGGACTTGTTTGGAACAGTCTGCGACAGTTTGGGACCGTCTGGGACTTGTTTGGAACAGTCTGCGACAGTTTGGGACCGTCTGGGACTTGTTTGGAACAGTCTGCGACAGTTTGGGACAGTCTCGGACTTGTTTGCGACTGTCTGGGACAATCTGGGACAGTCTGATACAATCTGGGACAGTCTGGGACTTGTTTGGAACAGCCTGGGAAAGTCTGGGATAGTCTGGGACTTGTTTGGAACAGTCTGTGACAGTTTGGGACCGTCTGGGACTTGTTTGGAACAGTCTGCGACAGTTTGGGACAGTCTCGGACTTGTTTGCGACTGTCTGGGACAATCTGGGACAGTCTGATACAATCTGGGACAGTCTGGGACTTGTTTGGAACAGCCTGGGAAAGTCTGGGATAGTCTGGGACTTGTTTGGAACAGTCTGTGACAGTTTGGGACCGTCTGGGACTTGTTTGGAACTGTCTGCATCAGTTTGGGACAGTCTAGGACTTGTTTGGGCCAGTCTGGGACCGTCTGGGACTTGTTTGGAACAGTCTGCGACAGTTTGGGACCGTCTGGGACTTGTTTGGGACAGTCTGGGACTTGTTTGGCACAGTCTGGTACAATCTGGGACAGTCTGGGACTTGTTTGGAACAGCCTGGGAAAGTCTGGGATAGTCTGGGACTTGTTTGGAACAGTCTGCGACAGTTTGGGACAGTCTGGGACTTGTTTGGAACAGTCTGCGACAGTCTGGGACAGTCTGTGACTTGTTTGGAACAGTCTGCGTCAGTTTGGGACCGTCTGGGACTTGTTTGGAATAGTCTGCGACAGTTTGGGACAGTCTAGGACTTGTTTGGGACAGTCTGAGACCGTCTGGGACCTTCTGGGACAGTCTGGGACTTGTTTGGAACAGCCTGGGACAGTCTGGGGTAGTCTGGGACTTGTTTGGAACAGTCTGCGACAGTTTGGGACAGTCTAGGAATTGTTTGGGACAGTCTGGGACCATCTGGGACAGTCTAGGACCGTCTGGGACAGTCTAGGATACGTTTGGGACAGTCTGGGACCGTCTGGGACAGTCTGGGACTTGTTTGGAACAGCCTGGGACAGTCTGGGGTAGTCTGGGACTTGTTTGGAACAGTCTGCGACAGTTTGGGACAGTCTAGGACTTGTTTGGGACAGTCTGTGACCGTCTGGGACCGTCTGGGACAGTCTGGGAATTGTTTGGAACAGTCTGCGACAGTTTGGGACAGTCTAATACTTGTTTGGGACAGTCTGGTAACGTCTGGGTCCGTCTGGGACAGTCTAGGACTTGTTTGGGACAGTCTAGGACAATCTGGGACAGTCTGGGACTTGTTTGGAACAGCCAGGGACAGTCTGGGATAGTCTGGGACTTGTTTGGAACAGTCTGCGACAGTTTGGGACCGTCTGGGACTTGTTTGGAACAGTCTGCGACAGTTTGGGACAGTCTAGGACTTGTTTGGGACAGTCTGGGACCGTCTGGGACCTTCTGGGACAGTCTAGGACTTGTTTGAGACAGTCTTGGACCGTCTGGGACCGTCTGGGACAGTCTGGGACTTGTTTGGAACAGTCTGGGACAGTCTGGGACTGTCTGGGACTTGTTTGGAACAGCCTGGGACAGTCTGGGGTAGTCTGGGACTTGTTTGGAACAGTCTGCGACAGTTTGGGACCGTCTGGGACTTGTTTGGAACAGTCTGCGACAGTTTGGGACAGTCTGAGACTTGTTTGGAACAGTCTGCGACAGTCTGGGATAGTCTGGGACTTGTTTGGGACAGTCTGGTAACGTCTGGGTCCGTCTGGGACAGTCTAGGACTTGTTTGGGACAGTCTGGGACAATCTGGGACAGTCTGGGACTTGTTTGGAACAGCCTGGGACAGTCTGGGACAGTCTAGGACTTGTTTGGAAAAATCTGGGATCGTCTGGGACCTTCTGGAACAGTCTGGGACTTGTATGGAACAGTCTGCGACAGTTTGGGACCGTCTAGGACAATCTGGGACAGTCTGGGACTTGTTTGGAACAGCCTGGGACAGTCTGGGATAGTCTGGGACTTGTTTGGAACAGTCTGCGACAGTTTGGGACCGTCTGGGACTTGTTTGGAACAGTCTGCGACAGTTTGGGACAGTCTAGGACTTGTTTGGGACAGTCTGGGACCGTCTGGGACCTTCTGGGACAGTCTAGGACTTGTTTGAGACAGTCTTGGACCGTCTGGGACCGTCTGGGACAGTCTGGGACTTGTTTGGAACAGTCTGGGACAGTCTGGGAATGTCTGGGACTTGTTTGGAACAGCCTGGGACAGTCTGGGGTAGTCTGGGACTTGTTTGGAACAGTCTGCGACAGTTTGGGACCGTCTGGGACTTGTTTGGTACAGTCTGCGACAGTTTGGGACAGTCTGAGACTTGTTTGGAACAGTCTGCGACAGTCTGGGATAGTCTGGGACTTGTTTGGGACAGTCTGGTAACGTCTGGGTCCGTCTGGGACAGTCTAGGACTTGTTTGGGACAGTCTGGGACAATCTGGGACAGTCTGGGACTTGTTTGGAACAGCCTGGGACAGTCTGGGACAGTCTAGGACTTGTTTGGAAAAATCTGGGATCGTCTGGGACCTTCTGGAACAGTCTGGGACTTGTATGGAACAGTCTGCGACAGTTTGGGACCGTCTGGGACTTATTTGGAACAGTCTGCGACCTTTTGAGACCGTCTGGGACTTGTGTGGAACAGTCTGCGACAGTTTGGGACAGTCTAGGACTTGTTTGGGACAGTCTGTGGCCGTCTGGGACAGTCTAGGACTTGTTTTGCGACTGTCTGGGACAATCTGGGACAGTCTGGGTCTTGTTTGGAACAGTCTGCGACAGTTTGGGACAGTCTAGGACTTGTTTGGCACAGTCTGGTACAATCTGGGACAGTCTGGGACTTGTTTGGAACAGCCTGGGAAAGTCTGGGATAGTCTGGGACTTGTTTGGAACAGTCTGCGACAGTTTGGGACCCTCTGGGACTTGTTTGGAACAGTCTGCGATAGTTTGGGACAGTCTAGGACTTGTTTGGGACAGTCTGTGACCGTCTGGGACCGTCTGGGACAGTCTAGGACTTGTTTGGGGCAGTCTGTGACAGTTTGGGACCGACTGGGACTTGTATGGAACAGTCTGCATCAGTTTGGGACAGTCTAGGACTTGTTTGGGCCAGTCTGGGACCGTCTAGGACCGTCTGGGACTTGTTTGGGACAGTCTGCGGCCGTCTGGGTCAGTCTGGGACTTGTTTGGAACAGTCTGCGACAGTTTGGAACCGTCTGGGACTTGTTTGGAACAGTCTGCGACAGTCTGGGATAGTCTGGGACTTGTTTGGGACAGTCTGGTAACGTCTGGGTCCGTCTGGGACAGTCTAGGACTTGTTTGGGCCAGTCTGGGACCGTCTGGGACCGTCTGGGACTTGTTTGGGACAGTCTGCGGCCGTCTGGGACAGTCTGGGACTTGTTTGGAACAGTCTGCGACAGTTTGGGACCGTCTGGGACTTGTTTGGAACAGTCTGCGACAGTTTGGGACAGTCTAGGACTTGTTTGGGACAGTCTTGGACCGTCTGGGACCGTCTGGGACAGTCTGGCACGTGTTTGGAACAGTCTGGGACAGTCTGGGACTGTCTGGGACTTGTTTGGAACAGCCTGGGACAGTCTGGGGTAGTCTGGGACTTGTTTTGAACAGTCTGCGACAGTTTGGGACCGTCTGGGACTTGTTTGGAACAGTCTGCGACAGTTTGGGACAGTCTGAGACTTGTTTGGAACAGTCTGCGACAGTCTGGGATAGTCTGGGACTTGTTTGGGACAGTCTGGTAACGTCTGGGTCCATCTGGGACAGTCTAGGACTTGTTTGGGACAGTCTGGGACAATCTGGGACAGTCTGGGACTTGTTTGGAACAGCCTGGGACAGTCTGGGACAGTCTAGGACTTGTTTGGAAAAATCAGGGATCGTCTGGGACCTTCTGGAACAGTCTGGGACTTGTATGGAACAGTCTGCGACAGTTTGGGACCGTCTGGGACTTGTTTGGAACAGTCTGCGACCGTTTGAGACCGTCTGGGACTTGTGTGGAACAGTCTGCGACAGTTTGGGACAGTCTAGGACTTGTTTGGGACAGTCTGTGGCCGTCTGGGACAGTCTAGGACTTGTTTGGCACAGTCTGGTACAATCTGGGACAGTCTGGGACTTGTTTGGAACAGCCTGGGAAAGTCTGGGATAGTCTGGGACGTGTTTGGAACAGTCTGTGACAGTTTGGGACCGACTGGGACTTGTATGGAACAGTCTGCATCAGTTTGGGACAGTCTAGGACTTGTTTGGGCCAGTCTGGGACCGTCTGGGACCGTCTGGGACTTGTTTGGGACAGTCTGCGGCCGTCTGGGACAGTCTGGGACTTGTTTGGAACAGTCTGCGACAGTTTGGAACCGTCTGGGACTTGTTTGGAACAGTCCGCGACAGTCTGGGATAGTCTGGGACTTGTTTGGGACAGTCTGGTAACGTCTGGGTCCGTCTGGGACAGTCTAGGACTTGTTTGGGACAGTCTGGGACAATCTGGGACAGTCTGGGACTTGTTTGGAACAGCCTGGGACAGTCTGGGACAGTCTAGGACTTGTTTGGAAAAATCTGGGATCGTCTGGGACCTTCTGGAACAGTCTGGGACTTGTATGGAACAGTCTGCGACAGTTTGGGACCGTCTGGGACTTGTTTGGAACAGTCTGCGACCGTTTGAGGCCGTCTGGGACTTGTGTGTAACAGTCTGCGACAGTTTGGGACAGTCTAGGACTTGTTTGGGACAGTCTGTGGCCGTCTGGGACAGTCTAGGACTTGTTTGGGACAGTCTGGGACCATCTGGGACCTTCTGGGACAGTCAGGGACTTGTTTGGAACAGACTGCGACAGTTTGGGACCGTCTGGGACTTGTTTGGAACAGTCTGCGACAGTTTGGGACCGTCTGGGACTTGTTTGGAACAGTCTGCGACAGTTTGGGACAGTCTCGGACTTGTTTGCGACTGTCTGGGACAATCTGGGACAGTCTGGTACAATCTGGGACAGTCTGGGACTTGTTTGGAACAGCCTGGGAAAATCTGGGATAGTCTGGGACTTGTTTGGAACAGTCTGTGACAGTTTGGGACCGACTGGGACTTGTTTGGAACTGTCTGCATCAGTTTGGGACAGTCTAGGACTTGTTTGGGCCAGTCTGGGACCGTCTGGGACTTGTTGGGAACAGTCTGCGACAGTTTGGGACCGTCTGGGACTTGTTTGGAACAGTCTGCGACAGTTTGGGACAGTCTAGGACTTGTTTGGGACAGTCTGGGACTTGTTTGGCACAGTCTGGTACAATCTGGGACAGTCTGGGACTTGTTTGGAACAGCCTGGGAAAGTCTGGGATAGTCTGGGACTTGTTTGGAACAGTCTGCGACAGTTTGGGACCGTCTGGGACTTGTTTGGAACAGTCTGCGATAGTTTGGGACAGTCTAGGACTTGTTTGGGCCAGTCTGGGACCGTCTGGGACCGTCTGGGACTTGTTTGGGACAGTCTGCGGCCGTCTGGGTCAGTCTGGGACTTGTTTGGAACAGTCTGCGACAGTTTGGAACCGTCTGGGACTTGTTTGGAACAGTCTGCGACAGTCTGGGATAGTCTGGGACTTGTTTGGGACAGTCTGGTAACGTCTGGGTCCGTCTGGGACAGTCTAGGACTTGTTTGGGCCAGTCTGGGACCGTCTGGGACCGTCTGGGACTTGTTTGGGACAGTCTGCGGCCGTCTGGGACAGTCTGGGACTTGTTTGGAACAGTCTGCGACAGTTTGGGACCGTCTGGGACTTGTTTGGAACAGTCTGCGACAGTTTGGGACAGTCTAGGACTTGTTTGGGACAGTCTTGGACCGTCTGGGACCGTCTGGGACAGACTGGCACGTGTTTGGAACAGTCTGGGACAGTCTGGGACTGTCTGGGACTTGTTTGGAACAGCCTGGGACAGTCTGGAGTAGTCTGGGACTTGTTTGGAACAGTCTGCGACAGTTTGGGACCGTCTGGGACTTGTTTGGAACAGTCTGCGACAGTTTGGGACAGTATGAGACTTGTTTGGAACAGTCTGCGACAGTCTGGGATAGTCTGGGACAATCTGGGACAGTCTGGGACTTGTTTGGAACAGCCTGGGACAGTCTGGGACAGTCTAGGACTTGTTTGGAAAAATCAGGGATCGTCTGGGACCTTCTGGAACAGTCTGGGACTTGTATGGAACAGTCTGCGACAGTTTGGGACCGTCTGGGACTTGTTTGGAACAGTCTGCGACCGTTTGAGACCGTCTGGGACTTGTGTGGAACAGTCTGCGACAGTTTGGGACAGTCTAGGACTTGTTTGGGACAGTCTGTGGCCGTCTGGGACAGTCTAGGACTTGTTTTGCGACTGTCTGGGACAATCTGGGTCAGTCTGGGTCTTGTTTGGAACAGTCTGCGACAGTTTTGGACATTCTAGGACTTGTTTGGGACAGTCTGGGACTTGTTTGGCACAGTCTGGTACAATCTGGGACAGTCTGGGACTTGTTTGGAACAGCCTGGCAAAGTCTGGGATAGTCTGGGACTTGTTTGGAACAGTCTGTGACAGTTTGGGACCGACTGGGACTTGTATGGAACAGTCTGCATCAGTTTGGGACAGTCTAGGACTTGTGTGGGCCAGTCTGGGACCGTCTGGGACCGTCTGGGACTTGTTTGGGTCAGTCTGGTAACGTCTGGGTCCGTCTGGGACAGTCTAGGACTTGTTTGGGACAGTCTGGGACAATCTGGGACAGTCTGGGACTTGTTTGGAACAGCCTGGGACAGTCTGGGACAGTCTAGGACTTGTTTGGAAAAATCTGGGATCGTCTGGGACCTTCTGGAACAGTCTGGGACTTGTATGGAACAGTCTGCGACAGTTTGGGACCGTCTGGGACTTGTTTGGAACAGTCTGCGACCGTTTGAGACCGTCTGGGACTTGTGTGTAACAGTCTGCGACAGTTTGGGACAGTCTAGGACTTGTTTGGGACAGTCTGTGGCCGTCTGGGACAGTCTAGGACTTGTTTGGGACAGTCTGGGACCATCTGGGACCTTCTGGGACAGTCAGGGACTTGTTTGGAACAGTCTGCGACAGTTTGGGACCGTCTGGGACTTGTTTGGAACAGTCTGCGACAGTTTGGGACCGTCTGGGACTTGTTTGGAACAGTCTGCGACAGTTTGGGACAGTCTCGGACTTGTTTGCGACTGTCTGGGACAATCTGGGACAGTCTGGTACAATCTGGGACAGTCTGGGACTTGTTTGGAACAGCCTGGGAAAGTCTGGGATAGTCTGGGACTTGTTTGGAACAGTCTGTGACAGTTTGGGACCGACTGGGACTTGTTTGGAACTGTCTGCATCAGTTTGGGACAGTCTAGGACTTGTTTGGGCCAGTCTGGGACCGTCTGGGACTTGTTTGGAACAGTCTGCGACAGTTTGGGACCGTCTGGGACTTGTTTGGAACAGTCTGCGACAGTTTGGGACAGTCTAGGACTTGTTTGGGACAGTCTGGGACTTGTTTGGCACAGTCTGGTACAATCTGGGACAGTCTGGGACTTGTTTGGAACAGCCTGGGAAAGTCTGGGATAGTCTGGGACTTGTTTGGAACAGTCTGCGACAGTTTGGGACCGTCTGGGACTTGTTTGGAACAGTCTGCGATAGTTTGGGACAGTCTAGGACTTGTTTGGGACAGTCTGTGACCGTCTGGGACCGTCTGGGACAGTCTGGGACTTGTTTGGAACAGTCTGCGACAGTTTGGGACAGTCTGGGACTTGTTTGGAACAGTCTGCGACAGTTTGGGACAGTCTGGGACTTGTTTGGAACAGTCTGCGTCAGTTTGAGACCGTCTGGGACTTGTTTGGGCCAGTCTGGGACCGTCTGGGACTTGTTTGGAACAGTCTGCGACAGTTTAGGACCGTCTGGGACTTGTTTGGAACAGTCTGCGTCAGTTTGGGACAGTCTAGGACTTGTTTGGAACAGCCTGGGGCAGTCTGGGATAGTCTGGGACTTGTTTGGAACAATCTGCGACAGTTTGGGACCGTCTGGGACTTGTTTGGAACAGTCTGCGATAGTTTGGGACAGTCTAGGACTTGTTTGGGACAGTCTGGGACCGTCTGGGACCGTCTGGGACAGTCTGGGACTTGTTTGGAACAGTCTGCGACAGTTTGGGACAGTCTCGGACTTGTTTGAGACAGTCTTGGACCGTCCGGGACCGTCTGGGACAGTCTGGGACTTGTTTGGAACAGTCTGGGACAGTCTGGGAATGTCTGGGACTTGTTTGGAACAGCCTGCGATAGTTTGGGACAGTCTAGGACTTGTTTGGGACAGTCTGTGACCGTCTGGGACCGTCTGGGACAGTCTGGGACTTGTTTGGAACAGTCTGCAACAGTTTGGGACAGTCTGGGACTTGTTTGGAACAGTCTGCGACAGTTTGGGACAGTCTGGGACTTGTTTGGAACAGTCTGCGTCAGTTTGAGACCGTCTGGGACTTGTTTGGGCCAGTCTGGGACCGTCTGGGACTTGTTTGGAACAGTCTGCGACAGTTTAGGACCGTCTGGGACTTGTTTGGAACAGTCTGCGACAGTTTGGGACAGTCTAGGACTTGTTTGGAACAGCCTGGGGCAGTCTGGGATAGTCTGGGACTTGTTTGGAACAATCTGCGACAGTTTGGGACCGTCTGGGACTTGTTTGGAACAGTCTGCGACAGTTTGGGACAGTATGAGACTTGTTTGGAACAGTCTGCGACAGTCTGGGATAGTCTGGGACAATCTGGGACAGTCTGGGACTTGTTTGGAACAGCCTGGGACAGTCTGGGACAGTCTAGGACTTGTTTGGAAAAATCAGGGATCGTCTGGGACCTTCTGGAACAGTCTGGGACTTGTATGGAACAGTCTGCGACAGTTTGGGACCGTCTGGGACTTGTTTGGAACAGTCTGCGACCGTTTGAGACCGTCTGGGACTTGTGTGGAACAGTCTGCGACAGTTTGGGACAGTCTAGGACTTGTTTGGGACAGTCTGTGGCCGTCTGGGACAGTCTAGGACTTGTTTTGCGACTGTCTGGGACAATCTGGGTCAGTCTGGGTCTTGTTTGGAACAGTCTGCGACAGTTTTGGACATTCTAGGACTTGTTTGGGACAGTCTGGGACTTGTTTGGCACAGTCTGGTACAATCTGGGACAGTCTGGGACTTGTTTGGAACAGCCTGGCAAAGTCTGGGATAGTCTGGGACTTGTTTGGAACAGTCTGTGACAGTTTGGGACCGACTGGGACTTGTATGGAACAGTCTGCATCAGTTTGGGACAGTCTAGGACTTGTGTGGGCCAGTCTGGGACCGTCTGGGACCGTCTGGGACTTGTTTGGGTCAGTCTGGTAACGTCTGGGTCCGTCTGGGACAGTCTAGGACTTGTTTGGGACAGTCTGGGACAATCTGGGACAGTCTGGGACTTGTTTGGAACAGCCTGGGACAGTCTGGGACAGTCTAGGACTTGTTTGGAAAAATCTGGGATCGTCTGGGACCTTCTGGAACAGTCTGGGACTTGTATGGAACAGTCTGCGACAGTTTGGGACCGTCTGGGACTTGTTTGGAACAGTCTGCGACCGTTTGAGACCGTCTGGGACTTGTGTGTAACAGTCTGCGACAGTTTGGGACAGTCTAGGACTTGTTTGGGACAGTCTGTGGCCGTCTGGGACAGTCTAGGACTTGTTTGGGACAGTCTGGGACCATCTGGGACCTTCTGGGACAGTCAGGGACTTGTTTGGAACAGTCTGCGACAGTTTGGGACCGTCTGGGACTTGTTTGGAACAGTCTGCGACAGTTTGGGACAGTCTCGGACTTGTTTGCGACTGTCTGGGACAATCTGGGACAGTCTGGTACAATCTGGGACAGTCTGGGACTTGTTTGGAACAGCCTGGGAAAGTCTGGGATAGTCTGGGACTTGTTTGGAACAGTCTGTGACAGTTTGGGACCGACTGGGACTTGTTTGGAACTGTCTGCATCAGTTTGGGACAGTCTAGGACTTGTTTGGGCCAGTCTGGGACCGTCTGGGACTTGTTTGGAACAGTCTGCGACAGTTTGGGACCGTCTGGGACTTGTTTGGAACAGTCTGCGACAGTTTGGGACAGTCTAGGACTTGTTTGGGACAGTCTGGGACTTGTTTGGCACAGTCTGGTACAATCTGGGACAGTCTGGGACTTGTTTGGAACAGCCTGGGAAAGTCTGGGATAGTCTGGGACTTGTTTGGAACAGTCTGCGACAGTTTGGGACCGTCTGGGACTTGTTTGGAACAGTCTGCGATAGTTTGGGACAGTCTAGGACTTGTTTGGGACAGTCTGTGACCGTCTGGGACCGTCTGGGACAGTCTGGGACTTGTTTGGAACAGTCTGCGACAGTTTGGGACAGTCTGGGACTTGTTTGGAACAGTCTGCGACAGTTTGGGACAGTCTGGGACTTGTTTGGAACAGTCTGCGTCAGTTTGAGACCGTCTGGGACTTGTTTGGGCCAGTCTGGGACCGTCTGGGACTTGTTTGGAACAGTCTGCGACAGTTTAGGACCGTCTGGGACTTGTTTGGAACAGTCTGCGACAGTTTGGGACAGTCTAGGACTTGTTTGGAACAGCCTGGGGCAGTCTGGGATAGTCTGGGACTTGTTTGGAACAATCTGCGACAGTTTGGGACCGTCTGGGACTTGTTTGGAACAGTCTGCGATAGTTTGGGACAGTCTAGGACTTGTTTGGGACAGTCTGGGACCGTCTGGGACCGTCTGGGACAGTCTGGGACTTGTTTGGAACAGTCTGCGACAGTTTGGGACAGTCTCGGACTTGTTTGAGACAGTCTTGGACCGTCCGGGACCGTCTGGGACAGTCTGGGACTTGTTTGGAACAGTCTGGGACAGTCTGGGAATGTCTGGGACTTGTTTGGAACAGCCTGGGACAGTCTGGGGTAGTCTGGGACTTGTTTGGAACAGTCTGCGACAGTCTGGGATAGTCTGGGACTTGTTTGGAACAGTCTGCGACAGTTTGGGACAGTCTAATACTTGTTTGGGACAGTCTGGTAACGTCTGGGTCTGTCTGGGACAGTCTAGGACTTGTTTGGGACAGTCTAGGACAATCTGGGACAGTCTGGGACTTGTTTGGAACAGCCTGGGACAGTCTGGGATAGTCTGGGACTTGTTTGGAACAGTCTGCGACAGTTTGGGACCGTCTGGGACTTGTTTGGAACAGTCTGCGTCAGTTTGGGACAGACAAGGACTTGTTTGGGACAGTCTGGGACCGTCTGGGACCTTCTGGGACAGTCTAGGACTTGTTTGAGACAGTCTTGGACCGTCCGGGACCGTCTGGGACAGTCTGGGACTTGTTTGGAACAGTCTGGGACAGTCTGGGACTGTCTGGGACTTGTTTGGAACAGCCTGGGACAGTCTGGGGTAGTCTGGGACTTGTTTGGAACAGTCTGCGACAGTTTGGGACCGTCTGGGACTTGTTTGGAACAGTCTGCGACAGTTTGGGACAGTCTGAGACTTGTTTGGAACAGTCTGCGACAGTCTGGGATAGTCTGGGACTTGTTTGGGACAGTCTGGTAACGTCTGGGTCCGTCTGGGACAGTCTAGGACTTGTTTGGGACAGTCTGGGCCAATCTGGGACAGTCTGGGACTTGTTTGGAACAGCCTGGGACAGTCTGGGACAGTCTAGGACTTGTTTGGAAAAATCTGGGATCGTCTGGGACCTTCTGGAACAGTCTGGGACTTGTATGGAACAGTCTGCGACAGTTTGAGACCGTCTGGGACTTGTTTGGAACAGTCTGCGACCGTTTGAGACCGTCTGGGACTTGTGTGGAACAGTCTGCGACAGTTTGGGACAGTCTAGGACTTGTTTGGGACAGTCTGTGGCCGTCTGGGACAGTCTAGGACTTGTTTTGCGACTGTCTGGGACAATCTGGGACAGTCTGGGTCTTGTTTGGAACAGTCTGCGACAGTTTCGGACAGTCTAGGACTTGTTTGGGACAGTCTGGGACTTGTTTGGCACAGTCTGGTACAATCTGGGACAGTCTGGGACTTGTTTGGAACAGCCTGGGAAAGTCTGGGATAGTCTGGGACTTGTTTGGAACAGTCTGTGACAGTTTGGGACCGACTGGGACTTGTATGGAACAGTCTGCATCAGCTTGGGACAGTCTAGGACTTGTTTGGGCCAGTCTGGGACCGTCTGGGACCGTCTGGGACTTGTTTGGGACAGTCTGCGGCCGTCTGGGACAGTCTGGGACTTGTTTGGGACAGTCTGGGACCGTCTGGGACCGTCTGGGACAGTCTAGGACTTGTTTGGAACAGCCTGGGGCAGTCTGGGATAGTCTGGGACTTGTTTGGAACAATCTGCGACAGTTTGGGACCGTCTGGGACTTGTTTGGAACAGTCTGCGATAGTTTGGGACAGTCTAGGACTTGTTTGGGTCAGTCTGGGACCGTCTGGGACCGTCTGGGACAGTCTGGGACTTGTTTGGAACAGTCTGCGACAGTTTGGGACCGTCTGGGACTTGTTTGGAACAGTCTGCGACAGTTTGGGACAGTCTAGGACTTGTTTGGGACAGTCTGGGACCGTCTGGGACCGTCTGGGACAGTCTGGGACTTGTTTGGAACAGTCTGGGACAGTCTGGGACTTGTTTGGAACAGCCTGGGACAGTCTGGGGTAGTCTGGGACTTGTTTGGAACAGTCTGCGACAGTTTGGGACCGTCCGGGACTTGTTTGGAACAGTCTGCGTCAGTCTGGGATAGTCTGGGACTTGTTTGGAACAGTCTGCGACAGTTTGGGTCAGTCTAATACTTGTTTGGGACAGTCTGGTAACGTCTGGGTCCGTCTGGGACAGTCTAGGACTTGTTTGGGACAGTCTAGGACAATCTGGGACAGTCTGAGACTTGTTTGGAACAGCCTGGGACAGTCTGGGATAGTCTGGGACTTGTTTGGAACAGTCTGCGACAGTTTGGGACCGTCTGGGACTTGTTTGGAACAGTCTGCGACAGTTTGGGACAGTCTAGGACTTGTTTGGGACAGTCTGGGACCGTCTGGGACCTTCTGGGACAGTCTAGGACTTGTTTGAGACAGTCTTGGACCGTCTGGGACCGTCTGGGACAGTCTGGGACTTGTTTGGAACAGTCTGGGACAGTCTGGGACTGTCTGGGACTTGTTTGGAACAGCCTGGGACAGTCTGGGGTAGTCTGGGACTTGTTTGGAACAGTCTGCGACAGTTTGGGACCGTCTGGGACTTGTTTGGAACAGTCTGCGACAGTTTGGGACAGTCTGAGACTTGTTTGGAACAGTCTGCGACAGTCTGGGATAGTCTGGGACTTGTTTGGGACAGTCTGGTAACGTCTGGGTCCGTCTGGGACAGTCTAGGACTTGTTTGGGACAGTCTGCGACAATCTGGGACAGTCTGGGACTTGTTTGGAACAGCCTGGGGCAGTCTGGGACAGTCTAGGACTTGTTTGGAAAAATCTGGGATCGTCTGGGACCTTCTGGAACAGTCTGGGACTTGTATGGAACAGTCTGCGACAGTTTGGGACCGTCTGGGACTTGTTTGGAACAGTCTGCGACCGTTTGAGACCGTCTGGGACTTGTATGGAACAGTCTGCGACAGTTTGGGACAGTCTAGGACTTGTTTGGGACAGTCTGTGGCCGTCTGGGACAGTCTAGGACTTGTTTTGCGACTGTCTGGGACAATCTGGGACAGTCTGGGTCTTGTTTGGAACAGTCTGCGACAGTTTTGGACAGTCTAGGACTTGTTTGGGACAGTCTGGGACTTGTTTGGCACAGTCTGGTACAATCTGGGACAGTCTGGGACTTGTTTGGAACAGCCTGGGAAAGTCTGGGATAGTCTGGGACTTGTTTGGAACAGTCTGTGACAGTTTGGGACCGACTGGGACTTGTATGGAACAGTCTGCATCAGTTTGGGACAGTCTAGGACTTGTTTGGGCCAGTCTGGGACCGTCTGGGACCGTCTGGGACTTGTTTGGGACAGTCTGCGACAGTTTGGAACCGTCTGGGACTTGGTTGGAACAGTCCGCGACAGTCTGGGATAGTCTGGGACTTGTTTGGCACAGTCTGGTAACGTCTGGGTCCGTCTGGGACAGTCTAGGACTTGTTTGGGACAGTCTGGGACAATCTGGGACAGTCTGGGACTTGTTTGGAACAGCCTGGGACAGTCTGGGACAGTCTAGGACTTGTTTGGAAAAATCTGGGATCGTCTGGGGCCTTCTGGAACAGTCTGGGACTTGTATGGAACAGTCTGCGACAGTTTGGGACCGTCTGGGACTTGTTTGGAACAGTCTGCGACCGTTTGAGACCGTCTGGGACTTGTGTGGAACAGTCTGCGACAGTTTGGGACAGTCTAGGACTTGTTTGGGACAGTCTGTGGCCGTCTGGGACAGTCTAGGACTTGTTTGGGACAGTCTGGGACCATCTGGGACTTTCTGGGACAGTCAGGGACTTGTTTGGAACAGTCTGCGACAGTTTGGGACCGTCTGGGACTTGTTTGGAACAGTCTGCGACAGTTTGGGACCGTCTGGGACTTGTTTGGAACAGTCTGCGACAGTTTGGGACAGTCTCGGACTTGTTTGCGACTGTCTGGGACAATCTGGGACAGTCTGATACAATCTGGGACAGTCTGGGACTTGTTTGGAACAGCCTGGGAAAGTCTGGGATAGTCTGGGACTTGTTTGGAACAGTCTGTGACAGTTTGGGACCGTCTGGGACTTGTTTGGAACAGTCTGCGACAGTTTGGGACACTCTCGGACTTGTTTGCGACTGTCTGGGACAATCTGGGACAGTCTGATACAATCTGGGACAGTCTGGGACTTGTTTGGAACAGCCTGGGAAAGTCTGGGATAGTCTGGGACTTGTTTGGAACAGTCTGTGACAGTTTGGGACCGTCTGGGACTTGTTTGGAACAGTCTGCGACAGTTTGGGACAGTCTAATACTTGTTTGGGACAGTCTGGTAACGTCTGGGTCCGTCTGGGACAGTCTAGGACTTGTTTGGGACAGTCTAGGACAATCTGGGACAGTCTGGGACTTGTTTGGAACAGCCTGGGACAGTCTGGGATAGTCTGGGACTTATTTGGAACAGTCTGCGACAGTTTGTGACCGTCTGGGACTTGTTTGGAACAGTCTGCGACAGTTTGGGACAGTCTAGGACTTGTTTGGGACAGTCTGGGACCGTCTGGGACCTTCTGGGACAGTCTAGGACTTGTTTGAGACAGTCTTGGACCGTCTGGGACCGTCTGGGACAGTCTGGGACTTGTTTGGAACAGTCTGGGACAGTCTGGGACTGTCTGGGACTTGTTTGGAACAGCCTGGGACAGTCTGGGGTAGTCTGGGACTTGTTTGGAACAGTCTGCGACAGTTTGGGACCGTCTGGGACTTGTTTGGAACAGTCTGCGACAGTTTGGGACAGTCTGAGACTTGTTTGGAACAGTCTGCGACAGTCTGGGATAGTCTGGGACTTGTTTGGGACAGTCTGGTAACGTCTGGGTCCATCTGGGACAGTCTAGGACTTGTTTGGGACAGTCTGGGACAATCTGGGACAGTCTGGGACTTGTTTGGAACAGCCTGGGACAGTCTGGGACAGTCTAGGACTTGTTTGGAAAATCTGGGATCGTCTGGGACCTTCTGGAACAGTCTGGGACTTGTATGGAACAGTCTGCGACAGTTTGGGACCGTCTGGGACTTATTTGGAACAGTCTGCGACCGTTTGAGACCGTCTGGGACTTGTGTGGAACAGTCTGCGACAGTTTGGGACAGTCTAGGACTTGTTTGGGACAGTCTGTGGCCGTCTGGGACAGTCTAGGACTTGTTTTGCGACTGTCTGGGACAATCTGGGACAGTCTGGGTCTTGTTTGGAACAGTCTGCGACAGTTTGGGACAGTCTAGGACTTGTTTGGCACAGTCTGGTACAATCTGGGACAGTCTGGGACTTGTTTGGAACAGCCTGGGAAAGTCTGGGATAGTCTGGGACTTGTTTGGAACAGTCTGCGACAGTTTGGGACCTTCTGGGACTTGTTTGGAACAGTCTGCGATAGTTTGGGACAGTCTAGGACTTGTTTGGGTCAGTCTGTGACCGTCTGGGACCGTCTGGGACAGTCTAGGACTTGTTTGGGACAGTCTGTGACAGTTTGGGACCGACTGGGACTTGTATGGAACTGTCTGCATCAGTTTGGGACAGTCTAGGACTTGTTTGGGCCAGTCTGGGACCGTCTGGGACCGTCTGGGACTTGTTTGGGACAGTCTGCGGCCGTCTGGGTCAGTCTGGGACTTGTTTGGAACAGTCTGCGACAGTTTGGAACCGTCTGGGACTTGTTTGGAACAGTCTGCGACAGTCTGGGATAGTCTGGGACTTGTTTGGGACAGTCTGGTAACGTCTGGGTCCGTCTGGGACAGTCTAGGACTTGATTGGGCCAGTCTGGGACCGTCTGGGACCGTCTGGGACTTGTTTGGGACAGTCTGCGGCCGTCTGGGACAGTCTGGGACTTGTTTGGAACAGTCTGCGACAGTTTGGGACCGTCTGGGACTTGTTTGGAACAGTCTGCGACAGTTTGGGACAGTCTAGGACTTGTTTTGGACAGTCTTGGACCGTCTGGGACCGTCTGGGACAGTCTGGCACGTGTTTGGAACAGTCTGGGACAGTCTGGGACTGTCTGGGACTTGTTTGGAACAGCCTGGGACAGTCTGGGGTAGTCTGGGACTTGTTTGGAACAGTCTGCGACAGTTTGGGACCGTCTGGGACTTGTTTGGAACAGTCTGCGACAGTTTGGAACCGTCTGGGACTTGTTTGGAACAGTCTGCGACAGTCTGGGATAGTCTGGGACTTGTTTGGGACAGTCTGGTAACGTCTGGGTCCGTCTGGGACAGTCTAGGACTTGTTTGGGCCAGTCTGGGACCGTCTGGGACCGTCTGGGACTTGTTTGGGACAGTCTGCGGCCGTCTGGGACAGTCTGGGACTTGTTTGGAACAGTCTGCGACAGTTTGGGACCGTCTGGGACTTGTTTGGAACAGTCTGCGACAGTTTGGGACAGTCTAGGACTTGTTTGGGACAGTCTTGGACCGTCTGGGACCGTCTGGGACAGTCTGGCACGTGTTTGGAACAGTCTGGGACAGTCTGGGACTGTCTGGGACTTGTTTGGAACAGCCTGGGACAGTCTGGGGTAGTCTGGGACTTGTTTGGAACAGTCTGCGACAGTTTGGGACCGTCTGGGACTTGTTTGGAACAGTCTGCGACAGTTTGGGACAGTCTGAGACTTGTTTGGAACAGTCTGCGACAGTCTGGGATAGTCTGGGACTTGTTTGGGACAGTCTGGTAACGTCTGGGTCCGTCTGGGACAGTCTAGGACTTGTTTGGGACAGTCTGGGACAATCTGGGACAGTCTGGGACTTGTTTGGAACAGCCTGGGACAGTCTGGGACAGTCTAGGACTTGTTTGGAAAAATCAGGGATCGTCTGGGACCTTCTGGAACAGTCTGGGACTTGTTTGGAACAGTCTGTGACAGTTTGGGACCGACTGGGACTTGTATGGAACAGTCTGCATCAGTTTGGGACAGTCTAGGACTTGTTTGGGCCAGTCTGGGACCGTCTGGGACCGTCTGGGACTTGTTTGGGACAGTCTGCGGCCGTCTGGGACAGTCTAGGACTTGTTTGGGACAGTCTGGGACCATCTGGGACCTTCTGGGACAGTCAGGGACTTGTTTGGAACAGTCTGCGACAGGTTGGGACAGTCTGGGACTTGTTTGGAACAGTCTGCGACAGTTTGGGACCGTCTGGGACTTGTTTGGAACAGTCTGCGACAGTTTGGGACAGTCTCGGACTTGTTTGCGACTGTCTGGGACAATCTGGGACAGTCTGGTACAATCTGGGACAGTCTGGGACTTGTTTGGAACAGCCTGGGAAAGTCTGGGATAGTCTGGGACTTGTTTGGAACAGTCTGTGACAGTTTGGGACCGACTGGGACTTGTTTGGAACTGTCTGCATCAGTTTGGGACAGTCTAGGACTTGTTTGGGCCAGTCTGGGACCGTCTGGGACTTGTTTGGAACAGTCTGCGACAGTTTGGGACCGTCTGGGACTTGTTTGGAACAGTCTGCGACAGTTTGGGACAGTCTAGGACTTGTTTGCGACTGTCTGGGACAATCTGGGACAGTCTGGGTCTTGTTTGGAACAGTCTGCGACAGTTTTGGACAGTCTAGGACTTGTTTGGGACAGTCTGGGACTTGTTTGGCACAGTCTGGTACAATCTGGGACAGTCTGGGACTTGTTTGGAACAGCCTGGGAAAGTCTGGGATAGTCTGGGACTTGTTTGGAACAGTCTGCGACAGTTTGGGACCGTCTGGGACTTGTTTGGAACAGTGTGCGACAGTTTGAGACCGTCTGGGACTTGTTTGGGTCAGTTTGGGACCGTCTGGGACTTGTTTGGAACAGTCTGCGACAGTTTGGGACAGTCTAGGACTTGTTTGGAACAGCCTGGGGCAGTCTGGGATAGTCTGGGACTTGTTTGGAACAATCTGCGACAGTTTGGGACCGTCTGGGACTTGTTTGGAACAGTCTGCGATAGTTTGGGACAGTCTAGGACTTGTTTGGGACAGTCTGGGACCGTCTGGGACCGTCTGGGACAGTCTGGGACTTGTTTGGAACAGTCTGCGACAGTTTGGGACCGTCTGGGACTTGTTTGGAACAGTCTGCGACAGTTTGGGACAGTCTAGGACTTGTTTGGGACAGTCTGGGACCGTCTGGGACCGTCTGGGACAGTCTGGGACTTGTTTGGAACAGTCTGGGACAGTCTGGGACTTGTTTGGAACAGCCTGGGACAGTCTGGGGTAGTCTGGGACTTGTTTGGAACAGTCTGCGACAGTTTGGGACCGTCCGGGACTTGTTTGGAACAGTCTGCGACAGTCTGGGATAGTCTGGGACTTGTTTGGAACAGTCTGCGACAGTTTGGGTCAGTCTAATACTTGTTTGGGACAGTCTGGTAACGTCTGGGTCCGTCTGGGACAGTCTAGGACTTGTTTGGGACAGTCTAGGACAATCTGGGACAGTCTGAGACTTGTTTGGAACAGCCTGGGACAGTCTGGGATAGTCTGGGACTTGTTTGGAACAGTCTGCGACAGTTTGGGACCGTCTGGGACTTGTTTGGAACAGTCTGCGACAGTTTGGGACAGTCTAGGACTTGTTTGGGACAGTCTGGGACCGTCTGGGACCTTCTGGGACAGTCTAGGACTTGTTTGAGACAGTCTTGGACCGTCTGGGACCGTCTGGGACAGTCTGGGACTTGTTTGGAATAGTCTGGGACAGTCTGGGACTGTCTGGGACTTGTTTGGAACAGCCTGGGACAGTCTGGGGTAGTCTGGGACTTGTTTGGAACAGTCTGCGACAGTTTGGGACCGTCTGGGACTTGTTTGGAACAGTCTGCGACAGTTTGGGACAGTCTGAGACTTGTTTGGAACAGTCTGCGACAGTCTGGGATAGTCTGGGACTTGTTTGGGACAGTCTGGTAACGTCTGGGTCCGTCTGGGACAGTCTAGGACTTGTTTGGGACAGTCTGGGACAATCTGGGACAGTCTGGGACTTGTTTGGAACAGCCTGGGACAGTCTGGGACAGTCTAGGACTTGTTTGGAAAAATCTGGGATCGTCTGGGACCTTCTGGAACAGTCTGGGACTTGTATGGAACAGTCTGCGACAGTTTGGGACCGTCTGGGACTTGTTTGGAACAGTCTGCGACCGTTTGAGACCGTCTGGGTCTTGTATGGAACAGTCTGCGACAGTTTGGGACTGTCTAGGACTTGTTTGGGACAGTCTGTGGCCGTCTGGGACAGTCTAGGACTTGTTTTGCGACTGTCTGGGACAATCTGGGACAGTCTGGGTCTTGTTTGGAACAGTCTGCGACAGTTTTGGACAGTCTAGGACTTGTTTGGGACAGTCTGGGACTTGTTTGGCACAGTCTGGTACAATCTGGGACAGTCTGGGACTTGTTTGGAACAGCCTGGGAAAGTCTGGGATAGTCTGGGACTTGTTTGGAACAGTCTGTGACAGTTTGGGACCGACTGGGACTTGTATGGAACAGTCTGCATCAGTTTGGGACAGTCTAGGACTTGTTTGGGCCAGTCTGGGACCGTCTGGGACCGTCTGGGACTTGTTTGGGACAGTCTGCGGCCGTCTGGGACAGTCTGGGACTTTTTTGGAACAGTCTGCGACAGTTTGGAACCGTCTGGGACTTGGTTGGAACAGTCCGCGACAGTCTGGGATAGTCTGGGACTTGTTTGGGACAGTCTGGTAACGTCTGGGTCCGTCTGGGACAGTCTAGGACTTGTTTGGGACAGTCTGGGACAATCTGGGACAGTCTGGGACTTGTTTGGAACAGCCTGGGACAGTCTGGGACAGTCTAGGACTTGTTTGGAAAAATCTGGGATCGTCTGGGGCCTTCTGGAACAGTCTGGGACTTGTATGGAACAGTCTGCGACAGTTTGGGACCGTCTGGGACTTGTTTGGAACAGTCTGCGACCGTTTGAGACCGTCTGGGACTTGTGTGGAACAGTCTGCGACAGTTTGGGACAGTCTAGGACTTGTTTGGGACAGTCTGTGGCCGTCTGGGACAGTCTAGGACTTGTTTGGGACAGTCTGGGACCATCTGGGACCTTCTGGGACAGTCAGGGACTTGTTTGGAACAGTCTGCGACAGTTTGGGACCGTCTGGGACTTGTTTGGAACAGTCTGCGACAGTTTGGGACCGTCTGGGACTTGTTTGGAACAGTCTGCGACAGTTTGGGACAGTCTCGGACTTGTTTGCGACTGTCTGGGACAATCTGGGACAGTCTGATACAATCTGGGACAGTCTGGGACTTGTTTGGAACAGCCTGGGAAAGTCTGGGATAGTCTGGGACTTGTTTGGAACAGTCTGTGACAGTTTGGGACCGTCTGGGACTTGTTTGGAACAGTCTGCGACAGTTTGGGACAGTCTCGGACTTGTTTGCGACTGTCTGGGACAATCTGGGACAGTCTGATACAATCTGGGACAGTCTGGGACTTGTTTGGAACAGCCTGGGAAAGTCTGGGATAGTCTGGGACTTGTTTGGAACAGTCTGTGACAGTTTGGGACCGTCTGGGACTTGTTTGGAACTGTCTGCATCAGTTTGGGACAGTCTAGGACTTGTTTGGGCCAGTCTGGGACCGTCTGGGACTTGTTTGGAACAGTCTGCGACAGTTTGGGACCGTCTGGGACTTGTTTGGGACAGTCTGGGACTTGTTTGGCACAGTCTGGTACAATCTGGGACAGTCTGGGACTTGTTTGGAACAGCCTGGGGAAGTCTGGGATAGTCTGGGACTTGTTTGGAACAGTCTGCGACAGTTTGGGACAGTCTGGGACTTGTTTGGAACAGTCTGCGACAGTCTGGGACAGTCTGTGACTTGTTTGGAACAGTCTGCGTCAGTTTGGAACCGTCTGGGACTTGTTTGGAATAGTCTGCGACAGTTTGGGACAGTCTAGGACTTGTTTGGGACAGTCTGAGACCGTCTGGGACCTTCTGGGACAGTCTGGGACTTGTTTGGAACAGCCTGGGACAGTCTGGGGTAGTCTGGGACTTGTTTGGAACAGTCTGCGACAGTTTGGGACAGTCTAGGAATTGTTTGGGACAGTCTGGGACCATCTGGGACAGTCTAGGACCGTCTGGGACAGTCTAGGATACGTTTGGGACAGTCTGGGACCGTCTGGGACAGTCTGGGACTTGTTTGGAACAGCCTGGGACAGTCTGGGGTAGTCTGGGACTTGTTTGGAACAGTCTGCGACAGTTTGGGACAGTCTAGGACTTGTTTGGGACAGTCTGTGACCGTCTGGGACCGTCTGGGACAGTCTGGGACTTGTTTGGAACAGTCTGCGACAGTTTGGGACAGTCTAATACTTGTTTGGGACAGTCTGGTAACGTCTGGGTCCGTCTGGGACAGTCTAGGACAATCTGGGACAGTCTGGGACTTGTTTGGAACAGCCTGGGCCAGTCTGGGACCGTCTGGGACCGTCTGGGACTTGTTTGGGACAGTCTGCGGCCGTCTGGGACAGTCTGGGACTTGTTTGGAACAGTCTGCGACAGTTTGGGACAGTCTAGGACTTGTTTGGGACAGTCTGTGACCGTCTAGGACCGTCTGGGACAGTCTAGGATACGTTTGGGACAGTCTGGGACCGTCTGGGACAGTCTGGGACTTGTTTGGAACAGCCTGGGACAGTCTGGGGTAGTCTGGGACTTGTTTGGAACAGTCTGCGACAGTTTGGGACAGTCTAATACTTGTTTGGGACAGTCTGGTAACGTCTGGGTCCGTCTGGGACAGTCTAGGACAATCTGGGACAGTCTGGGACTTGTTTGGAACAGCCTGGGCCAGTCTGGGACCGTCTGGGACCGTCTGGGACTTGTTTGGGACAGTCTGCGGCCGTCTGGGACAGTCTGGGACTTGTTTGGAACAGTCTGCGACAGTTTGGAACCGTCTGGGACATGGTTGGAACAGTCCGCGACAGTCTGGGATAGTCTGGGACTTGTTTGGGACAGTCTGGTAACGTCTGGGTCCGTCTGGGACAGTCTAGGACTTGTTTGGGACAGTCTGGGACAATCTGGGACAGTCTGGGACTTGTTTGGAACAGCCTGGGACAGTCTGGGACAGTCTAGGACTTGTTTGGAAAAATCTGGGATCGTCTGGGGCCTTCTGGAACAGTCTGGGACTTGTATGGAACAGTCTGCGACAGTTTGGGACCGTCTGGGACTTGTTTGGAACAGTCTGCGACCGTTTGAGACCGTCTGGGACTTGTGTGGAACAGTCTGCGACAGATTGGGACAGTCTAGGACTTGTTTGGGACAGTCTGTGGCCGTCTGGGACAGTCTAGGACTTGTTTGGGACAGTCTGGGACCATCTGGGACCTTCTGGGACAGTCAGGGACTTGTTTGGAACAGTCTGCGACAGTTTGGGACCGTCTGGGACCTTCTGGGACAGTCTAGGACTTGTTTGAGACAGTCTTGGACCGTCTGGGACCGTCTGGGACAGTCTGGGACTTGTTTGGAATAGTCTGGGACAGTCTGGGACTGTCTGGGACTTGTTTGGAACAGCCTGGGACAGTCTGGGGTAGTCTGGGACTTGTTTGGAACAGTCTGCGACAGTTTGGGACCGTCTGGGACTTGTTTGGAACAGTCTGCGACAGTTTGGGACAGTCTGAGACTTGTTTGGAACAGTCTGCGACAGTCTGGGATAGTCTGGGACTTGTTTGGGACAGTCTGGTAACGTCTGGGTCCGTCTGGGACAGTCTAGGACTTGTTTGGGACAGTCTGGGACAATCTGGGACAGTCTGAGACTTGTTTGGAACAGCCTGGGACAGTCTGGGACAGTCTAGGACTTGTTTGGAAAAATCTGGGATCGTCTGGGACCTTCTGGAACAGTCTGGGACTTGTATGGAACAGTCTGCGACAGTTTGGGACCGTCTGGGACTTGTTTGGAACAGTCTGCGACCGTTTGAGACCGTCTGGGACTTGTATGGAACAGTCTGCGACAGTTTGGGACTGTCTAGGACTTGTTTGGGACAGTCTGTGGCCGTCTGGGACAGTCTAGGACTTGTTTTGCGACTGTCTGGGACAATCTGGGACAGTCTGGGTCTTGTTTGGAACAGTCTGCGACAGTTTTGGACAGTCTAGGACTTGTTTGGGACAGTCTGGGACTTGTTTGGCACAGTCTGGTACAATCTGGGACAGTCTGGGACTTGTTTGGAACAGCCTGGGAAAGTCTGGGATAGTCTGGGACTTGTTTGGAACAGTCTGTGACAGTTTGGGACCGACTGGGACTTGTATGGAACAGTCTGCATCAGTTTGGGACAGTCTAGGACTTGTTTGGGCCAGTCTGGGACCGTCTGGGACCGTCTGGGACTTGTTTGGGACAGTCTGCGGCCGTCTGGGACAGTCTGGGACTTGTTTGGAACAGTCTGCGACAGTTTGGAACCGTCTGGGACTTGGTTGGAACAGTCCGCGACAGTCTGGGATAGTCTGGGACTTGTTTGGGACAGTCTGGTAACGTCTGGGTCCGTCTGGGACAGTCTAGGACTTGTTTGGGACAGTCTGGGACAATCTGGGACAGTCTGGGACTTGTTTGGAACAGCCTGGGACAGTCTGGGACAGTCTAGGACTTGTTTGGAAAAATCTGGGATCGTCTGGGGCCTTCTGGAACAGTCTGGGACTTGTATGGAACAGTCTGCGACAGTTTGGGACCGTCTGGGACTTGTTTGGAACAGTCTGCGACCGTTTGAGACCGTCTGGGACTTGTGTGGAACAGTCTGCGACAGTTTGGGACAGTCTAGGACTTGTTTGGGACAGTCTGTGGCCGTCTGGGACAGTCTAGGACTTGTTTGGGACAGTCTGGGACCATCTGGGACCTTCTGGGACAGTCAGGGACTTGTTTGGAACAGTCTGCGACAGTTTGGGACCGTCTGGGACTTGTTTGGAACAGTCTGCGACAGTTTGGGACCGTCTGGGACTTGTTTGGAACAGTCTGCGACAGTTTGGGACAGTCTCGGACTTGTTTGCGACTGTCTGGGACAATCTGGGACAGTCTGATACAATCTGGGACAGTCTGGGACTTGTTTGGAACAGCCTGGGAAAGTCTGGGATAGTCTGGGACTTGTTTGGAACAGTCTGTGACAGTTTGGGACCGTCTGGGACTTGTTTGGAACAGTCTGCGACAGTTTGGGACAGTCTCGGACTTGTTTGCGACTGTCTGGGACAATCTGGGACAGTCTGATACAATCTGGGACAGTCTGGGACTTGTTTGGAACAGCCTGGGAAAGTCTGGGATAGTCTGGGACTTGTTTGGAACAGTCTGTGACAGTTTGGGACCGTCTGGGACTTGTTTGGAACAGTCTGCGACAGTTTGGGACAGTCTCGGACTTGTTTGCGACTGTCTGGGACAATCTGGGACAGTCTGATACAATCTGGGACAGTCTGGGACTTGTTTGGAACAGCCTGGGAAAGTCTGGGATAGTCTGGGACTTGTTTGAAACAGTCTGTGACAGTTTGGGACCGTCTGGGACTTGTTTGGAACTGTCTGCATCAGTTTGGGACAGTCTAGGACTTGTTTGGGCCAGTCTGGGACCGTCTGGGACTTGTTTGGAACAGTCTGCGACAGTTTGGGACCGTCTGGGACTTGTTTGGGACAGTCTGGGACTTGTTTGGCACAGTCTGGTACAATCTGGGACAGTCTGGGACTTGTTTGGAACAGCCTGGGAAAGTCTGGGATAGTCTGGGACTTGTTTGGAACAGTCTGCGACAGTTTGGGACAGTCTGGGACTTGTTTGGAACAGTCTGCGACAGTCTGGGACAGTCTGTGACTTGTTTGGAACAGTCTGCGTCAGTTTGGGACCGTCTGGGACTTGTTTGGAATAGTGTGCGACAGTTTGGGACAGTCTAGGACTTGTTTGGGACAGTCTGAGACCGTCTGGGACCTTCTGGGACAGTCTGGGACTTGTTTGGAACAGCCTGGGACAGTCTGGGGTAGTCTGGGACTTGTTTGGAACAGTCTGCGACAGTTTGGGACAGTCTAGGAATTGTTTGGGACAGTCTGGGACCATCTGGGACAGTCTAGGACCGTCTGGGACAGTCTAGGATACGTTTGGGACAGTCTGGGACCGTCTGGGACAGTCTGGGACTTGTTTGGAACAGCCTGGGACAGTCTGGGGTAGTCTGGGACTTGTTTGGAACAGTCTGCGACAGTTTGGGACAGTCTAGGACTTGTTTGGGACAGTCTGTGACCGTCTGGGAGCGTCTGGGACAGTCTGGGAATTGTTTGGAACAGTCTGCGACAGTTTGGGACAGTCTAATACTTGTTTGGGACAGTCTGGTAACGTCTGGGTCCGTCTGGGACAGTCTAGGACTTGTTTGGGACAGTCTAGGACAATCTGGGACAGTCTGGGACTTGTTTGGAACAGCCAGGGACAGTCTGGGATAGTCTGGGACTTGTTTGGAACAGTCTGCGACAGTTTGGGACCGTCTGGGACTTGTTTGGAACAGTCTGCGACAGTTTGGGACAGTCTAGGACTTGTTTGGGACAGTCTGGGACCGTCTGGGACCTTCTGGGACAGTCTAGGACTTGTTTGAGACAGTCTTGGACCGTCTGGGACCGTCTGGGACAGTCTGGGACTTGTTTGGAACAGTCTGGGACAGTCTGGGACTGTCTGGGACTTGTTTGGAACAGCCTGGGACAGTCTGGGGTAGTCTGGGACTTGTTTGGAACAGTCTGCGACAGTTTGGGGCCGTCTGGGACTTGTTTGGAACAGTCTGCGACAGTTTGGGACAGTCTGAGACTTGTTTGGAACAGTCTGCGACAGTCTGGGATAGTCTGGGACTTGTTTGGGACAGTCTGGTAACGTCTGGGTCCGTCTGGGACAGTCTAGGACTTGTTTGGGACAGTCTGGGACAATCTGGGACAGTCTGGGACTTGTTTGGAACAGCCTGGGACAGTCTGGGACAGTCTAGGACTTGTTTGGAAAAATCTGGGATCGTCTGGGACCTTCTGGAACAGTCTGGGACTTGTATGGAACAGTCTGCGACAGTTTGGGACCGTCTAGGACAATCTGGGACAGTCTGGGACTTGTTTGGAACAGCCTGGGACAGTCTGGGATAGTCTGGGACTTGTTTGGAACAGTCTGCGACAGTTTGGGACCGTCTGGGACTTGTTTGGAACAGTCTGCGACAGTTTGGGACAGTCTAGGACTTGTTTGGGACAGTCTGGGACCGTCTGGGACCTTCTGGGACAGTCTAGGACTTGTTTGAGACAGTCTTGGACCGTCTGGGACCGTCTGGGACAGTCTGGGACTTGTTTGGAACAGCCTGGGACAGTCTGGGACAGTCTAGGACTTGTTTGGAAAAATCTGGGATCGTCTGGGGCCTTCTGGAACAGTCTGGGACTTGTATGGAACAGTCTGCGACAGTTTGGGACCGTCTGGGACTTGTTTGGAACAGTCTGCGACCGTTTGAGACCGTCTGGGACTTGTGTGGAACAGTCTGCGACAGTTTGGGACAGTCTAGGACTTGTTTGGGACAGTCTGTGGCCGTCTGGGACAGTCTAGGACTTGTTTGGGACAGTCTGGGACCATCTGGGACCTTCTGGGACAGTCAGGGACTTGTTTGGAACAGTCTGCGACAGTTTGGGACCGTCTGGGACTTGTTTGGAACAGTCTGCGACAGTTTGGGACCGTCTGGGACTTGTTTGGAACAGTCTGCGACAGTTTGGGACAGTCTCGGACTTGTTTGCGACTGTCTGGGACAATCTGGGACAGTCTGATACAATCTGGGACAGTCTGGGACTTGTTTGGAACAGCCTGGGAAAGTCTGGGATAGTCTGGGACTTGTTTGGAACAGTCTGTGACAGTTTGGGACCGTCTGGGACTTGTTTGGAACAGTCTGCGACAGTTTGGGACAGTCTCGGACTTGTTTGCGACTGTCTGGGACAATCTGGGACAGTCTGATACAATCTGGGACAGTCTGGGACTTGTTTGGAACAGCCTGGGAAAGTCTGGGATAGTCTGGGACTTGTTTGGAACAGTCTGTGACAGTTTGGGACCGTCTGGGACTTGTTTGGAACTGTCTGCATCAGTTTGGGACAGTCTAGGACTTGTTTGGGCCAGTCTGGGACCGTCTGGGACTTGTTTGGAACAGTCTGCGACAGTTTGGGACCGTCTGGGACTTGTTTGGGACAGTCTGGGACTTGTTTGGCACAGTCTGGTACAATCTGGGACAGTCTGGGACTTGTTTGGAACAGCCTGGGGAAGTCTGGGATAGTCTGGGACTTGTTTGGAACAGTCTGCGACAGTTTGGGACAGTCTGGGACTTGTTTGGAACAGTCTGCGACAGTCTGGGACAGTCTGTGACTTGTTTGGAACAGTCTGCGTCAGTTTGGAACCGTCTGGGACTTGTTTGGAATAGTCTGCGACAGTTTGGGACAGTCTAGGACTTGTTTGGGACAGTCTGAGACCGTCTGGGACCTTCTGGGACAGTCTGGGACTTGTTTGGAACAGCCTGGGACAGTCTGGGGTAGTCTGGGACTTGTTTGGAACAGTCTGCGACAGTTTGGGACAGTCTAGGAATTGTTTGGGACAGTCTGGGACCATCTGGGACAGTCTAGGACCGTCTGGGACAGTCTAGGATACGTTTGGGACAGTCTGGGACCGTCTGGGACAGTCTGGGACTTGTTTGGAACAGCCTGGGACAGTCTGGGGTAGTCTGGGACTTGTTTGGAACAGTCTGCGACAGTTTGGGACAGTCTAGGACTTGTTTGGGACAGTCTGTGACCGTCTGGGACCGTCTGGGACAGTCTGGGACTTGTTTGGAACAGTCTGCGACAGTTTGGGACAGTCTAATACTTGTTTGGGACAGTCTGGTAACGTCTGGGTCCGTCTGGGACAGTCTAGGACAATCTGGGACAGTCTGGGACTTGTTTGGAACAGCCTGGGCCAGTCTGGGACCGTCTGGGACCGTCTGGGACTTGTTTGGGACAGTCTGCGGCCGTCTGGGACAGTCTGGGACTTGTTTGGAACAGTCTGCGACAGTTTGGGACAGTCTAGGACTTGTTTGGGACAGTCTGTGACCGTCTAGGACCGTCTGGGACAGTCTAGGATACGTTTGGGACAGTCTGGGACCGTCTGGGACAGTCTGGGACTTGTTTGGAACAGCCTGGGACAGTCTGGGGTAGTCTGGGACTTGTTTGGAACAGTCTGCGACAGTTTGGGACAGTCTAGGACTTGTTTGGGACAGTCTGTGACCGTCTGGGACCGTCTGGGACAGTCTGGGACTTGTTTGGAACAGTCTGCGACAGTTTGGGACAGTCTAATACTTGTTTGGGACAGTCTGGTAACGTCTGGGTCCGTCTGGGACAGTCTAGGACAATCTGGGACAGTCTGGGACTTGTTTGGAACAGCCTGGGCCAGTCTGGGACCGTCTGGGACCGTCTGGGACTTGTTTGGGACAGTCTGCGGCCGTCTGGGACAGTCTGGGACTTGTTTGGAACAGTCTGCGACAGTTTGGAACCGTCTGGGACATGGTTGGAACAGTCCGCGACAGTCTGGGATAGTCTGGGACTTGTTTGGGACAGTCTGGTAACGTCTGGGTCCGTCTGGGACAGTCTAGGACTTGTTTGGGACAGTCTGGGACAATCTGGGACAGTCTGGGACTTGTTTGGAACAGCCTGGGACAGTCTGGGACAGTCTAGGACTTGTTTGGAAAAATCTGGGATCGTCTGGGGCCTTCTGGAACAGTCTGGGACTTGTATGGAACAGTCTGCGACAGTTTGGGACCGTCTGGGACTTGTTTGGAACAGTCTGCGACCGTTTGAGACCGTCTGGGACTTGTGTGGAACAGTCTGCGACAGATTGGGACAGTCTAGGACTTGTTTGGGACAGTCTGTGGCCGTCTGGGACAGTCTAGGACTTGTTTGGGACAGTCTGGGACCATCTGGGACCTTCTGGGACAGTCAGGGACTTGTTTGGAACAGTCTGCGACAGTTTGGGACCGTCTGGGACCTTCTGGGACAGTCTAGGACTTGTTTGAGACAGTCTTGGACCGTCTGGGACCGTCTGGGACAGTCTGGGACTTGTTTGGAATAGTCTGGGACAGTCTGGGACTGTCTGGGACTTGTTTGGAACAGCCTGGGACAGTCTGGGGTAGTCTGGGACTTGTTTGGAACAGTCTGCGACAGTTTGGGACCGTCTGGGACTTGTTTGGAACAGTCTGCGACAGTTTGGGACAGTCTGAGACTTGTTTGGAACAGTCTGCGACAGTCTGGGATAGTCTGGGACTTGTTTGGGACAGTCTGGTAACGTCTGGGTCCGTCTGGGACAGTCTAGGACTTGTTTGGGACAGTCTGGGACAATCTGGGACAGTCTGAGACTTGTTTGGAACAGCCTGGGACAGTCTGGGACAGTCTAGGACTTGTTTGGAAAAATCTGGGATCGTCTGGGACCTTCTGGAACAGTCTGGGACTTGTATGGAACAGTCTGCGACAGTTTGGGACCGTCTGGGACTTGTTTGGAACAGTCTGCGACCGTTTGAGACCGTCTGGGACTTGTATGGAACAGTCTGCGACAGTTTGGGACTGTCTAGGACTTGTTTGGGACAGTCTGTGGCCGTCTGGGACAGTCTAGGACTTGTTTTGCGACTGTCTGGGACAATCTGGGACAGTCTGGGTCTTGTTTGGAACAGTCTGCGACAGTTTTGGACAGTCTAGGACTTGTTTGGGACAGTCTGGGACTTGTTTGGCACAGTCTGGTACAATCTGGGACAGTCTGGGACTTGTTTGGAACAGCCTGGGAAAGTCTGGGATAGTCTGGGACTTGTTTGGAACAGTCTGTGACAGTTTGGGACCGACTGGGACTTGTATGGAACAGTCTGCATCAGTTTGGGACAGTCTAGGACTTGTTTGGGCCAGTCTGGGACCGTCTGGGACCGTCTGGGACTTGTTTGGGACAGTCTGCGGCCGTCTGGGACAGTCTGGGACTTGTTTGGAACAGTCTGCGACAGTTTGGAACCGTCTGGGACTTGGTTGGAACAGTCCGCGACAGTCTGGGATAGTCTGGGACATGTTTGGGACAGTCTGGTAACGTCTGGGTCCGTCTGGGACAGTCTAGGACTTGTTTGGGACAGTCTGGGACAATCTGGGACAGTCTGGGACTTGTTTGGAACAGCCTGGGACAGTCTGGGACAGTCTAGGACTTGTTTGGAAAAATCTGGGATCGTCTGGGGCCTTCTGGAACAGTCTGGGACTTGTATGGAACAGTCTGCGACAGTTTGGGACCGTCTGGGACTTGTTTGGAACAGTCTGCGACCGTTTGAGACCGTCTGGGACTTGTGTGGAACAGTCTGCGACAGTTTGGGACAGTCTAGGACTTGTTTGGGACAGTCTGTGGCCGTCTGGGACAGTCTAGGACTTGTTTGGGACAGTCTGGGACCATCTGGGACCTTCTGGGACAGTCAGGGACTTGTTTGGAACAGTCTGCGACAGTTTGGGACCGTCTGGGACTTGTTTGGAACAGTCTGCGACAGTTTGGGACCGTCTGGGACTTGTTTGGAACAGTCTGCGACAGTTTGGGACAGTCTCGGACTTGTTTGCGACTGTCTGGGACAATCTGGGACAGTCTGATACAATCTGGGACAGTCTGGGACTTGTTTGGAACAGCCTGGGAAAGTCTGGGATAGTCTGGGACTTGTTTGGAACAGTCTGTGACAGTTTGGGACCGTCTGGGACTTGTTTGGAACAGTCTGCGACAGTTTGGGACAGTCTCGGACTTGTTTGCGACTGTCTGGGACAATCTGGGACAGTCTGATACAATCTGGGACAGTCTGGGACTTGTTTGGAACAGCCTGGGAAAGTCTGGGATAGTCTGGGACTTGTTTGGAACAGTCTGTGACAGTTTGGGACCGTCTGGGACTTGTTTGGAACAGTCTGCGACAGTTTGGGACAGTCTCGGACTTGTTTGCGACTGTCTGGGACAATCTGGGACAGTCTGATACAATCTGGGACAGTCTGGGACTTGTTTGGAACAGCCTGGGAAAGTCTGGGATAGTCTGGGACTTGTTTGAAACAGTCTGTGACAGTTTGGGACCGTCTGGGACTTGTTTGGAACTGTCTGCATCAGTTTGGGACAGTCTAGGACTTGTTTGGGCCAGTCTGGGACCGTCTGGGACTTGTTTGGAACAGTCTGCGACAGTTTGGGACCGTCTGGGACTTGTTTGGGACAGTCTGGGACTTGTTTGGCACAGTCTGGTACAATCTGGGACAGTCTGGGACTTGTTTGGAACAGCCTGGGAAAGTCTGGGATAGTCTGGGACTTGTTTGGAACAGTCTGCGACAGTTTGGGACAGTCTGGGACTTGTTTGGAACAGTCTGCGACAGTCTGGGACAGTCTGTGACTTGTTTGGAACAGTCTGCGTCAGTTTGGGACCGTCTGGGACTTGTTTGGAATAGTGTGCGACAGTTTGGGACAGTCTAGGACTTGTTTGGGACAGTCTGAGACCGTCTGGGACCTTCTGGGACAGTCTGGGACTTGTTTGGAACAGCCTGGGACAGTCTGGGGTAGTCTGGGACTTGTTTGGAACAGTCTGCGACAGTTTGGGACAGTCTAGGAATTGTTTGGGACAGTCTGGGACCATCTGGGACAGTCTAGGACCGTCTGGGACAGTCTAGGATACGTTTGGGACAGTCTGGGACCGTCTGGGACAGTCTGGGACTTGTTTGGAACAGCCTGGGACAGTCTGGGGTAGTCTGGGACTTGTTTGGAACAGTCTGCGACAGTTTGGGACAGTCTAGGACTTGTTTGGGACAGTCTGTGACCGTCTGGGAGCGTCTGGGACAGTCTGGGAATTGTTTGGAACAGTCTGCGACAGTTTGGGACAGTCTAATACTTGTTTGGGACAGTCTGGTAACGTCTGGGTCCGTCTGGGACAGTCTAGGACTTGTTTGGGACAGTCTAGGACAATCTGGGACAGTCTGGGACTTGTTTGGAACAGCCAGGGACAGTCTGGGATAGTCTGGGACTTGTTTGGAACAGTCTGCGACAGTTTGGGACCGTCTGGGACTTGTTTGGAACAGTCTGCGACAGTTTGGGACAGTCTAGGACTTGTTTGGGACAGTCTGGGACCGTCTGGGACCTTCTGGGACAGTCTAGGACTTGTTTGAGACAGTCTTGGACCGTCTGGGACCGTCTGGGACAGTCTGGGACTTGTTTGGAACAGTCTGGGACAGTCTGGGACTGTCTGGGACTTGTTTGGAACAGCCTGGGACAGTCTGGGGTAGTCTGGGACTTGTTTGGAACAGTCTGCGACAGTTTGGGGCCGTCTGGGACTTGTTTGGAACAGTCTGCGACAGTTTGGGACAGTCTGAGACTTGTTTGGAACAGTCTGCGACAGTCTGGGATAGTCTGGGACTTGTTTGGGACAGTCTGGTAACGTCTGGGTCCGTCTGGGACAGTCTAGGACTTGTTTGGGACAGTCTGGGACAATCTGGGACAGTCTGGGACTTGTTTGGAACAGCCTGGGACAGTCTGGGACAGTCTAGGACTTGTTTGGAAAAATCTGGGATCGTCTGGGACCTTCTGGAACAGTCTGGGACTTGTATGGAACAGTCTGCGACAGTTTGGGACCGTCTAGGACAATCTGGGACAGTCTGGGACTTGTTTGGAACAGCCTGGGACAGTCTGGGATAGTCTGGGACTTGTTTGGAACAGTCTGCGACAGTTTGGGACCGTCTGGGACTTGTTTGGAACAGTCTGCGACAGTTTGGGACAGTCTAGGACTTGTTTGGGACAGTCTGGGACCGTCTGGGACCTTCTGGGACAGTCTAGGACTTGTTTGAGACAGTCTTGGACCGTCTGGGACCGTCTGGGACAGTCTGGGACTTGTTTGGAACAGTCTGGGACAGTCTGGGAATGTCTGGGACTTGTTTGGAACAGCCTGGGACAGTCTGGGGTAGTCTGGGACTTGTTTGGAACAGTCTGCGACAGTTTGGGACCGTCTGGGACTTGTTTGGAACAGTCTGCGACAGTTTGGGACAGTCTGAGACTTGTTTGGAACAGTCTGCGACAGTCTGGGATAGTCTGGGACTTGTTTGGGACAGTCTGGTAACGTCTGGGTCCGTCTGGGACAGTCTAGGACTTGTTTGGGACAGTCTGGGACAATCTGGGACAGTCTGGGACTTGTTTGGAACAGCCTGGGACAGTCTGGGACAGTCTAGGACTTGTTTGGAAAAATCTGGGATCGTCTGGGACCTTCTGGAACAGTCTGGGACTTGTATGGAACAGTCTGCGACAGTTTGGGACCGTCTGGGACTTATTTGGAACAGTCTGCGACCGTTTGAGACCGTCTGGGACTTGTGTGGAACAGTCTGCGACAGTTTGGGACAGTCTAGGACTTGTTTGGGACAGTCTGTGGCCGTCTGGGACAGTCTAGGACTTGTTTTGCGACTGTCTGGGACAATCTGGGACAGTCTGGGTCTTGTTTGGAACAGTCTGCGACAGTTTGGGACAGTCTAGGACTTGTTTGGCACAGTCTGGTACAATCTGGGACAGTCTGGGACTTGTTTGGAACAGCCTGGGAAAGTCTGGGATAGTCTGGGACTTGTTTGGAACAGTCTGCGACAGTTTGGGACCCTCTGGGACTTGTTTGGAACAGTCTGCGATAGTTTGGGACAGTCTAGGACTTGTTTGGGACAGTCTGTGACCGTCTGGGACCGTCTGGGACAGTCTAGGACTTGTTTGGGACAGTCTGTGACAGTTTGGGACCGACTGGGACTTGTATGGAACTGTCTGCATCAGTTTGGGACAGTCTAGGACTTGTTTGGGCCAGTCTGGGACCGTCTAGGACCGTCTGGGACTTGTTTGGGACAGTCTGCGGCCGTCTGGGTCAGTCTGGGACTTGTTTGGAACAGTCTGCGACAGTTTGGAACCGTCTGGGACTTGTTTGGAACAGTCTGCGACAGTCTGGGATAGTCTGGGACTTGTTTGGGACAGTCTGGTAACGTCTGGGTCCGTCTGGGACAGTCTAGGACTTGTTTGGGCCAGTCTGGGACCGTCTGGGACCGTCTGGGACTTGTTTGGGACAGTCTGCGGCCGTCTGGGACAGTCTGGGACTTGTTTGGAACAGTCTGCGACAGTTTGGGACCGTCTGGGACTTGTTTGGAACAGTCTGCGACAGTTTGGGACAGTCTAGGACTTGTTTGGGACAGTCTTGGACCGTCTGGGACCGTCTGGGACAGTCTGGCACGTGTTTGGAACAGTCTGGGACAGTCTGGGACTGTCTGGGACTTGTTTGGAACAGCCTGGGACAGTCTGGGGTAGTCTGGGACTTGTTTGGAACAGTCTGCGACAGTTTGGGACCGTCTGGGACTTGTTTGGAACAGTCTGCGACAGTTTGGGACAGTCTGAGACTTGTTTGGAACAGTCTGCGACAGTCTGGGATAGTCTGGGACTTGTTTGGGACAGTCTGGTAACGTCTGGGTCCATCTGGGACAGTCTAGGACTTGTTTGGGACAGTCTGGGACAATCTGGGACAGTCTGGGACTTGTTTGGAACAGCCTGGGACAGTCTGGGACAGTCTAGGACTTGTTTGGAAAAATCAGGGATCGTCTGGGACCTTCTGGAACAGTCTGGGACTTGTATGGAACAGTCTGCGACAGTTTGGGACCGTCTGGGACTTGTTTGGAACAGTCTGCGACCGTTTGAGACCGTCTGGGACTTGTGTGGAACAGTCTGCGACAGTTTGGGACAGTCTAGGACTTGTTTGGGACAGTCTGTGGCCGTCTGGGACAGTCTAGGACTTGTTTGGCACAGTCTGGTACAATCTGGGACAGTCTGGGACTTGTTTGGAACAGCCTGGGAAAGTCTGGGATAGTCTGGGACTTGTTTGGAACAGTCTGTGACAGTTTGGGACCGACTGGGACTTGTATGGAACAGTCTGCATCAGTTTGGGACAGTCTAGGACTTGTTTGGGCCAGTCTGGGACCGTCTGGGACCGTCTGGGACTTGTTTGGGACAGTCTGCGGCCGTCTGGGACAGTCTGGGACTTGTTTGGAACAGTCTGCGACAGTTTGGAACCGTCTGGGACTTGTTTGGAACAGTCCGCGACAGTCTGGGATAGTCTGGGACTTGTTTGGGACAGTCTGGTAACGTCTGGGTCCGTCTGGGACAGTCTAGGACTTGTTTGGGACAGTCTGGGACAATCTGGGACAGTCTGGGACTTGTTTGGAACAGCCTGGGACAGTCTGGGACAGTCTAGGACTTGTTTGGAAAAATCTGGGATCGTCTGGGACCTTCTGGAACAGTCTGGGACTTGTATGGAACAGTCTGCGACAGTTTGGGACCGTCTGGGACTTGTTTGGAACAGTCTGCGACCGTTTGAGACCGTCTGGGACTTGTGTGTAACAGTCTGCGACAGTTTGGGACCGTCTGGGACTTGTTTGGAACAGTCTGCGACAGTTTGGGACAGTCTCGGACTTGTTTGCGACTGTCTGGGACAATCTGGGACAGTCTGGTACAATCTGGGACAGTCTGGGACAGTCTAGGACTTGTTTGGAAAAATCAGGGATCGTCTGGGACCTTCTGGAACAGTCTGGGACTTGTATGGAACAGTCTGCGACAGTTTGGGACCGTCTGGGACTTGTTTGGAACAGTCTGCGACCGTTTGAGACCGTCTGGGACTTGTGTGGAACAGTCTGCGACAGTTTGGGACAGTCTAGGACTTGTTTGGGACAGTCTGTGGCCGTCTGGGACAGTCTAGGACTTGTTTGGCACAGTCTGGTACAATCTGGGACAGTCTGGGACTTGTTTGGAACAGCCTGGGAAAGTCTGGGATAGTCTGGGACTTGTTTGGAACAGTCTGTGACAGTTTGGGACCGACTGGGACTTGTTTGGAACTGTCTGCATCAGTTTGGGACAGTCTAGGACTTGTTTGGGCCAGTCTGGGACCGTCTGGGACTTGTTTGGAACAGTCTGCGACAGTTTGGGACCGTCTGGGACTTGTTTGGAACAGTCTGCGACAGTTTGGGACAGTCTAGGACTTGTTTGGGACAGTCTGGGACTTGTTTGGCACAGTCTGGTACAATCTGGGACAGTCTGGGACTTGTTTGGAACAGCCTGGGAAAGTCTGGGATAGTCTGGGACTTGTTTGGAACAGTCTGCGACAGTTTGGGACCGTCTGGGACTTGTTTGGAACAGTCTGCGATAGTTTGGGACAGTCTAGGACTTGTTTGGGCCAGTCTGGGACCGTCTGGGACCGTCTGGGACTTGTTTGGGACAGTCTGCGGCCGTCTGGGTCAGTCTGGGACTTGTTTGGAACAGTCTGCGACAGTTTGGAACCGTCTGGGACTTGTTTGGAACAGTCTGCGACAGTCTGGGATAGTCTGGGACTTGTTTGGGACAGTCTGGTAACATCTGGGTCCGTCTGGGACAGTCTAGGACTTGTTTGGGCCAGTCTGGGACCGTCTGGGACCGTCTGGGACTTGTTTGGGACAGTCTGCGGCCGTCTGGGACAGTCTGGGACTTGTTTGGAACAGTCTGCGACAGTTTGGGACCGTCTGGGACTTGTTTGGAACAGTCTGCGACAGTTTGGGACAGTCTAGGACTTGTTTGGGACAGTCTTGGACCGTCTGGGACCGTCTGGGACAGACTGTCACGTGTTTGGAACAGTCTGGGACAGTCTGGGACTGTCTGGGACTTGTTTGGAACAGCCTGGGACAGTCTGGAGTAGTCTGGGACTTGTTTGGAACAGTCTGCGACAGTTTGGGACCGTCTGGGACTTGTTTGGAACAGTCTGCGACAGTTTGGGACAGTATGAGACTTGTTTGGAACAGTCTGCGACAGTCTGGGATAGTCTGGGACAATCTGGGACAGTCTGGGACTTGTTTGGAACAGCCTGGGACAGTCTGGGACAGTCTAGGACTTGTTTGGAAAAATCAGGGATCGTCTGGGACCTTCTGGAACAGTCTGGGACTTGTATGGAACAGTCTGCGACAGTTTGGGACCGTCTGGGACTTGTTTGGAACAGTCTGCGACCGTTTGAGACCGTCTGGGACTTCTGTGGAACAGTCTGCGACAGTTTGGGACAGTCTAGGACTTGTTTGGGACAGTCTGTGGCCGTCTGGGACAGTCTAGGACTTGTTTTGCGACTGTCTGGGACGATCTGGGACAGTCTGGGTCTTGTTTGGAACAGTCTGCGACAGTTTTGGACATTCTAGGACTTGTTTGGGACAGTCTGGGACTTGTTTGGCACAGTCTGGTACAATCTGGGACAGTCTGGGACTTGTTTGGAACAGCCTGGCAAAGTCTGGGATAGTCTGGGACTTGTTTGGAACAGTCTGTGACAGTTTGGGACCGACTGGGACTTGTATGGAACAGTCTGCATCAGTTTGGGACAGTCTAGGACTTGTTTGGGCCAGTCTGGGACCGTCTGGGACCGTCTGGGACTTGTTTGGGTCAGTCTGGTAACGTCTGGGTCCGTCTGGGACAGTCTAGGACTTGTTTGGGACAGTCTGGGACAATCTGGGACAGTCTGGGACTTGTTTGGAACAGCCTGGGACAGTCTGGGACAGTCTAGGACTTGTTTGGAAAAATCTGGGATCGTCTGGGACCTTCTGGAACAGTCTGGGACTTGTATGGAACAGTCTGCGACAGTTTGGGACCGTCTGGGACTTGTTTGGAACAGTCTGCGACCGTTTGAGACCGTCTGGGACTTGTGTGTAACAGTCTGCGACAGTTTGGGACAGTCTAGGACTTGTTTGGGACAGTCTGTGGCCGTCTGGGACAGTCTAGGACTTGTTTGGGACAGTCTGGGACCATCTGGGACCTTCTGGGACAGTCAGGGACTTGTTTGGAACAGTCTGCGACAGTTTGGGACCGTCTGGGACTTGTTTGGAACAGTCTGCGACAGTTTGGGACCGTCTGGGACTTGTTTGGAACAGTCTGCGACAGTTTGGGACAGTCTCGGACTTGTTTGCGACAGTCTGGGACAATCTGGGACAGTCTGGTACAATCTGGGACAGTCTGGGACTTGTTTGGAACAGCCTGGGAAAGTCTGGGATAGTCTGGGACTTGTTTGGAACAGTCTGTGACAGTTTGGGACCGACTGGGACTTGTTTGGAACTGTCTGCATCAGTTTGGGACAGTCTAGGACTTGTTTGGGCCAGTCTGGGACCGTCTGGGACTTGTTTGGAACAGTCTGCGACAGTTTGGGACAGTCTGGGACTTGTTTGGAACAGTCTGCGACAGTTTGGGACAGTCTGGGACTTGTTTGGAACAGTCTGCGTCAGTTTGAGACCGTCTGGGACTTGTTTGGGCCAGTCTGGGACCGTCTGGGACTTGTTTGGAACAGTCTGCGACAGTTTGGGACCGTCTGGGACTTGTTTGGAACAGTCTGCGACAGTTTGGGACAGTCTAGGACTTGTTTGGAACAGCCTGGGGCAGTCTGGGATAGTCTGGGACTTGTTTGGAACAATCTGCGACAGTTTGGGACCGTCTGGGACTTGTTTGGAACAGTCTGCGATAGTTTGGGACAGTCTAGGACTTGTTTGGGACAGTCTGGGACCGTCTGGGACCGTCTGGGACAGTCTGGGACTTGTTTGGAACAGTCTGCGACAGTTTGGGACCGTCTGGGACTTGTTTGGAACAGTCTGCGACAGTTTGGGACAGTCTCGGACTTGTTTGGGACAGTCTGGGACCGTCTGGGTCCTTCTGGGACACTCTAGGACTTGTTTGGGACAGTCTGGGACCGTCTGGGACCGTCTGGGACTTGTTTGGAACAGCCTGGGACAGTCTGGGATAGTCTGGGACTTGTTTGGAACAGTCTGCGACAGTTTGGGACCGTCTGGGACTTGTTTGGAACAGTCTGCGTCAGTTTGGGACAGTCTAGGACTTGTTTGGGACAGTCTGGGACCGTCTGGGACCTTCTGGGACAGTCTAGGACTTGTTTGAGACAGTCTTGGACCGTCCGGGACCGTCTGGGACAGTCTGGGACTTGTTTGGAACAGTCTGGGACAGTCTGGGAATGTCTGGGACTTGTTTGGAACAGCCTGGGACAGTCTGGGGTAGTCTGGGACTTGTTTGGAACAGTCTGCGACAGTCTGGGATAGTCTGGGACTTGTTTGGAACAGTCTGCGACAGTTTGGGACAGTCTAATACTTGTTTGGGACAGTCTGGTAACGTCTGGGTCTGTCTGGGACAGTCTAGGACTTGTTTGGGACAGTCTAGGACAATCTGGGACAGTCTGGGACTTGTTTGGAACAGCCTGGGACAGTCTGGGATAGTCTGGGACTTGTTTGGAACAGTCTGCGACAGTTTGGGACAGTCTGGGACTTGTTTGGAACAGTCTGCGTCAGTTTGAGACCGTCTGGGACTTGTTTGGGCCAGTCTGGGACCGTCTGGGACTTGTTTGGAACAGTCTGCGACAGTTTGGGACCGTCTGGGACTTGTTTGGAACAGTCTGCGACAGTTTGGGACAGTCTAGGACTTGTTTGGAACAGCCTGGGGCAGTCTGGGATAGTCTGGGACTTGTTTGGAACAATCTGCGACAGTTTGGGACCGTCTGGGACTTGTTTGGAACAGTCTGCGATAGTTTGGGACAGTCTAGGACTTGTTTGGGACAGTCTGGGACCGTCTGGGACCGTCTGGGACAGTCTGGGACTTGTTTGGAACAGTCTGCGACAGTTTGGGACCGTCTGGGACTTGTTTGGAACAGTCTGCGACAGTTTGGGACAGTCTCGGACTTGTTTGGGACAGTCTGGGACCGTCTGGGTCCTTCTGGGACACTCTAGGACTTGTTTGGGACAGTCTGGGACCGTCTGGGACCGTCTGGGACTTGTTTGGAACAGCCCGGGACAGTCTGGGATAGTCTGGGACTTGTTTGGAACAGTCTGCGACAGTTTGGGACCGTCTGGGACTTGTTTGGAACAGTCTGCGTCAGTTTGGGACAGTCTAGGACTTGTTTGGGACAGTCTGGGACCGTCTGGGACCTTCTGGGACAGTCTAGGACTTGTTTGAGACAGTCTTGGACCGTCCGGGACCGTCTGGGACAGTCTGGGACTTGTTTGGAACAGTCTGGGACAGTCTGGGAATGTCTGGGACTTGTTTGGAACAGCCTGGGACAGTCTGGGGTAGTCTGGGACTTGTTTGGAACAGTCTGCGACAGTCTGGGATAGTCTGGGACTTGTTTGGAACAGTCTGCGACAGTTTGGGACAGTCTAATACTTGTTTGGGACAGTCTGGTAACGTCTGGGTCTGTCTGGGACAGTCTAGGACTTGTTTGGGGCAGTCTAGGACAATCTGCGACAGTCTGGGACTTGTTTGGAACAGCCTGGGACAGTCTGGGATAGTCTGGGACTTGTTTGGAACAGTCTGCGACAGTTTGGGACCGTCTGGGACTTGTTTGGAACAGTCTGCGTCAGTTTGGGACAGTCTAGGACTTGTTTGGGACAGTCTGGGACCGTCTGGGACCTTCTGGGACAGTCTAGGACTTGTTTGAGACAGTCTTGGACCGTCCGGGACCGTCTGGGACAGTCTGGGACTTGTTTGGAACAGTCTGGGACAGTCTGGGACTGTCTGGGACTTGTTTGGAACAGCCTGGGACAGTCTGGGGTAGTCTGGGACTTGTTTGGAACAGTCTGCGACAGTTTGGGACCGTCTGGGACTTGTTTGGAACAGTCTGCGACAGTTTGGGACAGTCTGAGACTTGTTTGGAACAGTCTGCGACAGTCTGGGATAGTCTGGGACTTGTTTGGGACAGTCTGGTAACGTCTGGGTCCGTCTGGGACAGTCTAGGACTTGTTTGGGACAGTCTGGGACAATCTGGGACAGTCTGGGACTTGTTTGGAACAGCCTGGGACAGTCTGGGACAGTCTAGGACTTGTTTGGAAAAATCTGGGATCGTCTGGGACCTTCTGGAACAGTCTGGGACTTGTATGGAACAGTCTGCGACAGTTTGAGACCGTCTGGGACTTGTTTGGAACAGTCTGGGACCGTTTGAGACCGTCTGGGACTTGTGTGGAACAGTCTGCGACAGTTTGGGACAGTCTAGGACTTGTTTGGGACAGTCTGTGGCCGTCTGGGACAGTCTAGGACTTGTTTTGCGACTGTCTGGGACAATCTGGGACAGTCTGGGTCTTGTTTGGAACAGTCTGCGACAGTTTCGGACAGTCTAGGACTTGTTTGGGACAGTCTGGGACTTGTTTGGCACAGTCTGGTACAATCTGGGACAGTCTGGGACTTGTTTGGAACAGCCTGGCAAAGTCTGGGATAGTCTGGGACTTGTTTGGAACAGTCTGTGACAGTTTGGGACCGACTGGGACTTGTATGGAACAGTCTGCATCAGTTTGGGACAGTCTAGGACTTGTTTGGGCCAGTCTGGGACCGTCTGGGACCGTCTGGGACTTGTTTGGGTCAGTCTGGTAACGTCTGGGTCCGTCTGGGACAGTCTAGGACTTGTTTGGGACAGTCTGGGACAATCTGGGACAGTCTGGGACTTGTTTGGAACAGCCTGGGACAGTCTGGGACAGTCTAGGACTTGTTTGGAAAAATCTGGGATCGTCTGGGACCTTCTGGAACAGTCTGGGACTTGTATGGAACAGTCTGCGACAGTTTGGGACCGTCTGGGACTTGTTTGGAACAGTCTGCGACCGTTTGAGACCGTCTGGGACTTGTGTGTAACAGTCTGCGACAGTTTGGGATAGTCTAGGACTTGTTTGGGACAGTCTGTGGCCGTCTGGGACAGTCTAGGACTTGTTTGGGACAGTCTGGGACCATCTGGGACCTTCTGGGACAGTCAGGGACTTGTTTGGAACAGTCTGCGACAGTTTGGGACCGTCTGGGACTTGTTTGGAACAGTCTGCGACAGTTTGGGACCGTCTGGGACTTGTTTGGAACAGTCTGCGACAGTTTGGGACAGTCTCGGACTTGTTTGCGACTGTCTGGGACAATCTGGGACAGTCTGGTACAATCTGGGACAGTCTGGGACTTGTTTGCAACAGCCTGGGAAAGTCTGGGATAGTCTGGGACTTGTTTGGAACAGTCTGTGACAGTTTGGGACCGACTGGGACTTGTTTGGAACTGTCTGCATCAGTTTGGGACAGTCTAGGACTTGTTTGGGCCAGTCTGGGACCGTCTGGGACTTGTTTGGAACAGTCTGCGACAGTTTGGGACCGTCTGGGACTTGTTTGGAACAGTCTGCGACAGTTTGGGACAGTCTAGGACTTGTTTGGGACAGTCTGGGACTTGTTTGGCACAGTCTGGTACAATCTGGGACAGTCTGGGACTTGTTTGGAACAGCCTGGGAAAGTCTGGGATAGTCTGGGACTTGTTTGGAACAGTCTGCGACAGTTTGGGACCGTCTGGGACTTGTTTGGGACAGTCTGTGACCGTCTGGGACCGTCTGGGACAGTCTGGGACTTGTTTGGAACAGTCTGCGACAGTTTGGGACAGTCTGGGACTTGTTTGGAACAGTCTGCGACAGTTTGGGACAGTCTGGGACTTGTTTGGAACAGTCTGCGTCAGTTTGAGACCGTCTGGGACTTGTTTGGGCCAGTCTGGGACCGTCTGGGACTTGTTTGGAACAGTCTGCGACAGTTTGGGACCGTCTGGGACTTGTTTGGAACAGTCTGCGACAGTTTGGGACAGTCTAGGACTTGTTTGGAACAGCCTGGGGCAGTCTGGGATAGTCTGGGACTTGTTTGGAACAATCTGCGACAGTTTGGGACCGTCTGGGACTTGTTTGGAACAGTCTGCGATAGTTTGGGACAGTCTAGGACTTGTTTGGGACAGTCTGGGACCGTCTGGGACCGTCTGGGACAGTCTGGGACTTGTTTGGAACAGTCTGCGACAGTTTGGGACCGTCTGGCACTTGTTTGGAACAGTCTGCGACAGTTTGGGACAGTCTCGGACTTGTTTGGGACAGTCTGGGACCGTCTGGGTCCTTCTGGGACACTCTAGGACTTGTTTGGGACAGTCTGGGACCGTCTGGGACCGTCTGGGACTTGTTTGGAACAGCCTGGGACAGTCTGGGATAGTCTGGGACTTGTTTGGAACAGTCTGCGACAGTTTGGGACCGTCTGGGACTTGTTTGGAACAGTCTGCGTCAGTTTGGGACAGTCTAGGACTTGTTTGGGACAGTCTGGGACCGTCTGGGACCTTCTGGGACAGTCTAGGACTTGTTTGAGACAGTCTTGGACCGTCCGGGACCGTCTGGGACAGTCTGGGACTTGTTTGGAACAGTCTGGGACAGTCTGGGAATGTCTGGGACTTGTTTGGAACAGCCTGGGACAGTCTGGGGTAGTCTGGGACTTGTTTGGAACAGTCTGCGACAGTCTGGGATAGTCTGGGACTTGTTTGGAACAGTCTGCGACAGTTTGGGACAGTCTAATACTTGTTTGGGACAGTCTGGTAACGTCTGGGTCTGTCTGGGACAGTCTAGGACTTGTTTGGGACAGTCTAGGACAATCTGGGACAGTCTGGGACTTGTTTGGAACAGCCTGGGACAGTCTGGGATAGTCTGGGACTTGTTTGGAACAGTCTGCGACAGTTTGGGACCGTCTGGGACTTGTTTGGAACAGTCTGCGTCAGTTTGGGACAGTCTAGGACTTGTTTGGGACAGTCTGGGACCGTCTGGGACCTTCTGGGACAGTCTAGGACTTGTTTGAGACAGTCTTGGACCGTCCGGGACCGTCTGGGACAGTCTGGGACTTGTTTGGAACAGTCTGGGACAGTCTGGGACTGTCTGGGACTTGTTTGGAACAGCCTGGGACAGTCTGGGGTAGTCTGGGACTTGTTTGGAACAGTCTGCGACAGTTTGGGACCGTCTGGGACTTGTTTGGAACAGTCTGCGACAGTTTGGGACAGTCTGAGACTTGTTTGGAACAGTCTGCGACAGTCTGGGATAGTCTGGGACTTGTTTGGGACAGTCTGGTAACGTCTGGGTCCGTCTGGGACATTCTAGGACTTGTTTGGGACAGTCTGGGACAATCTGGGACAGTCTGGGACTTGTTTGGAACAGCCTGGGACAGTCTGGGACAGTCTAGGACTTGTTTGGAAAAATCTGGGATCGTCTGGGACCTTCTGGAACAGTCTGGGACTTGTATGGAACAGTCTGCGACAGTTTGAGACCGTCTGGGACTTGTTTGGAACAGTCTGGGACCGTTTGAGACCGTCTGGGACTTGTGTGGAACAGTCTGCGACAGTTTGGGACAGTCTAGGACTTGTTTGGGACAGTCTGTGGCCGTCTGGGACAGTCTAGGACTTGTTTTGCGACTGTCTGGGACAATCTGGGACAGTCTGGGTCTTGTTTGGAACAGTCTGCGACAGTTTCGGACAGTCTAGGACTTGTTTGGGACAGTCTGGGACTTGTTTGGCACAGTCTGGTACAATCTGGGACAGTCTGGGACTTGTTTGGAACAGCCTGGGAAAGTCTGGGATAGTCTGGGACTTGTTTGGAACAGTCTGTGACAGTTTGGGACCGACTGGGACTTGTATGGAACAGTCTGCATCAGCTTGGGACAGTCTAGGACTTGTTTGGGCCAGTCTGGGACCGTCTGGGACCGTCTGGGACTTGTTTGGGACAGTCTGCGGCCGTCTGGGACAGTCTGGGACTTGTTTGGGACAGTCTGGGACCGTCTGGGACCGTCTGGGACAGTCTAGGACTTGTTTGGAACAGCCTGGGGCAGTCTGGGATAGTCTGGGACTTGTTTGGAACAATCTGCGACAGTTTGGGACCGTCTGGGACTTGTTTGGAACAGTCTGCGATAGTTTGGGACAGTCTAGGACTTGTTTGGGACAGTCTGGGACCGTCTGGGACCGTCTGGGACAGTCTGGGACTTGTTTGGAACAGTCTGCGACAGTTTGGGACCGTCTGGGACTTGTTTGGAACAGTCTGCGACAGTTTGGGACAGTCTAGGACTTGTTTGGGACAGTCTGGGACCGTCTGGGACCGTCTGGGACAGTCTGGGACTTGTTTGGAACAGTCTGGGACAGTCTGGGTCTTGTTTGGAACAGCCTGGGACAGTCTGGGGTAGTCTGGGACTTGTTTGGAACAGTCTGCGTCAGTCTGGGATAGTCTGGGACTTGTTTGGAACAGTCTGCGACAGTTTGGGTCAGTCTAATACTTGTTTGGGACAGTCTGGTAACGTCTGGGTCCGTCTGGGACAGTCTAGGACTTGTTTGGGACAGTCTAGGACAATCTGGGACAGTCTGAGACTTGTTTGGAACAGCCTGGGACAGTCTGGGATAGTCTGGGACTTGTTTGGAACAGTCTGCGACAGTTTGGGACCGTCTGGGACTTGTTTGGAACAGTCTGCGACAGTTTGGGACAGTCTAGGACTTGTTTGGGACAGTCTGGGACCGTCTGGGACCTTCTGGGACAGTCTAGGACTTGTTTGAGACAGTCTTGGACCGTCTGGGACAGTCTGGGACTTGTTTGGAACAGTCTGGGACAGTCTGGGACTGTCTGGGACTTGTTTGGAACAGCCTGGGACAGTCTGGGGTAGTCTGGGACTTGTTTGGAACAGTCTGCGACAGTTTGGGACCGTCTGGGACTTGTTTGGAACAGTCTGCGACAGTTTGGGACAGTCTGAGACTTGTTTGGAACAGTCTGCGACAGTCTGGGATAGTCTGGGACTTGTTTGGGACAGTCTGGTAACGTCTGGGTCCGTCTGGGACAGTCTAGGACTTGTTTGGGACAGTCTGCGACAATCTGGGACAGTCTGGGACTTGTTTGGAACAGCCTGGGGCAGTCTGGGACAGTCTAGGACTTGTTTGGAAAAATCTGGGATCGTCTGGGACCTTCTGGAACAGTCTGGGACTTGTATGGAACAGTCTGCGACAGTTTGGGACCGTCTGGGACTTGTTTGGAACAGTCTGCGACCGTTTGAGACCGTCTGGGACTTGTATGGAACAGTCTGCGACAGTTTGGGACAGTCTAGGACTTGTTTGGGACAGTCTGTGGCCGTCTGGGACAGTCTAGGACTTGTTTTGCGACTGTCTGGGACAATCTGGGACAGTCTGGGTCTTGTTTGGAACAGTCTGCGACAGTTTTGGACAGTCTAGGACTTGTTTGGGACAGTCTGGGACTTGTTTGGCACAGTCTGGTACAATCTGGGACAGTCTGGGACTTGTTTGGAACAGCCTGGGAAAGTCTGGGATAGTCTGGGACTTGTTTGGAACAGTCTGTGACAGTTTGGGACCGACTGGGACTTGTATGGAACAGTCTGCATCAGTTTGGGACAGTCTAGGACTTGTTTGGGCCAGTCTGGGACCGTATGGGACCGTCTGGGACTTGTTTGGGACAGTCTGCGACAGTTTGGAACCGTCTGGGACTTGGTTGGAACAGTCCGCGACAGTCTGGGATAGTCTGGGACTTGTTTGGGACAGTCTGGTAACGTCTGGGTCCGTCTGGGACAGTCTAGGACTTGTTTGGGACAGTCTGGGACAATCTGGGACAGTCTGGGACTTGTTTGGAACAGCCTGGGACAGTCTGGGACAGTCTAGGACTTGTTTGGAAAAATCTGGGATCGTCTGGGGCCTTCTGGAACAGTCTGGGACTTGTATGGAACAGTCTGCGACAGTTTGGGACCGTCTGGGACTTGTTTGGAACAGTCTGCGACCGTTTGAGACCGTCTGGGACTTGTGTGGAACAGTCTGCGACAGTTTGGGACAGTCTAGGACTTGTTTGGGACAGTCTGTGGCCGTCTGGGACAGTCTAGGACTTGTTTGGGACAGTCTGGGACCATCTGGGACTTTCTGGGACAGTCAGGGACTTGTTTGGAACAGTCTGCGACAGTTTGGGACCGTCTGGGACTTGTTTGGAACAGTCTGCGACAGTTTGGGACCGTCTGGGACTTGTTTGGAACAGTCTGCGACAGTTTGGGACAGTCTCGGACTTGTTTGCGATTGTCTGGGACAATCTGGGACAGTCTGATACAATCTGGGACAGTCTGGGACTTGTTTGGAACAGCCTGGGAAAGTCTGGGATAGTCTGGGACTTGTTTGGAACAGTCTGTGACAGTTTGGGACCGTCTGGGACTTGTTTGGAACAGTCTGCGACAGTTTGGGACACTCTCGGACTTGTTTGCGACTGTCTGGGACAATCTGGGACAGTCTGATACAATCTGGGACAGTCTGGGACTTGTTTGGAACAGCCTGGGAAAGTCTGGGATAGTCTGGGACTTGTTTGGAACAGTCTGTGACAGTTTGGGACCGTCTGGGACTTGTTTGGAACAGTCTGCGACAGTTTGGGACAGTCTAATACTTGTTTGGGACAGTCTGGTAACGTCTGGGTCCGTCTGGGACAGTCTAGGACTTGTTTGGGACAGTCTAGGACAATCTGGGACAGTCTGGGACTTGTTTGGAACAGCCTGGGACAGTCTGGGATAGTCTGGGACTTATTTGGAACAGTCTGCGACAGTTTGGGACCGTCTGGGACTTGTTTGGAACAGTCTGCGACAGTTTGGGACAGTCTAGGACTTGTTTGGGACAGTCTGGGACCGTCTGGGACCTTCTGGGACAGTCTAGGACTTGTTTGAGACAGTCTTGGACCGTCTGGGACCGTCTGGGACAGTCTGGGACTTGTTTGGAACAGTCTGGGACAGTCTGGGACTGTCTGGGACTTGTTTGGAACAGCCTGGGACAGTCTGGGGTAGTCTGGGACTTGTTTGGAACAGTCTGCGACAGTTTGGGACCGTCTGGGACTTGTTTGGAACTGTCTGCATCAGTTTGGGACAGTCTGAGACTTGTTTGGAACAGTCTGCGACAGTCTGGGATAGTCTGGGACTTGTTTGGGACAGTCTGGTAACGTCTGGGTCCGTCTGGGACAGTCTAGGACTTGTTTGGGACAGTCTGGGACAATCTGGGACAGTCTGGGACTTGTTTGGAACAGCCTGGGACAGTCTGGGACAGTCTAGGACTTGTTTGGAAAAATCTGGGATCGTCTGGGACCTTCTGGAACAGTCTGGGACTTGTATGGAACAGTCTGCGACAGTTTGGGACCGTCTAGGACAATCTGGGACAGTCTGGGACTTGTTTGGAACAGCCTGGGACAGTCTGGGATAGTCTGGGACTTGTTTGGAACAGTCTGCGACAGTTTGGGACCGTCTGGGACTTGTTTGGAACAGTCTGCGACAGTCTGGGATAGTCTGGGACTTGTTTGGGACAGTCTGGTAACGTCTGGGTCCGTCTGGGACAGTCTAGGACTTGTTTGGGACAGTCTAGGACAATCTGGGACAGTCTGAGACTTGTTTGGAACAGCCTGGGACAGTCTGGGATAGTCTGGGACTTGTTTGGAACAGTCTGCGACAGTTTGGGACCGTCTGGGACTTGTTTGGAACAGTCTGCGACAGTTTGGGACAGTCTAGGACTTGTTTGGGACAGTCTGGGACCGTCTGGGACCTTCTGGGACAGTCTAGGACTTGTTTGAGACAGTCTTGGACCGTCTGGGACCGTCTGGGACAGTCTGGGACTTGTTTGGAACAGTCTGGGACAGTCTGGGACTGTCTGGGACTTGTTTGGAACAGCCTGGGACAGTCTGGGGTAGTCTGGGACTTGTTTGGAACAGTCTGCGACAGTTTGGGACCGTCTGGGACTTGTTTGGAACAGTCTGCGACAGTTTGGGACAGTCTGAGACTTGTTTGGAACAGTCTGCGACAGTCTGGGATAGTCTGGGACTTGTTTGGGACAGTCTGGTAACGTCTGGGTCCGTCTGGGACAGTCTAGGACTTGTTTGGGACAGTCTGCGACAATCTGGGACAGTCTGGGACTTGTTTGGAACAGCCTGGGGCAGTCTGGGACAGTCTAGGACTTGTTTGGAAAAATCTGGGATCGTCTGGGACCTTCTGGAACAGTCTGGGACTTGTATGGAACAGTCTGCGACAGTTTGGGACCGTCTGGGACTTGTTTGGAACAGTCTGCGACCGTTTGAGACCGTCTGGGACTTGTATGGAACAGTCTGCGACAGTTTGGGACAGTCTAGGACTTGTTTGGGACAGTCTGTGGCCGTCTGGGACAGTCTAGGACTTGTTTTGCGACTGTCTGGGACAATCTGGGACAGTCTGGGTCTTGTTTGGAACAGTCTGCGACAGTTTTGGACAGTCTAGGACTTGTTTGGGACAGTCTGGGACTTGTTTGGCACAGTCTGGTACAATCTGGGACAGTCTGGGACTTGTTTGGAACAGCCTGGGAAAGTCTGGGATAGTCTGGGACTTGTTTGGAACAGTCTGTGACAGTTTGGGACCGACTGGGACTTGTATGGAACAGTCTGCATCAGTTTGGGACAGTCTAGGACTTGTTTGGGCCAGTCTGGGACCGTATGGGACCGTCTGGGACTTGTTTGGGACAGTCTGCGACAGTTTGGAACCGTCTGGGACTTGGTTGGAACAGTCCGCGACAGTCTGGGATAGTCTGGGACTTGTTTGGGACAGTCTGGTAACGTCTGGGTCCGTCTGGGACAGTCTAGGACTTGTTTGGGACAGTCTGGGACAATCTGGGACAGTCTGGGACTTGTTTGGAACAGCCTGGGACAGTCTGGGACAGTCTAGGACTTGTTTGGAAAAATCTGGGATCGTCTGGGGCCTTCTGGAACAGTCTGGGACTTGTATGGAACAGTCTGCGACAGTTTGGGACCGTCTGGGACTTGTTTGGAACAGTCTGCAACCGTTTGAGACCGTCTGGGACTTGTGTGGAACAGTCTGCGACAGTTTGGGACAGTCTAGGACTTGTTTGGGACAGTCTGTGGCCGTCTGGGACAGTCTAGGACTTGTTTGGGACAGTCTGGGACCATCTGGGACTTTCTGGGACAGTCAGGGACTTGTTTGGAACAGTCTGCGACAGTTTGGGACCGTCTGGGACTTGTTTGGAACAGTCTGCGACAGTTTGGGACCGTCTGGGACTTGTTTGGAACAGTCTGCGACAGTTTGGGACAGTCTCGGACTTGTTTGCGATTGTCTGGGACAATCTGGGACAGTCTGATACAATCTGGGACAGTCTGGGACTTGTTTGGAACAGCCTGGGAAAGTCTGGGATAGTCTGGGACTTGTTTGGAACAGTCTGTGACAGTTTGGGACCGTCTGGGACTTGTTTGGAACAGTCTGCGACAGTTTGGGACACTCTCGGACTTGTTTGCGACTGTCTGGGACAATCTGGGACAGTCTGATACAATCTGGGACAGTCTGGGACTTGTTTGGAACAGCCTGGGAAAGTCTGGGATAGTCTGGGACTTGTTTGGAACAGTCTGTGACAGTTTGGGACCGTCTGGGACTTGTTTGGAACAGTCTGCGACAGTTTGGGACAGTCTAATACTTGTTTGGGACAGTCTGGTAACGTCTGGGTCCGTCTGGGACAGTCTAGGACTTGTTTGGGACAGTCTAGGACAATCTGGGACAGTCTGGGACTTGTTTGGAACAGCCTGGGACAGTCTGGGATAGTCTGGGACTTATTTGGAACAGTCTGCGACAGTTTGGGACCGTCTGGGACTTGTTTGGAACAGTCTGCGACAGTTTGGGACAGTCTAGGACTTGTTTGGGACAGTCTGGGACCGTCTGGGACCTTCTGGGACAGTCTAGGACTTGTCTGAGACAGTCTTGGACCGTCTGGGACCGTCTGGGACAGTCTGGGACTTGTTTGGAACAGTCTGGGACAGTCTGGGACTGTCTGGGACTTGTTTGGAACAGCCTGGGACAGTCTGGGGTAGTCTGGGACTTGTTTGGAACAGTCTGCGACAGTTTGGGACCGTCTGGGACTTGTTTGGAACTGTCTGCATCAGTTTGGGACAGTCTGAGACTTGTTTGGAACAGTCTGCGACAGTCTGGGATAGTCTGGGACTTGTTTGGGACAGTCTGGTAACGTCTGGGTCCGTCTGGGACAGTCTAGGACTTGTTTGGGACAGTCTGGGACAATCTGGGACAGTCTGGGACTTGTTTGGAACAGCCTGGGACAGTCTGGGACAGTCTAGGACTTGTTTGGAAAAATCTGGGATCGTCTGGGACCTTCTGGAACAGTCTGGGACTTGTATGGAACAGTCTGCGACAGTTTGGGACCGTCTAGGACAATCTGGGACAGTCTGGGACTTGTTTGGAACAGCCTGGGACAGTCTGGGATAGTCTGGGACTTGTTTGGAACAGTCTGCGACAGTTTGGGACCGTCTGGGACTTGTTTGGAACAGTCTGCGACAGTCTGGGATAGTCTGGGACTTGTTTGGGACAGTCTGGTAACGTCTGGGTCCGTCTGGGACAGTCTAGGACTTGTTTGGGACAGTCTGGGACAATCTGGGACAGTCTGGGACTTGTTTGGAACAGTCTGGGACAGTCTGGGACTGTCTGGGACTTGTTTGGAACAGCCTGGGACAGTCTGGGGTAGTCTGGGACTTGTTTGGAACAGTCTGCGACAGTTTGGGACCGTCTGGGACTTGTTTGGAACAGTCTGCGACAGTTTGGGACAGTCTGAGACTTGTTTGGAACAGTCTGCGACAGTCTGGGATAGTCTGGGACTTGTTTGGGACAGTCTGGTAACGTCTGGGTCCGTCTGGGACAGTCTAGGACTTGTTTGGGACAGTCTGGGACAATCTGGGACAGTCTGGGACTTGTTTGGAACAGCCTGGGACAGTCTGGGACAGTCTAGGACTTGTTTGGAAAAATCTGGGATCGTCTGGGACCTTCTGGAACAGTCTGGGACTTGTATGGAACAGTCTGCGACAGTTTGGGACCGTCTGGGACTTATTTGGAACAGTCTGCGACCGTTTGAGACCGTCTGGGACTTGTGTGGAACAGTCTGCGACAGTTTGGGACAGTCTAGGACTTGTTTGGGACAGTCTGTGGCCGTCTGGGACAGTCTAGGACTTGTTTTGCGACTGTCTGGGACAATCTGGGACAGTCTGGGTCTTGTTTGGAACAGTCTGCGACAGTTTGGGACAGTCTAGGACTTGTTTGGCACAGTCTGGTACAATCTGGGACAGTCTGGGACTTGTTTGGAACAGCCTGGGAAAGTCTGGGATAGTCTGGGACTTGTTTGGAACAGTCTGCGACAGTTTGGGACCTTCTGGGACTTGTTTGGAACAGTCTGCGATAGTTTGGGACAGTCTAGGACTTGTTTGGGTCAGTCTGTGACCGTCTGGGACCGTCTGGGACAGTCTAGGACTTGTTTGGGACAGTCTGTGACAGTTTGGGACCGACTGGGACTTGTATGGAACTGTCTGCATCAGTTTGGGACAGTCTAGGACTTGTTTGGGCCAGTCTGGGACCGTCTGGGACCGTCTGGGACTTGTTTGGGACAGTCTGCGGCCGTCTGGGTCAGTCTGGGACTTGTTTGGAACAGTCTGCGACAGTTTGGAACCGTCTGGGACTTGTTTGGAACAGTCTGCGACAGTCTGGGATAGTCTGGGACTTGTTTGGGACAGTCTGGTAACGTCTGGGTCCGTCTGGGACAGTCTAGGACTTGTTTGGGCCAGTCTGGGACCGTCTGGGACCGTCTGGGACTTGTTTGGGACAGTCTGCGGCCGTCTGGGACAGTCTGGGACTTGTTTGGAACAGTCTGCGACAGTTTGGGACCGTCTGGGACTTGTTTGGAACAGTCTGCGACAGTTTGGGACAGTCTAGGACTTGTTTGGGACAGTCTTGGACCGTCTGGGACCGTCTGGGACAGTCTGGCACGTGTTTGGAACAGTCTGGGACAGTCTGGGACTGTCTTGGACTTGTTTGGAACAGCCTGGGACAGTCTGGGGTAGTCTGGGACTTGTTTGGAACAGTCTGCGACAGTTTGGGACCGTCTGGGACTTGTTTGGAACAGTCTGCGACAGTTTGGGACAGTCTGAGACTTGTTTGGAACAGTCTGCGACAGTCTGGGATAGTCTGGGACTTGTTTGGGACAGTCTGGTAACGTCTGGGTCCGTCTGGGACAGTCTAGGACTTGTTTGGGACAGTCTGGGACAATCTGGGACAGTCTGGGACTTGTTTGGAACAGCCTGGGACAGTCTGGGACAGTCTAGGACTTGTTTGGAAAAATCAGGGATCGTCTGGGACCTTCTGGAACAGTCTGGGACTTGTTTGGAACAGTCTGTGACAGTTTGGGACCGACTGGGACTTGTATGGAACAGTCTGCATCAGTTTGGGACAGTCTAGGACTTGTTTGGGCCAGTCTGGGACCGTCTGGGACCGTCTGGGACTTGTTTGGGACAGTCTGCGGCCGTCTGGGACAGTCTAGGACTTGTTTGGGACAGTCTGGGACCATCTGGGACCTTCTGGGACATTCAGGGACTTGTTTGGAACAGTCTGCGACAGTTTGGGACAGTCTGGGACTTGTTTGGAACAGTCTGCGACAGTTTGGGACCGTCTGGGACTTGTTTGGAACAGTCTGCGACAGTTTGGGACAGTCTCGGACTTGTTTGCGACTGTCTGGGACAATCTGGGACAGTCTGGTACAATCTGGGACAGTCTGGGACTTGTTTGGAACAGCCTGGGAAAGTCTGGGATAGTCTGGGACTTGTTTGGAACAGTCTGTGACAGTTTGGGACCGACTGGGACTTGTTTGGAACTGTCTGCATCAGTTTGGGACAGTCTAGGACTTGTTTGGGCCAGTCTGGGACCGTCTGGGACTTGTTTGGAACAGTCTGCGACAGTTTGGGACCGTCTGGGACTTGTTTGGAACAGTCTGCGACAGTTTGGGACAGTCTAGGACTTGTTTGCGACTGTCTGGGACAATCTGGGACAGTCTGGGTCTTGTTTGGAACAGTCTGCGACAGTTTTGGACAGTCTAGGACTTGTTTGGGACAGTCTGGGACTTGTTTGGCACAGTCTGGTACAATCTGGGACAGTCTGGGACTTGTTTGGAACAGCCTGGGAAAGTCTGGGATAGTCTGGGACTTGTTTGGAACAGTCTGCGACAGTTTGGGACCGTCTGGGACTTGTTTGGAACAGTGTGCGACAGTTTGAGACCGTCTGGGACTTGTTTGGGTCAGTTTGGGACCGTCTGGGACTTGTTTGGAACAGTCTGCGACAGTTTGGGACAGTCTAGGACTTGTTTGGAACAGCCTGGGGCAGTCTGGGATAGTCTGGGACTTGTTTGGAACAATCTGCGACAGTTTGGGACCGTCTGGGACTTGTTTGGAACAGTCTGCGATAGTTTGGGACAGTCTAGGACTTGTTTGGGACAGTCTGGGACCGTCTGGGACCGTCTGGGACAGTCTGGGACTTGTTTGGAACAGTCTGCGACAGTTTGGGACCGTCTGGGACTTGTTTGGAACAGTCTGCGACAGTTTGGGACAGTCTAGGACTTGTTTGGGACAGTCTGGGACCGTCTGGGACCGTCTGGGACAGTCTGGGACTTGTTTGGAACAGTCTGGGACAGTCTGGGACTTGTTTGGAACAGCCTGGGACAGTCTGGGGTAGTCTGGGACTTGTTTGGAACAGTCTGCGACAGTTTGGGACCGTCCGGGACTTGTTTGGAACAGTCTGCGACAGTCTGGGATAGTCTGGGACTTGTTTGGAACAGTCTGCGACAGTTTGGGTCAGTCTAATACTTGTTTGGGACAGTCTGGTAACGTCTGGGTCCGTCTGGGACAGTCTAGGACTTGTTTGGGACAGTCTAGGACAATCTGGGACAGTCTGAGACTTGTTTGGAACAGCCTGGGACAGTCTGGGATAGTCTGGGACTTGTTTGGAACAGTCTGCGAGAGTTTGGGACCGTCTGGGACTTGTTTGGAACAGTCTGCGACAGTTTGGGACAGTCTAGGACTTGTTTGGGACAGTCTGGGACCGTCTGGGTCCGTCTGGGACAGTCTAGGACTTGTTTGGGCCAGTCTGGGACCGTCTGGGACCGTCTGGGACTTGTTTGGGACAGTCTGCGGCCGTCTGGGACAGTCTGGGACTTGTTTGGAACAGTCTGCGACAGTTTGGGACCGTCTGGGACTTGTTTGGAACAGTCTGCGACAGTTTGGGACAGTCTAGGACTTGTTTGGGACAGTCTTGGACCGTCTGGGACCGTCTGGGACAGTCTGGCACGTGTTTGGAACAGTCTGGGACAGTCTGGGACTGTCTTGGACTTGTTTGGAACAGCCTGGGACAGTCTGGGGTAGTCTGGGACTTGTTTGGAACAGTCTGCGACAGTTTGGGACCGTCTGGGACTTGTTTGGAACAGTCTGCGACAGTTTGGGACAGTCTGAGACTTGTTTGGAACAGTCTGCGACAGTCTGGGATAGTCTGGGACTTGTTTGGGACAGTCTGGTAACGTCTGGGTCCGTCTGGGACAGTCTAGGACTTGTTTGGGACAGTCTGGGACAATCTGGGACAGTCTGGGACTTGTTTGGAACAGCCTGGGACAGTCTGGGACAGTCTAGGACTTGTTTGGAAAAATCAGGGATCGTCTGGGACCTTCTGGAACAGTCTGGGACTTGTTTGGAACAGTCTGTGACAGTTTGGGACCGACTGGGACTTGTATGGAACAGTCTGCATCAGTTTGGGACAGTCTAGGACTTGTTTGGGCCAGTCTGGGACCGTCTGGGACCGTCTGGGACTTGTTTGGGACAGTCTGCGGCCGTCTGGGACAGTCTAGGACTTGTTTGGGACAGTCTGGGACCATCTGGGACCTTCTGGGACAGTCAGGGACTTGTTTGGAACAGTCTGCGACAGTTTGGGACAGTCTGGGACTTGTTTGGAACAGTCTGCGACAGTTTGGGACCGTCTGGGACTTGTTTGGAACAGTCTGCGACAGTTTGGGACAGTCTCGGACTTGTTTGCGACTGTCTGGGACAATCTGGGACAGTCTGGTACAATCTGGGACAGTCTGGGACTTGTTTGGAACAGCCTGGGAAAGTCTGGGATAGTCTGGGACTTGTTTGGAACAGTCTGTGACAGTTTGGGACCGACTGGGACTTGTTTGGAACTGTCTGCATCAGTTTGGGACAGTCTAGGACTTGTTTGGGCCAGTCTGGGACCGTCTGGGACTTGTTTGGAACAGTCTGCGACAGTTTGGGACCGTCTGGGACTTGTTTGGAACAGTCTGCGACAGTTTGGGACAGTCTAGGACTTGTTTGCGACTGTCTGGGACAATCTGGGACAGTCTGGGTCTTGTTTGGAACAGTCTGCGACAGTTTTGGACAGTCTAGGACTTGTTTGGGACAGTCTGGGACTTGTTTGGCACAGTCTGGTACAATCTGGGACAGTCTGGGACTTGTTTGGAACAGCCTGGGAAAGTCTGGGATAGTCTGGGACTTGTTTGGAACAGTCTGCGACAGTTTGGGACCGTCTGGGACTTGTTTGGAACAGTGTGCGACAGTTTGAGACCGTCTGGGACTTGTTTGGGTCAGTTTGGGACCGTCTGGGACTTGTTTGGAACAGTCTGCGACAGTTTGGGACAGTCTAGGACTTGTTTGGAACAGCCTGGGGCAGTCTGGGATAGTCTGGGACTTGTTTGGAACAATCTGCGACAGTTTGGGACCGTCTGGGACTTGTTTGGAACAGTCTGCGATAGTTTGGGACAGTCTAGGACTTGTTTGGGACAGTCTGGGACCGTCTGGGACCGTCTGGGACAGTCTGGGACTTGTTTGGAACAGTCTGCGACAGTTTGGGACCGTCTGGGACTTGTTTGGAACAGTCTGCGACAGTTTGGGACAGTCTAGGACTTGTTTGGGACAGTCTGGGACCGTCTGGGACCGTCTGGGACAGTCTGGGACTTGTTTGGAACAGTCTGGGACAGTCTGGGACTTGTTTGGAACAGCCTGGGACAGTCTGGGGTAGTCTGGGACTTGTTTGGAACAGTCTGCGACAGTTTGGGACCGTCCGGGACTTGTTTGGAACAGTCTGCGACAGTCTGGGATAGTCTGGGACTTGTTTGGAACAGTCTGCGACAGTTTGGGTCAGTCTAATACTTGTTTGGGACAGTCTGGTAACGTCTGGGTCCGTCTGGGACAGTCTAGGACTTGTTTGGGACAGTCTAGGACAATCTGGGACAGTCTGAGACTTGTTTGGAACAGCCTGGGACAGTCTGGGATAGTCTGGGACTTGTTTGGAACAGTCTGCGAGAGTTTGGGACCGTCTGGGACTTGTTTGGAACAGTCTGCGACAGTTTGGGACAGTCTAGGACTTGTTTGGGACAGTCTGGGACCGTCTGGGACCTTCTGGGACAGTCTAGGACTTGTTTGAGACAGTCTTGGACCGTCTGGGACCGTCTGGGACAGTCTGGGACTTGTTTGGAATAGTCTGGGACAGTCTGGGACTGTCTGGGACTTGTTTGGAACAGCCTGGGACAGTCTGGGGTAGTCTGGGACTTGTTTGGAACAGTCTGCGACAGTTTGGGACCGTCTGGGACTTGTTTGGAACAGTCTGCGACAGTTTGGGACAGTCTGAGACTTGTTTGGAACAGTCTGCGACAGTCTGGGATAGTCTGGGACTTGTTTGGGACAGTCTGGTAACGTCTGGGTCCGTCTGGGACAGTCTAGGACTTGTTTGGGACAGTCTGGGACAATCTGGGACAGTCTGGGACTTGTTTGGAACAGCCTGGGACAGTCTGGGACAGTCTAGGACTTGTTTGGAAAAATCTGGGATCGTCTGGGACCTTCTGGAACAGTCTGGGACTTGTATGGAACAGTCTGCGACAGTTTGGGACCGTCTGGGACTTGTTTGGAACAGTCTGCGACCGTTTGAGACCGTCTGGGACTTGTATGGAACAGTCTGCGACAGTTTGGGACTGTTTAGGACTTGTTTGGGACAGTCTGTGGCCGTCTGGGACAGTCTAGGACTTGTTTTGCGACTGTCTGGGACAATCTGGGACAGTCTGGGTCTTGTTTGGAACAGTCTGCGACAGTTTTGGACAGTCTAGGACTTGTTTGGGACAGTCTGGGACTTGTTTGGCACAGTCTGGTACAATCTGGGACAGTCTGGGACTTGTTTGGAACAGCCTGGGAAAGTCTGGGATAGTCTGGGACTTGTTTGGAACAGTCTGTGACAGTTTGGGACCGACTGGGACTTGTATGGAACAGTCTGCATCAGTTTGGGACAGTCTAGGACTTGTTTGGGCCAGTCTGGGACCGTCTGGGACCGTCTGGGACTTGTTTGGGACAGTCTGCGGCCGTCTGGGACAGTCTGGGACTTGTTTGGAACAGTCTGCGACAGTTTGGAACCGTCTGGGACTTGGTTGGAACAGTCCGCGACAGTCTGGGATAGTCTGGGACTTGTTTGGGACAGTCTGGTAACGTCTGGGTCCGTCTGGGACAGTCTAGGACTTGTTTGGGACAGTCTGGGACAATCTGGGACAGTCTGGGACTTGTTTGGAACAGCCTGGGACAGTCTGGGACAGTCTAGGACTTGTTTGGAAAAATCTGGGATCGTCTGGGGCCTTCTGGAACAGTCTGGGACTTGTATGGAACAGTCTGCGACAGTTTGGGACCGTCTGGGACTTGTTTGGAACAGTCTGCGACCGTTTGAGACCGTCTGGGACTTGTGTGGAACAGTCTGCGACAGTTTGGGACAGTCTAGGACTTGTTTGGGACAGTCTGTGGCCGTCTGGGACAGTCTAGGACTTGTTTGGGACAGTCTGGGACCATCTGGGACCTTCTGGGACAGTCAGGGACTTGTTTGGAACAGTCTGCGACAGTTTGGGACCGTCTGGGACTTGTTTGGAACAGTCTGCGACAGTTTGGGACCGTCTGGGACTTGTTTGGAACAGTCTGCGACAGTTTGGGACAGTCTCGGACTTGTTTGCGACTGTCTGGGACAATCTGGGACAGTCTGATACAATCTGGGACAGTCTGGGACTTGTTTGGAACAGCCTGGGAAAGTCTGGGATAGTCTGGGACTTGTTTGGAACAGTCTGTGACAGTTTGGGACCGTCTGGGACTTGTTTGGAACAGTCTGCGACAGTTTGGGACAGTCTCGGACTTGTTTGCGACTGTCTGGGACAATCTGGGACAGTCTGATACAATCTGGGACAGTCTGGGACTTGTTTGGAACAGCCTGGGAAAGTCTGGGATAGTCTGGGACTTGTTTGGAACAGTCTGTGACAGTTTGGGACCGTCTGGGACTTGTTTGGAACTGTCTGCATCAGTTTGGGACAGTCTAGGACTTGTTTGGGCCAGTCTGGGACCGTCTGGGACTTGTTTGGAACAGTCTGCGACAGTTTGGGACCGTCTGGGACTTGTTTGGGACAGTCTGGGACTTGTTTGGCACAGTCTGGTACAATCTGGGACAGTCTGGGACTTGTTTGGAACAGCCTGGGGAAGTCTGGGATAGTCTGGGACTTGTTTGGAACAGTCTGCGACAGTTTGGGACAGTCTGGGACTTGTTTGGAACAGTCTGCGACAGTCTGGGACAGTCTGTGACTTGTTTGGAACAGTCTGCGTCAGTTTGGGACCGTCTGGGACTTGTTTGGAATAGTCTGCGACAGTTTGGGACAGTCTAGGAATTGTTTGGGACAGTCTGGGACCATCTGGGACAGTCTAGGACCGTCTGGGACAGTCTAGGATACGTTTGGGACAGTCTGGGACCGTCTGGGACAGTCTGGGACTTGTTTGGAACAGCCTGGGACAGTCTGGGGTAGTCTGGGACTTGTTTGGAACAGTCTGCGACCGTTTGGGACAGTCTAGGAATTGTTTGGGACAGTCTGGGACCATCTGGGACAGTCTAGGACCGTCTGGGACAGTCTAGGATACGTTTGGGACAGTCTGGGACCGTCTGGGACAGTCTGGGACTTGTTTGGAACAGCCTGGGACAGTCTGGGGTAGTCTGGGACTTGTTTGGAACAGTCTGCGACAGTTTGGGACAGTCTAGGACTTGTTTGGGACAGTCTGTGACCGTCTGGGACCGTCTGGGACAGTCTGGGACTTGTTTGGAACAGTCTGCGACAGTTTGGGACAGTCTAATACTTGTTTGGGACAGTCTGGTAACGTCTGGGTCCGTCTGGGACAGTCTAGGACTTGTTTGGGACAGTCTAGGACAATCTGGGACAGTCTGGGACTTGTTTGGAACAGCCTGGGCCAGTCTGGGACCGTCTGGGACCGTCTGGGACTTGTTTGGGACAGTCTGCGGCCGTCTGGGACAGTCTGGGACTTGTTTGGAACAGTCTGCGACAGTTTGGAACCGTCTGGGACATGGTTGGAACAGTCCGCGACAGTCTGGGATAGTCTGGGACTTGTTTGGGACAGTCTGGTAACGTCTGGGTCCGTCTGGGACAGTCTAGGACTTGTTTGGGACAGTCTGGGACAATCTGGGACAGTCTGGGACTTGTTTGGAACAGCCTGGGACAGTCTGGGACAGTCTAGGACTTGTTTGGAAAAATCTGGGATCGTCTGGGGCCTTCTGGAACAGTCTGGGACTTGTATGGAACAGTCTGCGACAGTTTGGGACCGTCTGGGACTTGTTTGGAACAGTCTGCGACCGTTTGAGACCGTCTGGGACTTGTGTGGAACAGTCTGCGACAGATTGGGACAGTCTAGGACTTGTTTGGGACAGTCTGTGGCCGTCTGGGACAGTCTAGGACTTGTTTGGGACAGTCTGGGACCATCTGGGACCTTCTGGGACAGTCAGGGACTTGTTTGGAACAGTCTGCGACAGTTTGGGACCGTCTGGGACCTTCTGGGACAGTCTAGGACTTGTTTGAGACAGTCTTGGACCGTCTGGGACCGTCTGGGACAGTCTGGGACTTGTTTGGAATAGTCTGGGACAGTCTGGGACTGTCTGGGACTTGTTTGGAACAGCCTGGGACAGTCTGGGGTAGTCTGGGACTTGTTTGGAACAGTCTGCGACAGTTTGGGACCGTCTGGGACTTGTTTGGAACAGTCTGCGACAGTTTGGGACAGTCTGAGACTTGTTTGGAACAGTCTGCGACAGTCTGGGATAGTCTGGGACTTGTTTGGGACAGTCTGGTAACGTCTGGGTCCGTCTGGGACAGTCTAGGACTTGTTTGGGACAGTCTGGGACAATCTGGGACAGTCTGGGACTTGTTTGGAACAGCCTGGGACAGTCTGGGACAGTCTAGGACTTGTTTGGAAAAATCTGGGATCGTCTGGGACCTTCTGGAACAGTCTGGGACTTGTATGGAACAGTCTGCGACAGTTTGGGACCGTCTGGGACTTGTTTGGAACAGTCTGCGACCGTTTGAGACCGTCTGGGACTTGTATGGAACAGTCTGCGACAGTTTGGGACTGTCTAGGACTTGTTTGGGACAGTCTGTGGCCGTCTGGGACAGTCTAGGACTTGTTTTGCGACTGTCTGGGACAATCTGGGACAGTCTGGGTCTTGTTTGGAACAGTCTGCGACAGTTTTGGACAGTCTAGGACTTGTTTGGGACAGTCTGGGACTTGTTTGGCACAGTCTGGTACAATCTGGGACAGTCTGGGACTTGTTTGGAACAGCCTGGGAAAGTCTGGGATAGTCTGGGACTTGTTTGGAACAGTCTGTGACAGTTTGGGACCGACTGGGACTTGTATGGAACAGTCTGCATCAGTTTGGGACAGTCTAGGACTTGTTTGGGCCAGTCTGGGACCGTCTGGGACCGTCTGGGACTTGTTTGGGACAGTCTGCGGCCGTCTGGGACATTCTGGGACTTGTTTGGAACAGTCTGCGACAGTTTGGAACCGTCTGGGACTTGGTTGGAACAGTCCGCGACAGTCTGGGATAGTCTGGGACTTGTTTGGGACAGTCTGGTAACGTCTGGGTCCGTCTGGGACAGTCTAGGACTTGTTTGGGACAGTCTGGGACAATCTGGGACAGTCTGGGACTTGTTTGGAACAGCCTGGGACAGTCTGGGACAGTCTAGGACTTGTTTGGAAAAATCTGGGATCGTCTGGGGCCTTCTGGAACAGTCTGGGACTTGTATGGAACAGTCTGCGACAGTTTGGGACCGTCTGGGACTTGTTTGGAACAGTCTGCGACCGTTTGAGACCGTCTGGGACTTGTGTGGAACAGTCTGCGACAGTTTGGGACAGTCTAGGACTTGTTTGGGACAGTCTGTGGCCGTCTGGGACAGTCTAGGACTTGTTTGGGACAGTCTGGGACCATCTGGGACCTTCTGGGACAGTCAGGGACTTGTTTGGAACAGTCTGCGACAGTTTGGGACCGTCTGGGACTTGTTTGGAACAGTCTGCGACAGTTTGGGACCGTCTGGGACTTGTTTGGAACAGTCTGCGACAGTTTGGGACAGTCTCGGACTTGTTTGCGACTGTCTGGGACAATCTGGGACCTTCTGGGACAGTCAGGGACTTGTTTGGAACAGTCTGCGACAGTTTGGGACAGTCTGGGACTTGTTTGGAACAGTCTGGGACCGTCTGGGACCGTCTGGGACTTGTTTGGAACAGTCTGCGACAGATTGGGACCGTCCGGGACTTGTTTGGAACAGTCTGCGACAGTCTGGGATAGTCTGGGACTTGTTTGGAACAGTCTGCGACAGTTTGGGACAGTCTAATACTTGTTTGGGACAGTCTGGTAACGTCTGGGTCCGTCTGGGACAGTCTAGGACTTGTTTGGGACAGTCTAGGACAATCTGGGACAGTCTGGGACTTGTTTGGAACAGTCTGCGACAGTTTGGGACAGTCTAGGACTTGTTTGGGACAGTCTGGGACAGTCTGGGACCGTCTGGGACAGTCTGGGACTTGTTTGGAACAGACTGGGACAGTCTGGGACAGTCTGGGACAGTCTGGGACAGTCTGGGACCGTCTGGGACTTGTTTGGAACAGTCTGTGACAGTCTGGGACAGTCTGGGACTTGTTTGGAACAGCCTGGGACAGTCTGGGGTAGTCTGGGACTTGTTTGGAACAGTCTGCGACAGTTTGGGACCGTCTGGGACTTGTTTTCAACAGTCTGCGACAGTTTGGGACAGTCTAGGACATGTTTGGGACAGTCTGGGACCGTCTGGGTCCTTCTGGGACAGTCTGCGACTTGTTTGGGACAGTCTGGGACAATCTGATACAGTCTGGGACTTGTTTGGAACAGCCTGGGACAGTTTGGGACAGTCTAGGACTTGTTTGGGACAGTCTGGGACCGTCTGGGACAGTCTAGGACACGTTTGGGACAGTCTAGGACCGTCTGGGACAGTCTGGGACACGTTTCGGACAGTCTGGGACCGTCTGGGACAGTCTGGGACTTGTTTGGAACAGTCTGGGACAGTCTGGAACAGTCTGGGACAGTCTGGGACTTGTTTGGAACAGTCTGGGACTGCCTGGGACCGTCTGGGACTTGTTTGGATCAGTCTGGGACAGTCTGGGACTTGTTTGGAACAGTCTGCGTCAGTTTGGGACCGTCTGGGACTTTTTTGGAACAGTCTACGACAGTTTTGGACAGTCTAGGACTTGTTTGGGACAGTCTGGGACAGTCTGGGATAGTCTGGGACTTGTTTGGGACAGTCTGGGACAATCTGGGACAGTCTGGGATTTGTTTGGAACAGTCTGCGACAATTTGGGACAGTCTAGGACTTGTTTGGGCCAGTCTGGGACCGACTGGGACCGTCTGGGACAGTCTAGGACTTGTTTGGAACAGTCTACGACAGTTTTGGACAGTCTAGGACTTGTTTGGGACTGTCTGGGACCGTCTGGGACCGTCTGGGACCGTCTGGGACAGTCTGGGACTTGTTTGGGACAGTCTGGGACAATCTGGGACAGTCTTGGACTTGTTTGGAACAGCCTGGGACAGTCTGGGGTAGTCTGGGACTTGCTTGGAACAGTCTGCGACAGTTTGGGATAGTCTAGGACATGTTTGGGACAGTCTGGGACCATCTGGGACAGTTTGGGACCGTCTGGGACAGTCTAGGACACGTTTGGGACAGTCTGGGACCGTCTGGGACAGTCTGGGTCTTGTTTGGAACAGTCTGGGACAATCTGGGACAGTCTGGGACAGTCTGGGACAGTCTGGGACAGTCTGGGACAGTCTGGGACTTTTTTGGAACAGCCTGGGACAGTCTGGGGTAGTCTGGGACTTGTTTGGGACAGTCTGGGACTGTCTGGGACCGTCTGGGACTTGTTTGGAACAGTCTGCGACAGTCTGGGACAGTCTGTGACTTGTTTGGAACAGTCTGCGTCAGTTTGGGACCGTCTGGGACAGTCTGGGATTCGGTTGGAACAGCCTGGGACAGTCTGGGGTAGTCTGGGACTTGTTTGGAACAGTCTGCGACAGTTTGGGACCGTCTGGGACTTGTTTGCAACAGTCTGCGACAGTTTGGGACAGTCTAGGACATGTTTGGGACAGTCTGGGACCGTCTGGGACCTTCTGGGACAGTCTGGGACTTGTTTGGGACAGTCTGGGACTTGTTTGGAACAGTCTGGGACTGTCTGGGACAGTCCGGGACTTGTTTGGAACAGTCTGCGACAGTCTGGGACAGTCTGGGACTTGTTTGGAACAGTCTGCGTCAGTTTGGGACCGTCTGGGACTTTTTTGGAACAGTCTACGACAGTTTTGGACAGTCTAGGACTTGTTTGGGACAGTCTGGGAGAGTCTGGGATAGTCTGGGACTTGTTTGGGACAGTCTGGGACAATCTGGGACAGTCTGGGACTTGTTTGGAACAGTCTGCGACAGTTTGGGACAGTCTAGGACTTGTTTGGGCCAGTCTGGGACCGACTGGGACCGTCTGGGACAGTCTAGGACTTGTTTGGAACAGTCTACGACAGTTTTGGACAGTCTAGGACTTGTTTGGGACCGTCTGGGACCGTCTGGGACAGTCTGGGACTTGTTTGGGACAGTCTGGGACAATCTGGGACAGTCTTGGACTTGTTTGGAACAGCCTGGGACAGTCTGGGGTAGTCTGGGACTTGCTTGGAACAGTCTGCGACAGTTTGGGACAGTCTAGGACATGTTTGGGACAGTCTGGGACCATCTGGGACAGTTTGGGACCGTCTGGGACAGTCTAGGACACGTTTGGGACAGTCTGGGACCGTCTCGGACAGTCTGGGACTTGTTTGGAACAGTCTGGGACAATCTGGGACAGTCTGGGACAGTCTGGGACAGTCTGGGACAGTCTGGGACAGTCTGGGACTTGTTTGGAAAAGCCTGGGACAGTCTGGGGTAGTCTGGGACTTGTTTGGGACAGTCTGGGACTGTCTGGGACCGTCTGGGACTTGTTTGAAACAGTCTGCGACAGTCTGGGACAGTCTGGGACAGTCTGGGACAGTCTGGGACTTGTTTGGAACAGCCTGGGACAGTCTGGGGTAGTCTGGGACTTGTTTGGGACAGTCTGGGACTGTCTGGGACCGTCTGGGACTTGTTTGGAACAGTCTGCGACAGTCTGGGACAGTCTGGGACTTGTTTGGAACAGTCTGCGACAGTTTGGGACAGTCTAGGACTTGTTTGGGACAGTCTGGGACAGTCTGGGACCGTCTGGGACAGTCTGGGACTTGTTTGGAACAGACTGGGACAGTCTGGGACAGTCTGGGACAGTCTGGGACAGTCTGGGACCGTCTGGGACTTGTTTGGAACAGTCTGGGACAGTCTGGGACAGTCTGGGACTTGTTTGGAACAGCCTGGGACAGTCTGGGGTAGTCTGGGACTTGTTTGGAACAGTCTGCGACAGTTTGGGACAGTCTAGGACTTGTTTGGGCCAGTCTGGGACCGACTGGGACCGTCTGGGACAGTCTAGAACTTGTTTGGAACAGTCTACGACAGTTTTGGACAGTCTAGGACTTGTTTGGGACCGTCTGGGACCGTCTGGGACAGTCTGGGACTTGTTTGGGACAGTCTGGGACAATCTGGGACAGTCTTGGACTTGTTTGGAACAGCCTGGGACAGTCTGGGGTAGTCTGGGACTTGCTTGGAACAGTCTGCGACAGTTTGGGACAGTCTAGGACATGTTTGGGACAGTCTGGGACCATCTGGGACAGTTTGGGACCGTCTGGGACAGTCTAGGACACGTTTGGGACAGTCTGGGACCGTCTCGGACAGTCTGGGACTTGTTTGGAACAGTCTGGGACAATCTGGGACAGTCTGGGACAGTCTGGGACAGTCTGGGACAGTCTGGGACAGTCTGGGACTTGTTTGGAACAGCCTGGGACAGTCTGGGGTAGTCTGGGACTTGTTTGGGACAGTCTGGGACTGTCTGGGACCGTCTGGGACTTGTTTGGAACAGTCTGCGACAGTCTGGGACAGTCTGGGACTTGTTTGGAACAGTCTGCGACAGTTTGGGACAGTCTAGGACTTGTTTGGGACAGTCTGGGACAGTCTGGGACCGTCTGGGACAGTCTGGGACTTGTTTGGAACAGACTGGGACAGTCTGGGACAGTCTGGGACAGTCTGGGACAGTCTGGGACCGTCTGGGACTTGTTTGGAACAGTCTGGGACAGTCTGGGACAGTCTGGGACTTGTTTGGAACAGCCTGGGACAGTCTGGGGTAGTCTGGGACTTGTTTGGAACAGTCTGCGACAGTTTGGGACCGTCTGGGACTTGTTTTCAACAGTCTGCGACAGTTTGGGACAGTCTAGGACATGTTTGGGACAGTCTGGGACCGTCTGGGTCCTTCTGGGACAGTCTGGGACTTGTTTGGAACAGCCTGGGACAGTTTGAGACAGTCTAGGACTTGTTTGGGACAGCCTGGGACAGTCTGGGGTAGTCTGGGACTTGTTTGGGACAGTCTGGGACTGTCTGGGACAGTCTGGGACTTTTTTGGAACAGCCTGGGACAGTCTGGGGTAGTCTGGGACTTGTTTGGGACAGTCTGGGACTGTCTGGGACCGTCTGGGACTTGTTTGGAACAGTCTGCGACAGTCTGGTACAGTCTGTGACTTGTTTGGAACAGTCTGCGTCAGTTTGGGACCGTCTGGGACAGTCTGGGACTCGGTTGGAACAGCCTGGGACAGTCTGGGGTAGTCTGGGACTTGTTTGGAACAGTCTGCGACAGTTTGGGACCGTCTGGGACTTGTTTGCAACAGTCTGCGACAGTTTGGGACAGTCTAGGACATGTTTGGGACAGTCTGGGACCGTCTGGGACCTTCTGGGACAGTCTGGGACTTGTTTGGGACAGTCTGGGACTTGTTTGGAACAGTCTGGGACTGTCTGGGACAGTCTGGGACTTGTTTGGAACAGTCTGCGACAGTCTGGGACAGTCTGTGACTTGTTTGGAACAGTCTGTGACAGTTTGGGACCGACTGGGACTTGTTTGGAACTGTCTGCATCAGTTTGGGACAGTCTGTGACCGTCTGGGACCGTCTGGGACAGTCTGGGACTTGTTTGGAACAGTCTACGACAGTTTGGGACAGTCTGGGACTTGTTTGGAACAGTCTGCGACAGTTTGGGACAGTCTGGGACTTGTTTGGAACAGTCTGCGACAGTTTGAGACCGTCTGGGACTTGTTTGGGCCAGTCTGGGACCGTCTGGGACTTGTTTGGAACAGTCTGCGACAGTTTGGGACCGTCTGGGACTTGTTTGTAACAGTCTGCGACAGTTTGGGACAGTCTAGGACTTGTTTGGAACAGCCTGGGGCAGTCTGGGATAGTCTGGGACTTGTTTGGAACAATCTGCGACAGTTTGGGACCGTCTGGGACTTGTTTGGAACAGTCTGCGATAGTTTGGGACAGTCTAGGACTTGTTTGGGACAGTCTGGGACCGTCTGGGACCGTCTGGAACAGTCTGGGACTTGTTTGGAACAATCTGCGACAGTTTGGGACCGTCTGGGACTTGTTTGGAACAGCCTGGGGCAGTCTGGGATAGTCTGGGACTTGTTTGGAACAATCTGCGACAGTTTGGGACCGTCTGGGACTTGTTTGGAACAGTCTGCGATAGTTTGGGACAGTCTAGGACTTGTTTGGGACAGTCTGGGACCGTCTGGGACGGTCTGGGACAGTCTGGGACTTGTTTGGAACAGTCTGCGACAGTTTGGGACCGTCTGGGACTTGTTTGGAACAGTCTGCGACAGTTTGGGACAGTCTAGGACTTGTTTGGGACAGTCTGGGACCGTCTGGGTCCTTCTGGGACACTCTAGGACTTGTTTGGGACAGTCTTGGACCGTCTGGGACCGTCTGGGACAGTCTGGGACTTGTTTGGATCAGTCTGGGACAGTCTGGGACTTGTTTGGAACAGCCTGGGACAGTCTGGGGTAGTCTGGGACTTGTTTGGAACAGTCTGCGATAGTTTGGGACCGTCCGGGACTTGTTTGGAACAGTCTGCGACAGTCTGGGATAGTCTGGGACTTGTTTGGAACAGTCTGCGACAGTTTGGGACAGTCTAATACTTGTTTGGGACAGTCTGGTAACGTCTGGGTCCGTCTGGGACAGTCTAGGACTTGTTTGGGACAGTCTAGGACAATCTGGGACAGTCTGGGACTTGTTTGGAACAGTCTGCGACAGTTTGGGACAGTCTAGGACTTGTTTGGGACAGTCTGGGACAGTCTGGGACCGTCTGGGACAGTCTGGGACTTGTTTGGAACAGACTGGGACAGTCTGGGACAGTCTGGGACAGTCTGGGACCGTCTGGGACTTGTTTGGAACAGTCTGGGACAGTCTGGGACAGTCTGGGACTTGTTTGGAACAGCCTGGGACAGTCTGGGGTAGTCTGGGACTTGTTTGGAACAGTCTGCGACAGTTTGGGACCGTCTGGGACTTGTTTTCAACAGTCTGCGACAGTTTGGGACAGTCTAGGACATGTTTGGGACAGTCTGGGACCGTCTGGGTCCTTCTGGGACAGTCTGGGACTTGTTTGGAACAGCCTGGGACAGTTTGGGACAGTCTAGGACTTGTTTGGGACAGTCTGGGACCGTCTGGGACAGTCTAGGACACGTTTGGGACAGTCTGGGACCGTCTGGGACAGTCTGGGACACGTTTCGGACAGTCTGGGACCGTCTGGGACAGTCTGGGACTTGTTTGGAACAGTCTGGGACAGTCTGGGACTTGTTTGGAACAGTCTGGGACTGCCTGGGACCGTCTGGGACTTGTTTGGATCAGTCTGGGACAGTCTGGGACTTGTTTGGAACAGTCTGCGTCAGTTTGGGACCGTCTGGGACTTTTTTGGAACAGTCTACGACAGTTTTGGACAGTCTAGGACTTGTTTGGGACAGTCTGGGAGAGTCTGGGATAGTCTGGGACTTGTTTGGGACAGTCTGGGACAATCTGGGACAGTCTGGGACTTGTTTGGAACAGTCTGCGACAGTTTGGGACAGTCTAGGACTTGTTTGGGCCAGTCTGGGACCGACTGGGACCGTCTGGGACAGTCTAGGACTTGTTTGGAACAGTCTACGACAGTTTTGGACAGTCTAGGACTTGTTTGGGACCGTCTGGGACAGTCTGGGACTTGTTTGGGACAGTCTGGGACAATCTGGGACAGTCTTGGACTTGTTTGGAACAGCCTGGGACAGTCTGGGGTAGTCTGGGACTTGCTTGGAACAGTCTGCGACAGTTTGGGACAGTCTAGGACATGTTTGGGACAGTCTGGGACCATCTGGGACAGTTTGGGACCGTCTCGGACAGTCTGGGACTTGTTTGGAACAGTCTGGGACAATCTGGGACAGTCTGGGACAGTCTGGGACAGTCTGGGACAGTCTGGGACATTCTGGGACTTGTTTGGAACAGCCTGGGACAGTCTGGGGTAGTCTGGGACTTGTTTGGGACAGTCTGGGACTGTCTGGGACCGTCTGGGACTTGTTTGGAACAGTCTGCGACAGTCTGGGACAGTCTGGGACAGTCTGGGACAGTCTGGGACTTGTTTGGAACAGCCTGGGACAGTCTGGGGTAGTCTGGGACTTGTTTGGGACAGTCTGGGACTGTCTGGGACCGTCTGGGACTTGTTTGGAACAGTCTGCGACAGTCTGGGACAGTCTGGGACTTGTTTGGAACAGTCTGCGACAGTTTGGGACAGTCTAGGACTTGTTTGGGACAGTCTGGGACAGTCTGGGACCGTCTGGGACAGTCTGGGACTTGTTTGGAACAGACTGGGACAGTCTGGGACAGTCTGGGACAGTCTGGGACCGTCTGGGACTTGTTTGGAACAGTCTGGGACAGTCTGGGACAGTCTGGGACTTGTTTGGAACAGCCTGGGACAGTCTGGGGTAGTCTGGGACTTGTTTGGAACAGTCTGCGACAGTTTGGGACCGTCTGGGACTTGTTTTCAACAGTCTGCGACAGTTTGGGACAGTCTAGGACATGTTTGGGACAGTCTGGGACCGTCTGGGTCCTTCTGGGACAGTCTGGGACTTGTTTGGAACAGCCTGGGACAGTTTGGGACAGTCTAGGACTTGTTTGGGACAGTCTGGGACCGTCTGGGACAGTCTAGGACACGTTTGGGACAGTCTGGGACCGTCTGGGACAGTCTGGGACACGTTTCGGACAGTCTGGGACCGTCTGGGACAGTCTGGGACTTGTTTGGAACAGTCTGGGACAGTCTGGAACAGTCTGGGACAGTCTGGGACTTGTTTGGAACAGTCTGGGACTGCCTGGGACCGTCTGGGACTTGTTTGGATCAGTCTGGGACATTCTGGGACTTGTTTGGAACAGTCTGCGTCAGTTTGGGACCGTCTGGGACTTTTTTGGAACAGTCTACGACAGTTTTGGACAGTCTAGGACTTCTTTGGGACAGTCTGGGAGAGTCTGGGATAGTCTGGGACTTGTTTGGGACAGTCTGGGACAATCTGGGACAGTCTGGGACTTGTTTGGAACAGTCTGCGACAGTTTGGGACAGTCTAGGACTTGTTTGGGCCAGTCTGGGACCGACTGGGACCGTCTGGGACAGTCTAGGACTTGTTTGGAACAGTCTACGACAGTTTTGGACAGTCTAGGACTTGTTTGGGACCGTCTGGGACCGTCTGGGACAGTCTGGGACTTGTTTGGGACAGTCTGGGACAATCTGGGACAGTCTTGGACTTGTTTGGAACAGCCTGGGACAGTCTGGGGTAGTCTGGGACTTGCTTGGAACAGTCTGCGACAGTTTGGGACAGTCTAGGACATGTTTGGGACAGTCTGGGACCATCTGGGACAGTTTGGGACCGTCTGGGACAGTCTAGGACACGTTTGGGACAGTCTGGGACCGTCTGGGACAGTCTGGGACTTGTTTGGAACAGTCTGGGACAATCTGGGACAGTCTGGGACAGTCTGGGACAGTCTGGGACAGTCTGGGACAGTCTGGGACTTGTTTGGAACAGCCTGGGACAGTCTGGGGTAGTCTGGGACTTGTTTGGGACAGTCTGGGACTGTCTGGGACCGTCTGGGACTTGTTTGGAACAGTCTGCGACAGTCTGGGACAGTCTGTGACTTGTTTGGAACAGTCTGCGTCAGTTTGGGACCGTCTGGGACAGTCTGGGACTCGGTTGGAACAGCCTGGGACAGTCTGGGGTAGTCTGGGACTTGTTTGGAACAGTCTGCGACAGTTTGGGACCGTCTGGGACTTGTTTGCAACAGTCTGCGACAGTTTGGGACAGTCTAGGACATGTTTGGGACAGTCTGGGACCGTCTGGGACCTTCTGGGACAGTCTGGGACTTGTTTGGGACAGTCTGGGACAATCTGGGACAGTCTGGGACTTGTTTGGAACAGTCTGGGACAATCTGGGACAGTCTGGGACTTGTTTGGAACAGTCTGGGACTGTCTGGGACAGTCTGGGACTTGTTTGGAACAGTCTGCGACAGTCTGGGACAGTCTGTGACTTGTTTGGAACAGTCTGTGACAGTTTGGGACCGACTGGGACTTGTTTGGAACTGTCTGCATCAGTTTGGGACAGTCTAGGACTTGTTTGGGCCAGTCTGGGACCGTCTGGGACTTGTTTGGAACAGTCTGCGACAGTTTGGGACCGTCTGGGACTTGTTTGGAACAGTCTGCGACAGTTTGGGACAGTCTAGGACTTGTTTGCGACTGTCTGGGACAATCTGGGACAGTCTGGGTCTTGTTTGGAACAGTCTGCGACAGTTTTGGACAGTCTAGGACTTGTTTGGGACAGTCTGGGAAAGTCTGGGATAGTCTGGGACTTGTTTGGAACAGTCTGCGACAGTTTGGGACCGTCTGGGACTTGTTTGGAACTGTCTGCGATAGTTTGGGACAGTCTAGGACTTGTTTGGGACAGTCTGTCACCGTCTGGGACCGTCTGGGACAGTCTGGGACTTGTTTGGAACAGTCTGCGACAGTTTGGGACAGTCTGGGACTTGTTTGGAACAGTCTGCGACAGTTTGGGACAGTCTGGGACTTGTTTGGAACAGTCTGCGACAGTTTGAGACCGTCTGGGACTTGTTTGGGCCAGTCTGGGACCGTCTGGGACTTGTTTGGAACAGTCTGCGACAGTTTGGGACCGTCTGGGACTTGTTTGTAACAGTCTGCGACAGTTTGGGACAGTCTAGGACTTGTTTGGAACAGCCTGGGGCAGTCTGGGATAGTCTGGGACTTGTTTGGAACAATCTGCGACAGTTTGGGACCGTCTGGGACTTGTTTGGAACAGTCTGCGATAGTTTGGGACAGTCTAGGACTTGTTTGGGACAGTCTGGGACCGTCTGGGACCGTCTGGGACAGTCTGGGACTTGTTTGGAACAGTCTGCGACAGATTGGGACCGTCCGGGACTTGTTTGGAACAGTCTGCGACAGTCTGGGATAGTCTGGGACTTGTTTGGAACAGTCTGCGACAGTTTGGGACAGTCTAATACTTGTTTGGGACAGTCTGGGACAGTCTGGGACCGTCTGGGACAGTCTGGGACTTGTTTGGAACAGACTGGGACAGTCTGGGACAGTCTGGGACAGTCTGGGACAGTCTGGGACCGTCTGGGACTTGTTTGGAACAGTCTGGGACAGTCTGGGACAGTCTGGGACTTGTTTGGAACAGCCTGGGACAGTCTGGGGTAGTCTGGGACTTGTTTGGAACAGTCTGCGACAGTTTGGGACCGTCTGGGACTTGTTTTCAACAGTCTGCGACAGTTTGGGACAGTCTAGGACATGTTTGGGACAGTCTGGGACCGTCTGGGTCCTTCTGGGACAGTCTGCGACTTGTTTGGGACAGTCTGGGACAATCTGGGACAGTCTGCGACTTGTTTGGAACAGCCTGGGACAGTTTGGGACAGTCTAGGACTTGTTTGGGACAGTCTGGGACCGTCTGGGACAGTCTAGGACACGTTTGGGACAGTCTGGGACCGTCTGGGACAGTCTGGGACACGTTTCGGACAGTCTGGGACCGTCTGGGACAGTCTGGGACTTGTTTGGAACAGTCTGGGACAGTCTGGAACAGTCTGGGACAGTCTGGGACTTGTTTGGAACAGTCTGGGACGGCCTGGGACCGTCTGGGACTTGTTTGGATCAGTCTGGGACAGTCTGGGATAGTCTGGGACTTGTTTGGGACAGTCTGGGACAATCTGGGACAGTCTGGGACTTGTTTGGAACAGTCTGCGACAGTTTGGGACAGTCTAGGACTTATTTGGGCCAGTCTGGGACCGACTGGGACCGTCTGGGACAGTCTAGGACTTGCTTGGAACAGTCTACGACAGTTTTGGACAGTCTAGGACTTGTTTGGGACCGTCTGGGACCGTCTGGGACCGTCTGGGACAGTCTGGGACTTGTTTGGGACAGTCTGGGACAATCTGGGACAGTCTTGGACTTGTTTGGAACAGCCTGGGACAGTCTGGGGTAGTCTGGGACTTACTTGGAACAGTCTGCGACAGTTTGGGACAGTCTAGGACATGTTTGGGACAGTCTGGGACCATCTGGGACAGTTTGGGACCGTCTGGGACAGTCTAGGACACGTTTGGGACAGTCTGGGACCGTCTGGGACAGTCTGGGACTTGTTTGGAACAGTCTGGGACAATCTGGGACAGTCTGGGACAGTCTGGGACAGTCTGGGACAGTCTGGGACAGTCTGGGACTTTTTTGGAACAGCCTGGGACAGTCTGGGGTAGTCTGGGACTTGTTTGGGACAGTCTGGGACTGTCTGGGACCGTCTGGGACTTGTTTGGAACAGTCTGCGTCAGTTTGGGACCGTCTGGGACTTTTTTGGAACAGTCTACGACAGTTTTGGACAGTCTAGGACTTGTTTGGGACAGTCTGGGACAGTCTGGGATAGTCTGGGACTTGTTTGGGACAGTCTGGGACAATCTGGGACAGTCTGGGACTTGTTTGGAACAGTCTGCGACAGTTTGGGACAGTCTAGGACTTATTTGGGCCAGTCTGGGACCGACTGGGACCGTCTGGGACAGTCTAGGACTTGTTTGGAACAGTCTACGACAGTTTTGGACAGTCTAGGACTTGTTTGGGACCGTCTGGGACCGTCTGGGACCGTCTGGGACAGTCTGGGACTTGTTTGGGACAGTCTGGGACAATCTGGGACAGTCTTGGACTTGTTTGGAACAGCCTGGGACAGTCTGGGGTAGTCTGGGACTTACTTGGAACAGTCTGCGACAGTTTGGGACAGTCTAGGACATGTTTGGGACAGTCTGGGACCATCTGGGACAGTTTGGGACCGTCTGGGACAGTCTAGGACACGTTTGGGACAGTCTGGGACCGTCTGGGACAGTCTGGGACTTGTTTGGAACAGTCTGGGACAATCTGGGACAGTCTGGGACAGTCTGGGACAGTCTGGGACAGTCTGGGACAGTCTGGGACTTTTTTGGAACAGCCTGGGACAGTCTGGGGTAGTCTGGGACTTGTTTGGGACAGTCTGGGACTGTCTGGGACCGTCTGGGACTTGTTTGGAACAGTCTGCGACAGTCTGGGACAGTCTGTGACTTGTTTGGAACAGTCTGCGTCAGTTTGGGACCGTCTGGGACAGACTGGGACTCGGTTGGAACAGCCTGGGACAGTCTGGGGTAGTCTGGGACTTGTTTGGAACAGTCTGCGACAGTTTGGGACCGTCTGGGACTTGTTTGCAACAGTCTGCGACAGTTTGGGACAGTCTAGGACATGTTTGGGACAGTCTGGGACCGTCTGGGACCTTCTGGGACAGTCTGGGACTTGTTTGGGACAGTCTGGGACAATCTGGGACAGTCTGGGACTTGTTTGGAACAGTCTGGGACAATCTGGGACAGTCTGGGACTTGTTTGGAACAGTCTGGGACTGTCTGGGACAGTCTGGGACTTGTTTGGAACAGTCTGTGACAGTTTCGGACCGACTGGGACTTGTTTGGAACTGTCTGCATCAGTTTGGGACAGTCTAGGACTTGTTTGGGCCAGTCTGGGACCGTCTGGGACTTGTTTGGAACAGTCTGCGACAGTTTGGGACCGTCTGGGACTTGTTTGGAACAGTCTGCGACAGTTTGGGACAGTCTAGGACTTGTTTGCGACTGTCTGGGACAATCTGGGACAGTCTGGGTCTTGTTTGGAACAGTCTGCGACAGTTTTGGACAGTCTAGGACTTGTTTGGGACAGTCTGGGACTTGTTTGGCACAGTCTGGTACAATCTGGGACAGTCTGGGACTTATTTGGAACAGCCTGGGACAGTCTGGTGTAGTCTGGGACTTGTTTGGGACAGTCTGGGACTGTCTGGGACCGTCTGGGACTTGTTTGGAACAGTCTGTCATCATGTCATCATCATCATCATCATCATCATCATCATCATCATCATCATCATCATCATCATCATCATCATCATCATCATCATCATCATCATCATCATCATCATCATCAT
>OZ020578.1:11317888-11360388 GCA_963971525.1 Cephus spinipes
AGAGAGAGAGAGAGAGAGCATATTTTCCAAGTACAAGTTCGTCTATCCATGGTCTATCTTTCCATTTTATAGGAATAACCTTCTTTACTATCGGTGCTGTTTCGTTTAGGGCATACATCACGTTCTGCATTGTGTTTTCGACAAGTGCATCTACATCTTCTTCATTCGTACTTAATCTTGTCATTGTTACGTCCGAATGAGAACCTCCGGTCACATTTCATGTTTTCTAACCTACATTTCGTCTGATGTTACGCATTATACTAGTGCCATCTTCATCACTCATGACAACCGATAATCTAAACATTAATTTCCAAGAATAATGTCAATCTGTCACTACCTTAAGAAAACGCGTTGACAGCTATCCTTAGCACCTCTGCGACAAATAAGATATGTGCGTCTTATAGAAATCATAGCATAAACAAACCAGTGATCACGCGCTATGTGTGTGGTCCGAAGAGCTATGGTATGAGGAAAAGGTCACAAAAGACAAATGGAAGGTCAAAAATCAGAGGAGAACCCCTGTTACGTCCTATGCGTGAGCGACCGTTTGCAGGAGCATCAGGGAGCTAGCATAGGTGTTGCGATCAAAGATCACGTAAAAGGTATTGGGTCCTTGCCACTTTAAGGTGCTAAAGCACGCCTATTTGCGTTTATGTCTCTTGGTCGATAGCTAAGATGAGGATCACAGCTAGATACTAGGTATGTTGATTCGGAAAACTCACTCCTTCTACGTGAGTCTGGTTGAAGCTACTGGGTAATAGGTTTAAGGGTTTGAAATCAAGAGAAGAAAAATATAGATTAACTCAATATAATGAAATGATAAGCGGGAGTACAAGTAACTGTCACAGTTATATATGGTAGTGAGTGTACATTAATCTACTAACTAGATGAAATCTGAATACTATTGTAGGTGTGATCGTCAGCTTTTTGAATTACAAAGGTATATATATTAAGGTGTAAGAGTGTGAGTTACTTACCGGTGGGTGAGCAGAGAGAGAGAGAGAGAGAGAGAGAGAGCTCGGTACTCGTGAATAGTGAAATTGATGTGGTTGGATAGGAGATTCTTGGTCCAGCCCTAAGGTGGACACTCGCCTAGACGAATGCGTTACAATATGCCAAGAAATGAGTTCTTTTCGCGTGGACGCCCGGCACTGAGGTGATGCACTTTTCGCTTGGGCCCTAAGGCAAGCTAGATCAAAATAGGCCCTAAGGTATCTGATCGGCACAACACTTAACTGGCGCGGACAATCGGCTCAAGACTCCAGAAGGGATACTACTCTACCAGAGGATTGATTAGTAACTGCCGGTGATCGGTATTGGAATTCATGAGGAAGATTTTGAGTTTGGAGGGGACTGAATGCAATGTCAGGGGAATTTGGATAGGTATTGCGGCATGATCGGGGCGATTGAACCCTGTTGTTCGATCGAATTTTGATTATAGGTCATCGATTGCGGATTCTTCGTTGGATTAGTGCATGGTCAGGATTATCTTGGTGGTGAGGAGGGTGCGAAGGTGATGGGTAGGAGTTCTGCTGTGTGCGGTATTCGCGGTACTGTGGTAAAATGCTCTTTAAGCACCTCAATTCTAGGTATCCTGCTCAACATTGTTGCGCGTGCCGTTCTCGTTCTTCGTTCTCCTGTGCTCTCTCTTTCTTCCTGCTCATCCACCTGCAATATCGCGGTGTTGGTGTGATTTATGGAAGTGTGTGAGAGTATGAGGTATCGTGTAAAGTATAATATAAAATGATATCCCTGAATTATTAATATATATATATACGTAATCTATGGTTTATAATGATTAACCCATGTTCGTGGAGGATCGGTTACATCCATCGTGATCTCTGACCTTTGCTAAAGGGGTACTGAGGGGTGCTGAGGGGGGGGGCGATGGGGCTGCGTTGCGTCGGACGTAACATCTCCCTCCTCAGATGGAACATCGCCCCTTTTGGTGATGCTTCCTCTCGTCCCTCCGGGTGGATTTGGTGGTGGTCATCCTTCCTGGTTGTTGAATGTAGACAGTGGCATCTTCTTGAAGCGGGTCAGGGTCAGAGGTGGGTGTGGTGGGCGTTACAATTTCCTATGTCCGATCCTCACGAATCGGCATGCGTTCTTCATCTTCGGAGGAGATCAGTGATAATTTCCCCGTTTTCGATGGTGTAACATTGTTTCGTGGTAGTGTTCGCGGGTGTAGTGTAAATTACGATGTTGGTTATGTGTGTTTCGAAGTACGTGTTATTTGCACAGTGTGGTTATGCTTTTGCTGATGATGGCAACATCCACCACCTCCTCTAACTTTATGTTGGAAGCTGGTTGTGGGTCGGACCGTCATTCTCGCCCCGTTGGATAGCTAGTTTTACCTTATCCGTATGTTTTAGAAATCGGTCTCCTTGCTGGGTTTCTAGAATGACATTGTTATGATCGGTGATGTCAACCACCTTGTATGGGCCGGTATAATGACTATCGAATTTGCTTGTTCGAGGTTCCTTAAGCACATACACCATATCGCCTATTTGATAACGGCGGGGATTTACCTTTTTACCGTATCGCTCTTTGGATTGGTATTTGGCGTTCACTAGATTTTGACCGGCTATCTGTCTGAGGTCATTCAATTTGGTAATGAGTTCGGTCAGGTACGTTCCGTATGTCTCGAGTTTTTCGTCTGAAGGTAGCGATGACGGTAACCTCGCTAGTTTTCCAAATACTAGTTCGTATGGCGTAAAGTTAGTGCTTTCGTGAACGGAAGTGTTATAAGAGAACATTGCAAAAGAGATCAACTGATCCCAATCGTCGTACTTGTGTAAATAATGTTTCAGATATTCTGTTAGCACGTGGTGACTTCGTTCTAATGATCCGTTGGTTTGGGGATGGTATCCCGATGTAGTTACATGCTTGATCTTAAATATTTTGGCGACCTTGCGAAGTAGTTTGCTAACAAAACATCCTCCACGATCGGTAAGGATAATCTTAGGCGCGCCGAAGTTTGCGATTACATGCCTTGCAAGGGCGTCGGCTACTGTTATTGCGCTGACGTTTGGTATGGGGACCGCTATACAATATTTTGTAAGGTTATCCTGCACTGTTAGTATGTGACGATTCCCACTAGGTGTGATAGGGAGGGGTCCTACGGTGTCTATGGATATTTTCTCGAAAGCGTCTAAAGGTGTATCCGTTATGACCATTGGTTCTCTTGTTTTTACTCTAACTAGTTTTTGTTCTTGACAACTCCTACAGGCTCTAACATATTCCTGGACATCATGTTTTAATTCTGGCCAATAATAGCGTTCGCGTATCCGTTTGTATGTTTTGGTTACGCCCTTGTGTCCTCCTACCAGGCTATCGTGGTACTCTTGGATTATCTCCCTCCTCAGTTCTTTCGGAGGTAGTTGTACTTGCCCGTAGCAGAGCGTGATGGTGACGTCACTGTCGGGGAATGCCTTATGCAGCAATTCGCGCAGTGTGTTAGGAGGTAAAGCGCTTGGCTCGTCACCTACGCATGACATGCGCAAGGTCTTGGTGTTCGTTTCCAACAAAGCCAGATGCAAGTTGTCCAACCCCGTGCGTATATCCTCTGCCGTAATCCGGTCGAAATGATATATTTTACATACTATGCTGAAAATCCGGTATTTCCCTCTTTTACTGATCAGGACTTGCCCTTTCTGAGGATTCCGATCTCTGAAGTCTTCCAGATCTATGATGCCTAAGTCTACCATTAGCTTCCCTATAGGCGTTGTTAGTTCACAGTCAGCTGAGATGAAATGTGCGTAATTATCTTTTTCGAAAGTCATGCATTCGCGACTGCTTCTGATATTTATCATAGGGATCATCTTATCCCAATCCTTCTCTGAGGGCCAGTCTATGTTGATTCCTAGGTCCATGGTGGCATCAGGCCGGTTACCTGGGTGTGTTGGGACGCTCTCCCCCCTCGGTTCCGTGCTGTTGTTATTTGAGCTTATCTTATCCGGGAGCACCTGTTCGTATCGCTGTTCAGTGGTATCTCTGGCTTGAACCTGAGGTGTCGATCGTGCCTTTGGTGGAAGGTTCGGAAGCGGTGTTGGTAGGTAGGACTTATGCAAGCCCGTATTGTTTTCTGGTTCACTTCCATTTTCTTCATCTTCCGAACTCTCATCAGAGACTATTCCCATCTTTGTTAAACTTTCCCTAATCCTCTGAAGACTTTGTTCGGCGTCGTTGATTTGTCCCCTTTGCTCTACGCAGAATTTATCGAGGTCTTGGAGGATGTCATTGGTAGACTCCTTTCTCTTCTTAGGTGCCCGTGGGGGTGTCCGATCGATCTGCCCTTGTTTCCAAATCTTATGTAGCGTTTCAATCTCGGAATTTATTTTCTCGGCCAGTTCGTCAGCGTCTCCCCCTCCCGTGAGGAAGAAGTTGCCACTTCCTGGGGGTGCACTTCTTGGTGGTTGTGATGCATCCTCATTCCGATATCGTTCCATTTCCGTTTCGAGTACCCTGGGTAACATCGAACCTCTCCTCTTGTGGATCGGAGGTTGATTTTGTTGTTTCGATGATTCGCCGCTGGTTGGTGGTTCTTTCTCTCGAGAGTCCTCCAAATCAGTGTTTTCGTCATCCGAATCAGTGTCTTCGGGGTTTGATGATAGTTCCACGATTTCTTGCTGCGGTTCAGGTTTTCGTGATTCCGTTTCCCTTGCGGTTGTTTTTGGTGGTTGCCAATCCGAGAAGTTTTCCTCCGTATTTAAAATAGGGGGAGCACTGCTTGGACCTGCGTCGAGAGCTCTCTTACTTCTACTTCGTGTGTTAATACCTTCCGTCAAGCTGGGTAACATACTCTTTCTTCGCTGGTATATCGGCGGGCGATACTCTTGGTCGGAACTAGCAATGTCGTTGTCTTCCGAGGAAGACTCGTCTTCACTGCTTTGTTCGGGTATCGTTTCGACTGATGGTGACGCTGAAGATCGCAAGATTTTGGGTCTTCCCTTACCTCGTTTGAGACGCGACTCAGTGCCTGGCTTAGTTGTCGGGTTAATTCCCTGGTTCTTATTAGAATCTTTCGGAGGTCTACCCCTACCGCGTTTTGTGTTTCCTGAACCCGTCAGTGGTGCTATACTGATCTCCTCGGCGTCAGTGACTGGGTTTCTTGACAGGGCGTCGGCATTTAAGTTTGTTTTGCCGGTTTTGTACACTACCTGGTAATTGTATTCCGCAAGCTTCATTCTCCATCGCATCAGCCTAGATGTTGGGTCTTTCACGGAGTGTAACCATACTAGTGGTCGGTGGTCTGTTACTAACGTGAATTCTCGTCCGTATAGGTAGGGTCGAAAGTGTTTCACTGCATATACCATGGCCAGACATTCCTTCTCCGTAGTAGAATAGTTTAATTCTGCGCCATTGAGTATACGAGAGGCGTATGCTATGGGGAGATCCTGTCCGACAGGCCCTTGACTCAGCACTGCACCGAGCGCGTAACCTGACGCGTCCGTGGTTAGGATGAATGGTCGTGTAAAGTCGGGGTACTGTAGTATAGGTCGTTGACATATGGCGTCACGTAGGTCTTCAAAACTCTTCTGTTGTAGGTCAGTCCATTCAAATTTGGCGGTTTTCTTTAACAAGTCAGTTAGCGGTTTAGCTCGTTTCGAGTAATTTTGTATGAATCGTCTGTAATAACCAGTGAGGCCTAGAAATTGCTTGCAGTTCGTTGCGTTCTTGGGAGTAGGGAACTCCTTAGTAGCTTGAATGAGTCGGGGGTCGGGTTTGACTCCTTCGCTAGTGATGGTATGTCCTAGGTATATTACCTCGGTTCTTAGGAACTCGCATTTTTCCGGTTGTAGCGCAAGGTTGGCTTCGCGCAATTTGTTAAGGAGCCTTCTAACCTTCACACCGTGTTCCGTCAGTGAGGCGGAGTATACTACAACGTCGTCTAGGTAAACGAAGAGCTCAGACCCCTGAAGTCCTGTCAATGCAGCGTCCATCAAGCGTTGAAATGTCGCTGGGGCATTCTTTAGTCCGAAAGGCATTCTAAGGAATTCGTAATGTCCGTGGGGAGTGGTGAATGCTGTCTTTGGTCTATCTTCCGCTCGGACCTTGATCTGATGGAATCCGCTGGCCAGATCGAATACAGAGAAGTATTTTGCGCCTCCTAGTTGGTCTAGGATTTCCGTGATGTTAGGGAGTGGATAGGCGTCTCCGACCGTTTTTTCGTTCAGTTCTCGGTAATCTATCACCATGCGCCAACGTTTGCTTCCATCCGATCCCGGTTTCTTGGGTACAATCCATAAGGGTGAATTGTACGGGGAAGTCGAGGGCTTAATGATATCAGTGTTCAGTAATTTCCCTATTTGTTTTTCTATTTCGTCTTTGTGTATTGGTGGGTGTCTGTATTGTCTAGTAGAAACAGGTATGTCGTCCGTCGTGGGTATAGTGTGTTCTGTGAAGCTAGTAGATGGTAGCTCATCTCCGGGAAGGTAAAACCGATCCGGGTGATCCTTAATAATGTCTATCACGTGTTCATGTTCTTCTGGACTAAGGTGTTCTAGTCGTAGTTGTTCTATTACCCTCCGGATTCGCTCTTCACGGGATTCGGTTATCATTTGTTCTTTGTCGTCTCCTTCCGACGTATCGCTGTCTTCTCCTATCAAAAGATATGGGTATAGATTCTGTGGCCCAATGTGTATTTCAACGTCCTCTGCCAAGGTGTTAATAGCTAGTGCGACGGCAATTCCCTCGCGATTAGTTACTACAGCATCTCCTAGGAATATGCCTTCTTCGAATTCGAGTCGAGGAAGGTATCCTTCTTTGATCTCTGTTGAGGTAACTAGTATGGGTACGGGGGTTCTACTGCGGGCTCGCAGAAGCGAGACTGCGTAGATTCCTCCGTCCGTTGTCGCGGGTATGTCTCGTAGGAATGGTCGCGGACGTACTGGATGGCTCTGTGTGACCAACGTGTCGTGATGGAATGATATTTCGGCCTTTTCCTGTTTTAGAAATTCTACCCCGAGTATTCCGTCTCCATAGAATGGTGCTTCGGCATCGACAACGTGGAATTTGACTGGTGTTCCGAAAGCGTGTACTACGGTTGTGCCTAAGGTATAGGTTTTAGCGTTCCCGACTCCAATTATGCAAATTGATTCCTCTGTGTCAATCGGAGCTCTGGGGTGTAATGCTGAGAGTAATACGATGTTTACTGTTGATCCGGTGTCCACCAGGAATCTTCCTGATCCCTTTCGTAACTCACGTCCTCGGACAGAGATGAAGGGTGCCTCGTACGTTGAAGTACCGTCCGGGGGAATTGAGCTGCTTCCACGAATTTTACGGTTTGGTCTGGGCGCTTGGTCGTCTTTGGGCCCGTCGCTGCGTCCACGCGACGTGCCTCGTTCAAGTTTAAATGCTCCATATCGATGGATGCAATGGGGTTTCTTTGCGAGGTCGGGGACCTATCGGAGCGATAACGTTCGCTCCTAGGTGCGTACGAAGGTCTGTTATCTGTATAGCGGGTGTCTCGTCTTTCATCTGGATCGTAAAGTTTTTGTTCGTAATTTGGTCTACCGCTTGGTTCTAGGTCACGTGCGTTCCGCGATTGAGGTTCACTGTACGGAGGTGCACGCTCCTTGTCTGGCCGGTATGACTGCTGAGTAGTATGGTCTCTTTTTAAAATGCTGTATCTCGGGGACACAGCGCGCTCCGTATCGCGTTCCGGACTCGTGTACCGGCGATAAGACGGCTCGTCAGAGTATCGGGTACTATCTCTATTATTGTAGTACGGGTCCCCATATTTGCGCTCGGGCGACCTGTATGAGGCTCGTGCCGGAAGTTCGTCTTCAAAGCGTGTTCTACGCGAGGGTCGTCCGTAAGCGTACGTCTGTTCGTCCTTGTCTAAATTACGTTCGAGGTTTACTATATATTGGAAGGCTTCGTCCAGAGTTTCTGGAGATCTTAGAGCCACGGCGTATCTTAATTCGTCTGGAAGCCCTTTGCGAAAGCTAGTGATCGCCAATTTTTCTATAGCTGTACGAAGAGCATCTGCGCTCGTTTTTCCTAACTCCTCTTCGGCGGTCTTAAGGCAACGTCGAACAAGCTGTGCTATGCGCGCATAATACTCGCGTACACTTTCATTGCGGTACATTCGGGCAGCTATGATATCTGCATGGTAGTCCATATAGTCTTTGCTGGGTGCAAAGCATTCGCGCAGGTGGCTGACAAGATCCTTAATTGTATGGAAGGTCTTCCCTTCCGTGCTTACTCGTGCTGGGCCTTTGAGTTTCGCTAAAATTCCGCGTAGGTAGGCAGTTTCACAAGCGTCGGGCAATAACGCCCCTCCGTTTTCAATATCCAAAACAAAATCTTTAAGTGGGATGTTTCTCCCATCGAAAAATGGTACATATCGAACTGCATTTTGCACGGAAAAGTATTCTATCATCGAATTCATGGCGTCAGCCATACTTTGGTTGGCGCCTACTGTGGTTTCATGTAGTGCCATAACTACGTTTCGATTTCTGATGCAATTTACGAAACTCGAAGGCTCGCTTAATTATCTTACAATTATACTATAGGGTTTTATTTCGTTGTACGACCAAGTGGCAGAAAGGCAATAGTTGACGGCAAGTATCCCACCGCTGCCACCAAATTTGTTACGTCCTATGCGTGAGCGACCGTTTGCAGGAGCATCAGGGAGCTAGCATAGGTGTTGCGATCAAAGATCACGTAAAAGGTATTGGGTCCTTGCCACTATAAGGTGCTAAAGCACGCCTATTTGCGTTTATGTCTCTTGGTCGATAGCTAAGATGAGGATCACAGCTAGATACTAGGTATGTTGATTCGGAAAACTCACTCCTTCTACGTGAGTCTGGTTGAAGCTACTGGGTAATAGGTTTAAGGGTTTGAAATCAAGAGAAGAAAAATATAGATTAACTCAATATAATGAAATGATAAGCGGGAGTACAAGTAACTGTCACAGTTATATATGGTAGTGAGTGTACATTAATCTACTAACTAGATGAAATCTGAATACTATTGTAGGTGTGATCGTCAGCTTTTTGAATTACAAAGGTATATATATTAAGGTGTAAGAGTGTGAGTTACTTACCGGTGGGTGAGCAGAGAGAGAGAGAGAGAGAGAGAGAGAGAGCTCGGTACTCGTGAATAGTGAAATTGATGTGGTTGGATAGGAGATTCTTGGTCCAGCCCTAAGGTGGACACTCGCCTAGACGAATGCGTTACAATATGCCAAGAAATGAGTTCTTTTCGCGTGGACGCCCGGCACTGAGGTGATGCACTTTTCGCTTGGGCCCTAAGGCAAGCTAGATCAAAATAGGCCCTAAGGTATCTGATCGGCACAACACTTAACTGGCGCGGACAATCGGCTCAAGACTCCAGAAGGGATACTACTCTACCAGAGGATTGATTAGTAACTGCCGGTGATCGGTATTGGAATTCATGAGGAAGATTTTGAGTTTGGAGGGGACTGAATGCAATGTCAGGGGAATTTGGATAGGTATTGCGGCATGATCGGGGCGATTGAACCCTGTTGTTCGATCGAATTTTGATTATAGGTCATCGATTGCGGATTCTTCGTTGGATTAGTGCATGGTCAGGATTATCTTGGTGGTGAGGAGGGTGCGAAGGTGATGGGTAGGAGTTCTGCTGTGTGCGGTATTCGCGGTACTGTGGTAAAATGCTCTTTAAGCACCTCAATTCTAGGTATCCTGCTCAACATTGTTGCGCGTGCCGTTCTCGTTCTTCGTTCTCCTGTGCTCTCTCTTTCTTCCTGCTCATCCACCTGCAATATCGCGGTGTTGGTGTGATTTATGGAAGTGTGTGAGAGTATGAGGTATCGTGTAAAGTATAATATAAAATGATATCCCTGAATTATTAATATATATATATACGTAATCTATGGTTTATAATGATTAACCCATGTTCGTGGAGGATCGGTTACATCCATCGTGATCTCTGACCTTTGCTAAAGGGGTACTGAGGGGTGCTGAGGGGGGGGGGGGCGATGGGGCTGCGTTGCGTCGGACGTAACACCCCCACCTAGTGATCAAGGAGTCATAGGTTAATTAAAAGAGAAGATCAGTTCGATCGAGAGCAGTTTTCGGGTCAACAATCATAGAGTCAAGTCAGAAGTCGGAAGTAAAGGTTCAGTCAGATGACAAAGAAAATAATTCTTTAAGAGTTCAACTCAAGGAAAATTTCTAAGTTCAAATTCCATACTCAACTTCTAATTCTTCAAACCTTTCTAAGTCTTTTGTCGCTTATTCCAAACTCGTATTCAATCATTGAGCAACATATCGGCAACCCATTTTGTCAAACGTAAGTTACTTTATTTTACATTTAAATAGAAATATATTGTCAAATCTGTTCTTATCCGAACTCAACCTGTTGTGCAATTCTCTTCTATCAATCTTCCGTTAAGCCCATACCAGCGTTTGTCCTCATCCAAGATATATAAATTCCTAATTCCCAATCAAGTGCACCGTATCCTAAGTAGAGGTTCAGTTTCTTCATTGTCTCAATGAATTCAAATTCTGGATTTAAATTCTAACCACCGTCGGTAACAATTCGTTCTGTACAATCAGTCTCATGACCATCAACGACACAGGGTGTAAGTAACTGGCCGATCCCGGGTAAATTTCCGAAAGGTTAGACCCTAAACAGGCCATCGTGACCATCCTCCTGACGTTGCCCATTGCTTATAAATACTCGCCAGTGGTGTGGAGTGTATCTGACTTCCCATTACTACCTTACCGATTGCATGCGATCTTCCGTCGGAGGTAGTAAGCGTTGTAAATATACTCAATAGGGTGAAGTTCACCGGTCCTCCAACTACCACTATACCGATCGGGTGCAATCGTCAATTGGATGTCACATATGTATATATTAAATTTTTGGTGACAGCGGTGGGATATGATGTTACTTTACCACCCGTTGAATTGAAGGGTCATGACAACGCAACATACTCCCGTGCGTACATCCGATACTGAACAACCTTCTACTAGCACTCCTAAATCACCCGGTCTGGATTCGAGTTTTATGAAAGAATTCCTTCAGCCCAAACCAAATTTTGTTCCATTAGACACAATTGAACCAGAATCATTCAAACCCAGTAAGGTACTTCCACGATCACCTCCAGGTTCCCTTTCACACTCACTTATTAAACCAAATCTAGAACCTAAACCAGAACATACCGAAAACCCTATACCAACCGCACCTATAACCTCTCCTACAATGTTGGGAAGTAGTCAGTTAGTTTCTCTTAAAGACGCCGTTGAAGTAGTTCCGCGATACGATGGATTTAATATTCCGTTCTCTCAATTCGTTGCGGGATGTGAGGAAGCTGCCGAAATGCTACCCGAATCCGCCGAAACCAATTTAGTCACTTTAGTGCGTACCAAATTAAAGGGAGAAGCACACGATGTAGTTCAAGGAAAGAAATTCTATAAAATGAATGAATTGATTAAAAGGTTAAAAGCCGTATTTGCACCGCGAGAAACAGTGAACGAAGTGCGTCACGAATTAGGACGATTGTATCAAGGAGATAATGAAAGTGTAGTGGCATTTATGAATCGTGCTCGAAAAATAGGAAACAGAATCATTAACGCGAAGAAGGTAGCAAGTGAGGAAAATCAAGTTGACGAGTCTTTCAGGGAAACAATAGAAGAAGAAATATTAGAAAGTTTTATAAACGGGCTAAAACCAGAAATAGAACATAGATTAGGACGTGTTAAAGATCTTACCGAAGCAGGAATAAAAGCTATAGAAATAGAAAAAGTATTAGACAAGCGTGCCGATGCTCGAAAACAGTTAAGGATGAAAGAATACCGCGAGAACCGAGAAGCTAATTCTATGACCAACCAAAATCAAGGAAAGGTTCATTTTGTTGAAGATCAGGTTTTAAAATGTCAAATTTGTAAGAAACCCGGTCATATTGCTACTGCTTGTTGGCATTATAGGCCTATTGAGAACGTAAAAAGGGAAAACAGAGGATACCAACCACGAGATAATTATCAAAAACGAGATTTTAACAGAAATCCATTACGGAAATTTAATTTTCCCGAAAGAACTAATAGTAGACCCCCGCAATTCCAACCAAATTTTACGAATCGAGATCCATCAAAAGTTTGCCGCTATTGTAAATACACGGGTCACACGATAGATGAATGTCGGAAAAGGCAATATAACAATTCCAAATTTCAACAAGAAAATGAGAAACGCCAGGGAAACGAGAATGCTCTCCCGAGGGCGGGCGCATCACGGGAGGCTACGAAATCCCATTCGCGCCCAGCCATGATGATCGAAGCACAAGAAATCGAAAGCCAATAATTCGCGATGCTGCAGTTAATCTAAGTCGAGAAAATCGAGCTCCCTCAGTCCGAATTTCTTCAAATGATTTATGCTCGCCGGTAAACATGATGTTAGACACAGGTGCCGGTCCTAATCTTATAAAAGAAAAATTCGTCGCATCCTCAACCCCTGTGAATCGTGAGGAACTTTTATCATTGAGTGGAATCACTGCTCACTCTGTTACCACCTTAGGGATGGCCAGAGTGAACGTCCTAGGATGTACTGCTTCATTCCATTTGGTGCCCGATAGTTTCCCCATTACGCAGGCAGGAATATTAGGAACTGAATTTCTCCAAGAGAACGATGCTCATATCAATTACGAAGAGAAATATTTAGGACTTCGAGGAATAGAGATTCCTTTCGAGACTCAGGAAACAATTGTAGTACCCGCGAGATCAGTGACAGTCATATACGTGCGAGTAAACGACGTAGAGTTGAAAGAAGGGTATCTTCCGCGCCTTGTAATCGGAGACGGGGTGTATGGAGGACACGGTTTAGTAACAAATCAAAAAGGGAAAGCTTATCTCCCAATATATAATACAAGAGAGGAAGAAATAGAATTACAAATTCCTACATTAAAACTATATCCGTTTGATGAATTAGCAAGGGACGAACAAAGTGTCGAAGAAGACATTCACTTAGGTGAAATCTTTCTTACGCATAAGTCCTCTGAATCCTCTGAATCTTCTAAATCCACTGAATCTATACAAATTCAAGATCGATGTCCTGCTAATTCAAAAATTACCATATCCTCTGAATCTAAAGAAATCAAAAATCGAAAAGATATTAATTCAAAATCCTCTGAATCCTCTGAATCCAACGAAATCGAAAATCGAAAAGATATTAGTTCAAAATCCTCTGAATCCTCTGAATCCTCTGAATCCAAAGAAATCAAAAATCGAAAAGATGTTAATTCGAAATCCTCTGAATCTTCTGAATCTATGGAAATCAAAGATCAAGATTTTATTAATTCAATATCCTCTGAATCCGCTGTATCCGCTGAATCTTTAAAAATTCGAAATCAATATCTTACTAGTTCAAAATTCACTGAATCTAATAAAACGAAAATGAGATATCAAGAAATAAGGAAATTATTGCGATTAGAGCATCTAAATGAGGAAGAAAAAGAAAATATTGAAGATTTAATAAAAGAATACGAGGATAGATTTCATATACCCGGAGACACTTTAGAAGCGACTAACGTATTGAAACATCGAATTCCTACAACAAATGAGCAACCCATAAATACGAAACAGTATCGATATCCACCTATTCATAAGGAAGAAATTAATAAACAAGTAAAAGATCTGTTAGATGGTGGAATAGTTAAATTATCGCAATCCCCCTATAACACTCCGGTATGGATTGTTCCTAAAAAGCCTGATTCTCAAGGAAATAAACGATGGAGAATGGTACTCGACTTTAGGGCATTGAACGATAAAACAATAGGAGACTCGTATCCGTTGCCAAATATAGTAGATATTCTAGATCAACTTGGAGGAGCTAAGTATTTTTCAGTATTTGATTTAGCATCTGGTTTTCACCAAATTAAAATGGATCCTCAGGATAGTCATAAAACAGCATTTTCAACCCCTTATGGGCATTATGAATTCGATCGAATGCCATTTGGTTTAAAAAACGCCCCTGCTACTTTTCAAAGATTAATGGATCTAGTTTTGACTGGATTGCAAGGAATCGAATTGTTCGTGTATTTAGATGATATCGTAATCTATGCCAGTTCGTTAGAAGAGCATGAAATAAAATTCAGGAAGTTAATGAAACGTTTGAGAGACGCGAATTTAAAACTGCAACCAGATAAATGTGAATTCTTACGAAGAGAAGTCGGATATTTAGGTCATATAATTGGAGAAAATGGAGTTAGGCCAGATCCTAAAAAGGTAGAAGCAGTAAGACTTTTTCCAGTCCCCAAAAATGCTAAAAATGTGAGACAATTTCCGGGATTAGCCGGATATTACCGAAGATTTATTGAAGGATTCTCGAAAATAGCGAAGCCCCTAACTAACCTCTTGAAAAAAGAAACCCCGTTTGTGTGGGAAGAAAGTCATATTAGAGCTTTTGACACTCTGAGACAACTGCTATGTGAAGCACCAGTTTTACAGTATCCAGACTTTTCCAAGCCATTTGTCGTTACAACAGATGCATCCGGATATGCTATAGGAGGAATATTGTCGCAAGGACCAATAGGCAAAGATAAACCGATCGCTTATACTTCGAGAGTATTAAACGAATGTGAGAAGAAGTACGACACATACGAAAAAGAAGCGTTAGCAATATTATATGCCGTAAACCACTTCAGACCATATCTTTATGGTCATAAATTCACCCTAGTTACCGATCATAAACCATTAGTTTGGTTTCAGTCAACTAAAAATCCAAACTCACGAGTTACAAAATGGCGTTTGAAGTTATCCGAATATGATTTTGATATTGTGTATAAAGCAGGAAAAATAAACGTTAATGCCGATGCGTTATCACGAAATCCCGTAGGACAAATAGAACAACAAAAATTACTGGTAATTCAAACAAGGAGTAAGGAAATAAAAGAACCCGAATCAGTTTATAACAGTCAGCGTAATAAGCAATCAGGATTGCAGAGAAATCCTACGGTAACAGACCATCTAGATGTAAGGAAAAGCAAAAGAATACATCTCTCAAAAATAAGAAAGCCACGATCTGACACTATAGGGACAAATTCAAACGATAATACAGGGAAGCGAAAGAGAGGTAGGCCGAGGAAAGTTATAGTGACAAGCTGTAAAAGGACAAAATTCACAAAGCAGAGAGGTAGGCCGAGAAAAGTAAAACTTAAAACATGTGCTAACACCCAGGGAAAAATGGGCCCTATACCTAAAAAGCGAGGAAGGCCAAAGAAAGCAGAAGATTATACGGAACCAGACCCGGTTGACCAAATAGAAGACGTGCCGACGGACAGTTACGAATCCGACAATGACAAATTAGACAGTGATCGAAGCAGTGAGTCGTCTAGCGATGAAGAAAATTTTAAGAACAATGATAATGATGAACTACTGAATAAAGGTACTGACGAAGTTGAAATTCAAAGAAATGCGTTAGAAACAGTTGAAGAGGAAGTAGATAGCCCTGATGAAGATGAGATGGATCAACCTGATTTAGAGTATTTACATGACAAACACTCAGATTCTGAAAATCCAACGCACGATCAAAATATTATAAATTGCAAGGACCAATTATTCATGCGAAAAGACAATTATGCATATTTCGTTTCAATCGATGGAAACCCACTTGATATAGGATCCAAAGTATTAAATGATAGAAAGGAATTGCCATTAATGGAAAATTTATTTGCAGGAGAAGCAAAAGCATTTAGTAAAGGAAATCACTATCATTTAGTTCTACCCATAGACCTCAGTAAAAGAGAAGGACTAGGTTTTATATTAAACAATATTACCCAAGCATTACAAACGTCTCGAAAGTTAGTAGATCAATTAAATCTGCGATCAGTTAGCATAGCAAAAACATCAGAAATTGGTAACGTAATGTGGATAGACATATTCAGAGAAATCAGAAGTGCTTTTCTAGGATCATTGTGTAAGATTATCATTTGCAATGGTGTAATTCAGTATCCATTACCATCTGAACGAGTTAAAATAATAGAAGAAACTCATACATCTGCATTAGGAGGTCATAAAGGAGTAACCAAAACTTATAATAGAATTCGACAAAGATATTATTGGGAAAATGTTAAATCGGACGTGCAAGAGTTTATTCGTCAATGCTTACAATGTCAATTAAAAAAATTAGTCCGAGTTAAAACCAGAAGTCCGATGATAATCACTGATACCCCCGGTACTGCATTTGATAAAATTTCTATGGACATCGTGGGACCATTGCCTAAAACTGATAAAAATAACGAATACATTTTAACAATTCAAGATCAATTAACTAAATATTCATTAGGAATTCCCTTGAATAACGCCGTAGCCACAACTATAGGCGACGCATTTGTAAAAAAATTCATTTGTATATTTGGAGCTCCGAGAGCTATCTTAACAGATCAAGGAAGGAATTTCTTAAGTGGATTTATAAGAAGGCTAGCAAAACGATTCCGTATTAAACGATTTAGAACCACAGCATTCCATCCACAATCGAATGGCTCAATTGAAAGATCCCATCATGTATTAGCTGAATACTTAAAACAATATGTCAGTAATGATTCTGAATGGGATGAGTGGTTAGAGTTAGCTATGTTCTCCTATAATACGAGCGTGCATGAAGGAACAAAGCATACGCCTTATGAGTTAGTGTTCGGTAAACTAGCCAGACAGCCGTCAAACGATCCACTTGTAGGTGAAGACAGGTTGCTCACATACAATGATTATTTAGTTAACTTAGTCACACGAATCCATAATATTCAAGATTTAGCAAGACAAAATTTAATTGGAGCAAAGTTCAAATCTAAGTATTATTATGATAAAAAGACAAATCCGCAAAATTTCAAAATAGGAGATCATGTATTTCTGCAAAAGGGACCGAAACCAAAGAAGCTAGGCAGTCACTATACAAGTCCCCATAAGGTATTGAGAATATTAGGGAAAGGAAATATTGAAATTCAAATTGGAAAACGATCAAAAATAGTTCATGAAAATAGATTACGGTATTCACACATCACGCCAAATGATTAATTCAATCCATTCTCATATCTGGTTACAGATGAGATTAACCACGGTGATAATACTAATGACTCTGATATGGTTATTAAAACCAGGCCAAAAAGGAGAAGCTTTAATAGGATATGATTGCGGAAGTAACCAACCAAATGTTACAACTATATCTTTATTAGAAATAGGCAATTGCGATATACCACCCCCACAAGTAAAAACTACACCCGTTTATATGCAACTTCTGCAGTTGAGCGAATACAAAAGTGCACATGTACTTCAATGTAAAATCGAGGTCAAGCGAAGTATTTTTTATTGCGGAATGCACTCACACATTTCAGTTGTCAATAATGGAGTGGCAGAATACATAGCCGAGTTGTCACGAGACGAATGTTATCGCATGCATAATACAGGAGCCGCTAAGTTCGGAGCAAATATTGTAATTGATGGGTTAAAAAGAAATTATACTGTGACTAGAGCTGTAACCTTTGCCGGAAGTATTGGAAATGATGGATCATGTAGTGGGATGCAATATACAGACGCGTATGGCACATGGTCAAATGTAGTTGTTCTAGGCACAATTTCTATAACCCTTCAAGACCACGAGGCTGTTGTAGACTTAGAATCTAACCTGATAAGGTTAAACAGTGGAAAATCATGTAATCTTAAGGATGGAAATTGTTTTGATATGATAAGCGGACAAACCTTTTGGGAAACAATGCCAATTGACAACTGTGGGTTCGACAAATATGATGTCTTATATGAAGGAACGGGAAATAAATCTGTAGATGCGGACCATGAATACCAGGAAACTATATATTCACTTACAACACAAGATGTTACTTTTGCTTTAACCGCCAGGGGAACATTGTCCACTTGCGGATATAATTTGATTAGAACAGAACACCCAAAGTTGTTAATACTAGAAACAACAAAAGGTGCATCGTTTGCCACAAGACATATTATTAGAGTTGAGAATCTAGATATATTCGCCTATGTTAATTCTAAATTTGTATACGTGGAAAAACATATACGAACGCAAATCAAGGGATTGTATCACGATGTTTTAATTCAACGATGTATGTTAGAACGACAAGTGCTAGAGAATGCCTTAAAAATCGCTAGACTCCTACCAGACGAATTTGCATATTACGTCATGAAAGGACCAGGCTATATGGCTATAATATCAGGAGAAGTAGCAAATATTGTAAAATGCATCCCAGTAGAAGTGACTATAAGAAGTACTACCGAGTGTTATCAAGAATTACCAATCTATGTACGAAATGAATCATACTTCTTAACACCAAAAACACATATTCTCCTAAAAACTGGAACTCAAACGACCTGCAATTCAATAGCATCACCAGTATACTATATTGAACCCGAATGGTATATGATGTTACCTGAGCCGTACAAAACGCGCACACCTACAATCATAAAACCCAATACTAACCCTACATGGAAATATATAGATCCTGTATCGTTAGGAACCAGCGGTATATATGGGCAAAGAGATTTAGATCATTTACGCGAACACATTATGTTTTCCGTTGCTCAACCCGCTGTACTAAATACAATGGCGAGAGGATTCGCAGGACAACCGAGCGTGCATCAGGGAATGTCTATAACTAATCTTATGAATGAAGTAGATATACGCACTATAGCAAGTAAGGCATGGGAAAACACTTGGAACGCATTTATGAAATTTGGAACTGCGAGTGCAGGGTTATTTGGTATAATGATGATATTTAAGATTTTCAAACTGGTTGTAGATACGATCGTACATGGTTATACCTTACACACCATATATGGATGGTCGATCCATCTAATCGGAGCCTTATGGGACTCCGTTGCTCATTTGCTAATTTACTTAGGGAGAAAACAAGAATTAACTCCAAAGAAAATCTCTAGTAACCATGATGAAGAATCTCAACGAACCACACCACCCGCTGAACCTAGGCATACCTCTAATCCTAAGGAAGAACCCAGTGTTTGTGTCAAATATCCAACCAATGAACTCCAACAATTCCGCCAAGGTGTATTCTCTCTCTCTCAATAAGCTTCTTGGAAAATTTCTATCTCTGCTTCACGTGACGTCCAGCTTTAATTCATGCTGCAAATAACCATTGAACTCGACTGTACTTCATGTCTCCAGGATGCGCTTACCTAATACTGACTCCGCTATAATTCAAGAATGGGACGGCTTATGTCCAGGAGAATACCCTGACAGATATCAGGCTTTAATTTCTGGAGTTTGCGTAAAACAATTAAGTAGAACAGCATATATCAGCTTCAATCTACGATTATTATGCAGAGACTGTTGGGATGAAATATATGAAGATCAAGAACACTATGAGCGTATCAAGGAATGGCATTATTTGAGAAAGAATAATATGCTGATCTCTCCACTGTGTTACAGGTGCGAACTGAGATTATTACAGTGCGCCGAAGCGATTCGGTGTAGAGCTTGCATAGGCGGATACTTTGACAAGGAAACAGACTATCACCGAGGAAAAATCATCTCTTTATATATCCAAAGAAATTTTTAGACAGCACCAGGCCAAAGCAATGAGACACCGGTGTATACCGTTCACCCCGGAAAGAATGACAGAGTATTTTGAATTAAGCCCAGGAATGTGGGTACCACAATTTTGGAAAAATTTAGGAGAAGAAGAACTATACTCCAGAGGCCTCTTCCTATCTAATCCAGAAACAGTAACAGAAGGGATACAACTCCTATTTCCCGAAGGATACTACACTCTCGAAGCAATAAACTCAAGTGCGACGGGAAGAAATCAAGAAATTCAATCGCAACAATTGCCGCCAACTCCAGGAATGTTTGCGCCGTTTTCATCATTTTCACAAGCATTCCCAAGTGAAGAACCTTTCTTACAAGAATTTCAACTCCCAGGATCATCCTCATTACAGTACTCCCAACGGTCTCAAGAGGAAGTGCAACTTTCAAGTCTCTCTTCACCACAATTATTAGAATACGTGGAAGAAGAACTACAACGGATAATTAATCAAATTCCGACAACACTTCCGCAACCAACAGTGGCTGGTAGACCACTCGCACCACAGGAAGAATCAACATTTCTGGAATTATCCCCACAACCGTCAACGTCCAGACAAGAATCATCGAGACAATCTCAACAGGAAGGTATTAATCATCGAAGAATCAAGAGACGAGGCGCCTCTTCTGATAGGATATACAAAAAGCCCAGATGGGAATGAGCTAGGGCAGAAGCATCAGTTATAAGGCCGAAGAGGACGACAGGGGAAAAGGATCCTGCCCCACTATTCTAAAAAGAAGTCGCAGCTATTTAAGCACGAGTCCTCTTCGCTCAGTCATTACGAATAGTTGACCATCAGAAGTGACATCATGGCGTCGGGACCTTCCTTGAGAGAAACCGAGACGGAGTACGAACTTTGGACGGGGTTTTGGGTTCCCCATTTCTGGAAAATGCTATCAGAGAGTCAGAGGGAAGATCGAGTTATCGCGATAAGCATCACAGAAATTGACAAAGACGAAAGGGCGGTGATGACGTACCCTGAGGGGAGCTACAGTATTATAAATGGACACCTGAGATTCACTCCCAAATGGATGACACAACTGCTACTACAACAGTATGAACAGCAGCAACAGCAGTATCAGCAACAGAAACGCACTTACGACCAGTCTTTTGAGAAGAATCAGCGGCGGCGACACGAGTAACATGCCAGTGTTAAGTGTGTAGTGCCAAACATAAGATCAACATCAACAACAGCAATATCAACCTCAACAACAGCAATATCAACCTCAACAACAGCAGCACCAACCTCAACAACAGCAGCATCAGCAGCAGAATCGTACCGAAAATCAGCCTTGACATGCCAGTGCTAAGTGGGTAGTGCCGAACATAAGGACAAGTGAGTGTCTAGAAATATATGTATATCTATAAAAAAAAAATTTTAATAAATATAAAAAATGTTAATTAATAAAAATAATAATATGCTTATATACATATAGATAGTGACGATATTAATCATTAATATAGTTCATAAGACCTTTATAACTAACATAGTCCCGTAAGTAATTTTTTTTTATATTGTCCGTATATGTTAGCAATATAAAGTTTTAATCATTAATATAGTTTCATAAGACCTTTATAACTAACATAGTCCCGTAAGTAAATTTTTTTTATATTATCCGTATATGGCAGCAATACCAAATTGTAATCATTAACATAGTTTTATAAGACCTTTATAGCTAACATAATCTCATAAGTAATTTTCCATTATCAATAATATAAATGTAATCAACATCTCCATCATTTGCCATTAACCTCACATCATGCAAAATCCAAAATTGTTTTCTCTACCGAGATTCGATCGTTACGAATTTCATCCCTAACTCTCGATTAAAGGGGGGAGGTGTTACGTCCGAATGAGAACCTCCGGTCACATTTCATGTTTTCTAACCTACATTTCGTCTGATGTTACGCATTATACTAGTGCCATCTTCATCACTCATGACAACCGATAATCTAAACATTAATTTCCAAGAATAATGTCAATCTGTCACTACCTTAAGAAAACGCGTTGACTGCTATCCTTAGCACCTCTGCGACAAATAAGATATGTGCGTCTTATAGAAATCATAGCATAAACAAACCAGTGATCACGCGCTATGTGTGTGGTCCGAAGAGCTATGGTATGAGGAAAAGGTCACAAAAGACAAATGGAAGGTCGAAAATCAGAGGAGAACCCCCACCTAGTGATCAAGGAGTCATAGGTTAATTAAAAGAGAAGATCAGTTCGATCGAGAGCAGTTTTCGGGTCAACAATCATAGAGTCAAGTCAGAAGTCGGAAGTAAAGGTTCAGTCAGATGACAAAGAAAATAATTCTTTAAGAGTTCAACTCAAGGAAAATTTCTAAGTTCAAATTCCATACTCAACTTCTAATTCTTCAAACCTTTCTAAGTCTTTTGTCGCTTATTCCAAACTCGTATTCAATCATTGAGCAACATATCGGCAACCCATTTTGTCAAACGTAAGTTACTTTATTTTACATTTAAATAGAAATATATTGTCAAATCTGTTCTTATCCGAACTCAACCTGTTGTGCAATTCTCTTCTATCAATCTTCCGTTAAGCCCATACCAGCGTTTGTCCTCATCCAAGATATATAAATTCCTAATTCCCAATCAAGTGCACCGTATCCTAAGTAGAGGTTCAGTTTCTTCATTGTCTCAATGAATTCAAATTCTGGATTTAAATTCTAACCACCGTCGGTAACAATTCGTTCTGTACAATCAGTCTCATGACCATCAACGACACAGGGTGTAAGTAACTGGCCGATCCCGGGTAAATTTCCGAAAGGTTAGACCCTAAACAGGCCATCGTGACCATCCTCCTGACGTTGCCCATTGCTTATAAATACTCGCCAGTGGTGTGGAGTGTATCTGACTTCCCATTACTACCTTACCGATTGCATGCGATCTTCCGTCGGAGGTAGTAAGCGTTGTAAATATACTCAATAGGGTGAAGTTCACCGGTCCTCCAACTACCACTATACCGATCGGGTGCAATCGTCAATTGGATGTCACATCATCATATGGGTTAAAATATTATTAAATCGTTCTTCGTTAAAATTCTTAAAATCCCGCTTAAAATATTCTATGTTTTTATTATTATTCTCCTTATATCTACTCGTTCTTGCTATAACTATATTGTGATCCGTTATCTTCGGTGTTGACTTTACGATAGTCTCAATGTAAAAATTTGAAAATACCAGATCAATTATGGTTTCTGAGTCCTTTGTAATTCTAGTAAATTTATTTACATATTGCTTTAGTCCTATTGCTGCTAAGTTACGTATCAGTCTTTTCGCATAGTGTGATTCCTTACTTACGTCTATGTTAAAATCACCTACTACTATCAAATGACCTCTATCTACAGTTGCATCACATTCTTTAGTTATAAGTTCAATAAACTTCCCATCACTTTTACTCGGGGAGTGATAGACGTTTACAATAACAAGACCCTCATAAGCTTCTTTTAATTGGATTACGTTGATCCACATGTTATTCTCTACTTCTTCCGTTTTTATTATATTATATTTGATACCTTTCTTAATGTATGTAACCACGCCGCCAGTTCTATTGTTCGTTGAGTTTGTTCTTATAAAGTTATAGTTCCTAATTTCCAGTTCGAAATCTTCTACTTCCTCCGTTACATGAGTCTCTGTTAAACACAATAATTTTGGTTTTTCTTTATTTACTAGTTGTATTATCTCGTCTTTATGGCTAATGTATCCTTGTGCATTTAATATTAAAATAAATGTTTCTATCTTTTTGGTGTTTTGTAATTGCTATTCCGTGCTATATTGCACCTTTCTAGCCGCTTTTTCAACAATTCTTTTGTACACAGGACAACCAAAATACGTCGCTACGTGGTCTGCATTTGACTCCATAGCATTGTATTTTTTACATATTCTTACACAGTTCGCACATTTTATCGTCTCGCTATTACATTCATTCTCTTTATGTGCTCCGGCGCATTTCCTACAACATGTTTCATTTTCGCAGTCCTTTGCTAGGTGGTTATATCCATTACATTCATAACACCGTAACACATCCACATGGTCATACAGTTTACATTTTTGGAATCCGATATTGATTCTCTCTGCTTCTATTGACGCTTTATGAGTACGTGCATCAGTTTCTAGGATTAATTTAACTGTTCCTGCTCGTGTTTTAATTTTTCTTATCATTCTCACACTATAATCCTCCCTATTAGTCTCTAACCTATTCTGCCTACTAATCCTTTCGACCAGCTCTTCTTCACCCAATTTATCAATATTCTCTTCAATTCCTACAATTATAATCTTTGGTAGTTTCTTTCTTGGTTCATATATTCTATATTGCGTACCCATATTCTTCTTAAGTTCCTCTGATAACATTTCTTTTTCCTCAGTCCCTTGAAAATTTAAAATTACTCTCCCCTTTGATCCCATTAACATATTATCAACCCCTAGCCCTAATTTCAGTATATCTACTTGATTTCTCATTACCTCTTCAGTCTTTTTGCTTGTTTGCTCGATCGTCGGTTCCACCACCACGCATTCTCTAACCTTTCGAACCTTATTTGCATACGTATCTCTACTATCATTTTTCTTTGTCTTTCCATTGTCCTTTCCCTCAATTTGTGCTAATGTCTTGTTTTGATTTATCATTTCAATATTTTCTTTGATTTCTCTTAATTCATCTCTTACTAACTTTTTTACTTTTTCTGACAAACTTTTCCTCATAATATCAACACACTCCTTTACGATCTGTTTTTTAAACTTTTCTAATTCTGTCTTAACAATATCCTGTACATTGTTACTTATTTTCTCACTATCTAAAATCTTTTTGCTAATGTTATTAATGTCTTCTAAAATTTTATCTATTTTATTATCTAATGTCATCTCCTTCTTTCCTTTCTTTTTTGATTTGCTGGCGTCTTTATCCTCTTCGTCTAACTCTTCTCTCGTTCGTTTTGTAGCTGGGCTGTCTTTGTTACCTCTATGCGTACTCTCCTTGCTGTTATTTGTATGCATCCCCTCTTGTTCTCTGTTGTTCATGCTTGTGTGATTTAACAATGTGGGTGTTGTCTCTATCATAAGGTTAGATTTGCATGCATGTATTTTTTTTTTTTTTTTGAGAGAGAGAGAGAGAGAGAGAGAGAGAGAGAGAGAGAGAGAGAGAGACGGAGAGACGGAGAGACGGAGAGACGGAGAGACGGAGAGACGGAGAGACGGAGAGAGAGAGAGAGAGAGAGAGAGAGAGAGCGACAGAGAGATTGATTGATTGATTGATTGATTAACATTTATTTATGCCGTGGCAGTGCTTTTCGGCAACATTGAATATAGGTACTACAAATTTGGTTTGTGGTAATTAGTATGAGTGAAGGATAGAGTAAAGCTAAAATTTCAAGCATGTGAAAGATACGAAAAAGATACAATAAAAGAAAACAGAAGCATGCTAGAATGTAGAATACATCGATAGAATGTATAGAAAGATTAAGCACTGACTAATTCCACAACCAAAATACCTTTCAGAATGAATGCAAGTTACTTAAGATTACATATAATGAGTAAACGACATATAGTATAACATGTAGTGCAATTAATAATTAATAACTCTCTTAATTAGTTGCTAAGATAAACCTAAATGAACCTAAATGAACCTAGATGTACCTAGCATAAATAAACCTAGCATAAGATGAATAGGTTGAGAACTAACATGACACGGTGTAGGCAACCCAGACGGGTCAGGTAGCTTCAAACTCTTGGACATCAACTGCGAAAAGGTGAGAGAACAGTAGCCGCTTAAAAATAGATAAAGATGGAGCAGAGGTAATATGACCCGGGAGAGATTTCCAGAAGTACAGCGCTGAAAGGTGGAAAGAGTTGCGGTAGGTGGTAGTACGATGCTGAGGGATGTCAAATTCTAATACTGAGGTGGATGGCAGGTGTCTTGCTGGGTAGCGACTCACAGGATTTCGTCGTGAGAAGAGATCTTGGAGGTAGGAAGGAGAGCTCATAAAAAAGATGCGATAGGTGAGTATGCCGAGAAAGTACTTCCTTCTGCTTCGAACTGCCAACCATCTTAGCCTAAGACGGTAGGGAGTGATATGCTCATCACGACGCAGACCAAAAATGAAACGAATCCCCATATTGACGAGTCGCTGAAGTTGTAGGTCCAAGGATGCAGTTGGGTTGAGGAAAACATTACAACAGTAGTCAAGGTGAGGGAAGATGAGCGTAGTTACGAGCTTGATTCTAAGTTCTCGGGACAGTGAGTTCTTGTGAAACTTGAGCCTGTACAATGCTAGATGGACTTTTTGAGAGATCAGGGCAACATGCTTGTTCCACGACAGATCTGAACTCATTATAACCCCTAGATTTCGAACTGAGTTCACAATTTGTATTTGAGTGTCATTGATTAACATCGGGGAAAAGTTGTCTAAATTTAACGTCCTAATGAAAGAATTACTACCAAGGAAAAGTATGTTTGATTTGGCAAGGTTAAGCTTCAACTTGTTGTCTGTCGCAAAATCAAAGGTTCTCATCGTGTCCTGGTGGATTAACTCGAGACCATGATCAAGTTGAGACGGGGGACAGGAAAGATAAATTTGCATATCGTCGGCAAAGATCATATGTTGAGTGTGCTGTAAACGAGTGGCAATATCATTAATATATAGAGAGAACAAGATGGGACCAAGGACCGAGCCTTGAGGTACGCCAGTTGTTGTAGATTGCCAAGTGGAGGTGATATGATTTTCATCTATAACCGCTTGAGATCGCCCAGTGAGATAGGAAAAAAACCATGCTAGGCTTGAGGGGGAAAACCCTGCCATTTTAAGCTTTCCCAATAGGACATCGTGAGGCACAGTATCAAATGCCTTGCTGAAGTCAAACAAGACTAAAGTGGTAATCTCACCCTTGTCTACCCCTCGACGCACATCATCGCACACCCTTATTAGGGCCGTCTGTGTGCTGTGGTTAACACGATACCCCGATTGCCTAGGATCAAGGATGTTATATGTGGCCAGGAATGCTGAGATTTGGTTGTGGACAATACGCTCGAAGATCTTGGAGAGCTCACTTAAGTTCGCGATTGGCCTAGTGTCCGAAGGTGATAGCCTAGTGGGAATTTTTGAGAATGGCCGGATGAACGCTCTCTTCCACATAGTGGGGAAATACGACAAAGCAAACGAGGCATTGAAGATCATAGAGAGAATGGGACCAATAAGGGGTAGAGCACTTTTGATGCCGAGAAGCGAGATGCCATCCGGTCCAGTCGAATGAGACTTGGTGTTAATAGAGCTGATAATTTCGTGGATTGCGCTGCTAGTCGTAGGAGTGAAAGAAAAGCTGTGTTCGGGTTGAATAATGCGAGACGTGACGTTCAGAAATTCAGCTTGAGAGCATGCTGGCATTGCGCATGAGATTGCAGAATAGTAATTATTGAGGTTATCCAAGGAGAAAAAGCGGAGCGGAGAAGTTAGGTTGTTCTTAATCAGACCCAAACGAGCAAGCTCTTTCCACATCTTCGAGGGATCAGTGATTGAGGTAAGTTTCAGAAGGTGATACTGTTCTTTAGCTTGACGAATATCACGTGAGAGTTGATTTCTAAAGTATATATACTCTGCAAACTTAGCGCTACTGTTCAATCTCCTCGCTCGCGTGTACAAGGTTCTACATTGCGAAACCCGAGTGCCCAGTTCAACAGTGAACCATGGGTTTGGGGGTCTCTTGACCGCAAAAGTGCTAACTGGAGCATGCATGTCAAGCACCTCCATGGACGAAGAGGTGAGAGAAAGAAGAAGCTGATCAACGTCTTTGCAGGCGATTGGAGGATCATTATTCAGAGAAGCTACTGAGCTTAGTCGAATCCTCAAAGAGCAGAGAAACTCAGTTGCACAGAAGGTGCTATAATTCCGCCTAGTAAGAGTGTGAATTTCAGGAAGTGCAGCATGTTCGAATGCGTAATAAAGAAGAAGGAGATCATGACCCGCAATAAACGGGGATTCAGATTTGATATAGGCATGCAGTTTATCCGTGCTATCAATGATGAATGCATCTAACCAAGAATCGCATGAGGCAGTGTGATATGTAGGCGCAGACGGAACTAGATGTAACGATGCAGAAGAGACCCAGTTTTTGAGATAGAGGGCTTCAAATCCGCTAGACTGGAGGTTACAGTTAAGGTCGCCGGTGATAATGATATTCTTATACGCGTGGGCAAATCGATTGAAACCCTGAATGAAGTCATCAAATAGCCGTCCTTTAGGTCGACGATAGATAGCAGCGAATAATACAGGTGTTGAGTGCGGATACTGTACCTCAAGCATGATAAACTCAGGGGAGTTAGAGAATGCACTTGGAGAGGTGAGGAGTACTCTGACTGCTAGTGAATTGTGGACGTAGCAGGCGACACCCCCTCTGGTTTTACCTTCGCGGTCGTTCCTAATGATAAAGTAACCCGATATTGAAACTAATGCATCTGAGATGCTAGAATGCAACCATGTTTCAGAGACAGAGATGATGTGGAAGCTGTGTGTTGTAAAATGATGACGAACATAGTCGATGTGGCCTAACAGAGAGCACGCGTTAAAATAAGCCACACTGGCTGTGCGAGCGCGTGGCGACCGAGAGTTGAGTTCTTGAGGTAGTCATATAATTTTGGCCAAGTCGGTGTCATTCTGAATCTGGATAATGGGGAGACCATTGTCTTTCTTAACAAATATGCAGTTGCGTTTAACCCAAACGAATTTATACGATGCTGCTGCAGCCTTAGCCTTGGTGCGTCGAAAGAGATCGTATTTTTGAGCAGATAGAAGCTCATTGACAAATATGTTTCCTGTAATATTTACAGAGAAGACCTCTCTCACAGGTAGGTTACGCTTTGCCCGTTTTTTGGCGATAATAAAATCACGCACGCTCGGCGTTTTGAGTAGTACAATAAGAGAGTGAGATTGTGGTCTGGTCGTGGTACCAGGGCCAATGACGCTAGCTGACAGAGCCTGCGAAGGAGTAACAGCATTTTTTTTAGTCATGCTACGAATGGATAATATATCTCCAACCAGATTAGGCACGCCAAGAGCAGTGAAGACCTTGCGGGCAATCTCCTCATGGGAATCAGAGATAACTGAAGGAATCCCTGCAATTATGAGTTCATCAGCAGTGGAGGATTGCGGCGCATCTAATGTATTTGATGTAGTGGCAGCTGCTTCCAAACGCTCAAGTCGGGTTGCATGATCAGTGACGATACCCTTTAAGTCTGAGAGGGCAGCCAGAGAAGCAGAGATCTCGGCATTGATTTTGGTCTGCTGATCAATGAAGTTCGAAAGCTTAGAGAAGATGGCCTCAAGAGTCACATTTGTTTGTGAAGTCTGAGAAGAAATAAGTAATGAGGACTGAATACTAGAACAAGGATCAACGCCGAGATTGGCTTGACTAGTTCCCGCCTGATTAGTGTTAGACATATTGGTGAATTGGCTTACACAACAAACGCCTGCTGATCTAGTAGTGATATAACTTTTGTAACAGCCAGGGTGAAACGCTTTTAGACAGGTGTCACACTTAGTGTAGTCACCGGCTACTCTCTTACTACACTTGCTGCATGTGATGAGCGACATACGGTATAACAATGATAAGCAGTTGAAAAACTAAAAGCGCATGAGATATTTAAATTCGGCAATTCCAGTACTACGAGCGGCGAGAGATTCAGGCGTTGGCGCCAGATCAGTAGCAGTAGGGGAGTTCGCGGTACACGTGCTATACACTACACTGATACACTCTGTAGATCTTCGATGACCGAGGTGAAGAGTTGAATGGTACCCCTTTGCTCACACAGATGGTGCGCAGATAAGGATCCACGCAGTCAGTGATCAATTCCTTAGAACGTCCCCCGACGGTAGATAAGTGTAATCAAGTCCCAGGTGTACGGTAGGTGGCAGCACATCGTCAAGCGTGATTAATTCCCGCCGTAATTGGTGAGGCCCAGCGATAAACAACTGATGCGCATGCGTAGATCAAGCAGTAGAGGAAGAGAAGCACTGTCGCCAGATTGAGGTTAGAAAATATGCCAATTTTTCACACAGCAAAAGATCAGAGACCCATGCACATTGCAGACAGGATTAATATGCAGGTGGAAAGCGTAAAATAAATGATCGCTCAGCTCTAGAACAAAAAGGAGCCCGAAGGCAGACGGCGGCAGAAAAACTTCCAAAAAGATTAGAGAACGAACGATAGCATGACAAGCTACTTACAGAGAGAGAGAGAGAGGTAGAGAGAGACAGAGAGAGAGACAGAGAGAGAGATAGAGAGAGACAGAGAGAGAGAGATAGAGAGAGAGACAGAGAGAGAGATAGAGAGAGACAGAGAGAGAGATAGAGAGAGACAGAGAGAGAGAGACAGAGAGAGACAGAGAGAGAGACAGAGAGAGACAGAGAGAGAGAGACAGAGAGAGAGACAGAGAGAGACAGAGAGAGAGAGACAGAGAGAGACAGAGAGAGATAGAGAGAGACAGAGAGATAGATAGAGAGAGACAGAGAGAGAGATAGAGAGACAGAGAGAGAGATAGAGAGAGACAGAGAGAGAGAGATAGAGAGAGACAGAGAGAGAGATAGAGAGAGATAGAGAGAGACGAGTTATGCCCACTGGCACACAACCCGATTGCGCACACGCCCAGTTGGACACAAATCATTGGACACAGTGTCCATTCCGTACAGCATGATTGGACACAATGCCGATACGACACATTAGTTTTGGACACAGACCGTTTAGCATGCGATAACATTGGACACATTAGAACTGTGTCCAATCTTGTTGTGGCGAATTGGTTTCGTGTGCGATCTGACTACGTAAGGACGGACCGTGAAATTGGACACAGATAGTTGTAGATAAATTTCAGATAATTCATTGGACACAAAACTAGCTGCACAATAAGGTATATCGATGTAACCAGAACTCTACAAGAAGTGAGGGAATATGAACTGCTGTGGTACATTTATAATAAATTTATTATATATCTTCTAAAAATGATCTTCCAATATTTGTAACTTTACAAAGTGTTCGCGTCAAATAGGTAGAGATAATCGTCATCAGGCATAAATGAATTCTATGTTAAATGTTTCTTGTTAATGACTTGGTAATGCATTTTAATGAAATTTTTAATTATTATCTTAATTATCACATGATAATTTACACTAGCCAATGGGATTTATTCGTGAGTTGAAAGTCACACGTTTTGTAAAGAATACGACTATTGATGAATATGTTATAATAATGTAATAATGGGCCAGATTTTTACCCCGTAACCGTACAAAACAGTTATACGTCACAATACTATTTTTTCATTCATATTTGAATCCTTGATATTGCAGCTTTTTAATATGCATATATGTATGTATTTAAATGCTGTTGGGATAAACTTATGAGCGCTCACTTCCCTATAATCTAGCATGTAACATTTCTATAATAAGTTCAACATTATTTCAGAAAAGTACGTAAGAACCTGTTCCATTGATCTCGTATGTATAATATTTGTGCAGCTAGCTTTGTGTCCAATGAATTATCTGAAATTTATCTACAACTATCTGTGTCCAATTTCACGGTCCGTCCTTACGTATTCAGATCGCACACGAAACCAATTCGCCACAACAAGATTGGACACAGTTCTAATGTGTCCAATGTTATCGCATGCTAAACGGTCTGTGTCCAAAACTAATGTGTCGTATCGGCATTGTGTCCAATCTTGCTGTGCGGAATGGACACTGTGTCCAATCGTGTTGTGTCCACTGATTTGTGTCCAACTCGGCGTGTGTGCAATCGGGGTGTGTGCCAGTGGGTACCCCCCGAGAAAGACAGAGAGAGAGATAGGGAGAGACAGAGAGAGAGATAGAGAGAGACAGAGAGAGAGATAGAGAGAGACACAGAGAGAGATAGAGAGAGACAGAGAGAGAGATAGAGAGAGACAGAGAGAGAGATAGAGAGAGAAAGAGAGAGAGATAGAGAGAGACAGAGAGAGAGATAGAGAGAGACAGAGAGAGAGAGATAGAGAGAGACAGAGAGAGATAGAGAGAGAGACAGAGAGAGAGATAGAGAGAGACAGAGAGAGAGATAGAGAGAGATAGAGAGAGATAGAGAAAGATAGAGAGATTGATTAATTGATTGATGTTTATTAGCTTTCTCAGCTATTTGTTGTACATATTTTTACATGCATGTATGATACCCTTAATTAATTGTACTTATAATATACTCTTTTAACATTCTCTTGAATGTTACCAGCCTTTCACAGCTTTTGACCTCTGTTGGTAACGCGTTATACATTTTTACGCCTTCATAGAACATGCTTTTTTGGGCACTTCTGGTTCTCCTGAACTATATTGCTATATTTTCCGCTTGTCGTGTTACCCTATCAGTTTTAGGTGTTACAATAATGAACTTATTCGCTACTTCTTTCGGCATCAGGTTCTTTACGCCCTTGTAAATATATATACACACATTAAAGTCTAGCCTCTGCCTCACACTCATAAACTGAACCGCTTTTAACATATCCTCTATCAAGAGACTCGGTCGAGTCTCGCGCCAAGTACAGGCAACCCGCCGTACGGGGCACGGCTCGCCGAGACTCTTTACTCGAAGCATCGCTTGTACCTGTGTTTCGACTCAAATATCTTATGAACGGCTGTATGTGAGAAAAATTTATTGATACATTCACTCTAGGAATCAAGGGTTCTGAATTTATTGGCACTAAATTCAATACGATTAGTATACGAGATCAGGGTGTATTGAGATGGCGAGCGAGATGATTTTATTTCAGGTCCGTCGTCGTCGTCGTCGTCGTCGTCGTCGTCGTCGTCGTCGTCGTCGTCATCGTCGTCGTCGTCTTCGCACGTCCATCGCATTTTTTACCCAACAGATGGCGCTGACTGCTGTGTCTTCATTACCTATTTGTACTCTGAATGGTGTTAGTAATTTACGAATACACAACACAGTCAAATACACTTTATACGTGAAGCTACCGTTCATATCGAATTTCCAGTTAGTATAAGGGTGCTTTCACACCGTATACAATTATTAAGTTTTTAATAGCATTCATGTGGAGCGCGCGTGTATGGGTGTATGTATATGTGTGCTTCAACATAGTTCCTCGTATTTTAGGTGACAGTTTTTAGAGACACAGAATGTCCAGGTGTTTCTCTCCGTAATATCCTGTATCTAGGTGGCGGACGTGGAAGTCCAGGGTGTCCAGGTATTCCGCTTCGTAGTTTTCTGTGTCCAGTTGTCGGATGTGGAAGTTCAGGGTGTCCAGGAATTCCGCTTCGTAGTTTCTTGTATCTAGGTACTGGATGTGGAAATCCAGGGTGTCCAGGTATTCCGCTTCGTAGTTTTCAGTGTCCAGGTGTCGGATGTGGAAGTTCAGGGTGTCCAGGTATTCCGCTTCGTAGTTTCTTGTATCTAGGTACTGGATGTGGAAGTCCAGGGTGTCCAGGTATTCCGCTTCGTAGTTTTCAGTGTCCAGGTGTCGGATGTGGAAGTTGAGGGTGTCCAGGTATTCCGCTTCGTAGTTTCTTGTATCTAGGTACTGGATGTGGAAGTCCAGGGTGTCCAGGTATTCCGCTTCGTAGTTTTCTGTGTCCAGGTGTCGGATGTGGAAGTTCAGGGTGTCCAGGTATTCCGCTTCGTAGTTTTCTGTGTCCAGGTGTCGGATGTGGAAATTCAGGGTGTCCAGGTATTCCGCTTCGTAGTTCTCTGTGTCCAGGTGTCGGATGTGGAAATTCAGGGTGTCCAGGTATTCCGCTTCGTAGTTTCTTGTATCTAGGTACTGGATGTGGAAGTCCAGGGTGTCCAGGTATTCCGCTTCGTAGTTTTCTGTGTCCAGGTGTCGGATGTGGAAGTTCAGGGTGTCCAGGTATTCCGCTTCGTAGTTTCTTGTATCTAAGTACTGGATGTGGAAGTCCAGGGTGTCCAGGTATTCCGCTTCGTAGTTTTCAGTGTCCAGGTGTCGGATGTGGAAGTTCAGGGTGTCCAGGTATTCCGCTTCGTAGTTTCTTGTATCTAGGTACTGGATGTGGAAGTCCAGGGTGTCCAGGTATTCCGCTTCGTAGTTTTCAGTGTCCAGGTGTCGGATGTGGAAGTTGAGGGTGTCCAGGTATTCCGCTTCGTAGTTTCTTGTATCTAGGTACTGGATGTGGAAGTCCAGGGTGTCCAGGTATTCCGCTTCGTAGTTTTCTGTGTCCAGGTGTCGGATGTGGAAGTTCAGGGTGTCCAGGTATTCCGCTTCGTAGTTTTCTGTGTCCAGGTGTCGGATGTGGAAATTCAGGGTGTCCAGGTATTCCGCTTCGTAGTTTTCTGTGTCCAGGTGTCGGATGTGGAAATTCAGGGTGTCCAGGTATTCCGCTTCGTAGTTTCTTGTATCTAGGTACTGGATGTGGAAGTCCAGGGTGTCCAGGTATTCCGCTTCGTAGTTTTCTGTGTCCAGGTGTCGGATGTGGAAGTTCAGGGTGTCCAGGTATTCCGCTTCGTAGTTTCTTGTATCTAAGTACTGGATGTGGAAGTCCAGGGTGTCCAGATATTCCGTTTCGTAGTTTTCTGTGTCCAGGTGTCGGATGTGGATGTCCAGGGTGTCCAGGTATTCCGTTTCGTAGTTTCTTGTATCTAGGTACTGGATGTGGAAGTCCAGGGTGTCCAGGTATTCCGCTTCGTAGTTTTCTGTGTCCAGGTGTCGGATGTGGAAGTTCAGGGTGTCCAGGTATTCCGCTTCGTAGTTTCTTGTATCTAGGTACTGGTTGTGGAAGTCCAGGGTGTCCAGGTATTCCGCTTCGTAGTTTTCTGTGTCCAGGTGTTGGATGTGGAAGTCCAGGGTATCCAGGTATTCCGCTACGTAGTTTTATGTATCTAGGTGTCGGATGTGGAAGTTCAGGGTGTCTAGGTGTTCCGCTCCGTAGTTTTCTGTATCTAGGTGTCGGATGTGGAAGTCCAGGTTGTCCAGGTATTCCGCTTCGTAGTTTTCTGTATCTAGGTGTCGGATGTGGAAGTTCAGTGTGTCCAGGTGTTCCGCTCCGTAGTTTCTTGTATCTAGGTACTGGATGTGGAAGTCCAGGGTGTCCAAGTATTCCGCTCCGTAGTTTCTTGTATCTAGGTACTGGATGTGGAAGTCCAGGGTGTCCAGGTGTTCCGCTGCGTAGTTTCTTGTATCTAGGTACTGGATTTGGAATTCCAGGGTATCCAGGCATTCCCCTTCGTACTTTTCTGTATCTAGGTGTCGGATGTGGAAGTTCAGGGTGTCCAGGTATTCCGCTCCGTAGTTTCTTGTATCTAGGTACTGGATGTGGAAGTCCAGGGTGTCCAGGTATTCCGCTTCGTAGTTTTCTGTATCTAGGTGTCGGATGTGGAAATTCAGGGTGTACAGGTATTCCGCTCCGTACTTTCTTGTATCTAGGTACTGGATGTAGAAGTCCAGGGTGTCCAGGTATTCCGCTCCGTAGTTTCCTGTGTCCAGGTGTTGGATGTGGAAGTCCAGGGTTTTCCGCTCCGTAGTTTCTTGCACCTAAGTGCAGGACATAGAAGTCCAGAAAAGTGTGCAACAAGCTTTGGCGCTTCGCTCAAACTATAGTATCCTCTTTGATGTTCGCACGGCCTAAGGTACAAGACCTGAAATAATCCAGCATACTCTCCTCTCTTACATTTACCACACGGCTTCAACAAGCTGGACACCATTAACGACGCTTATATGCATTGAAGATTACATTTTCTTTAAAAATTTGTATATGTCTTTGTGCATTTCTAGAAAAAGGGACTTACAAATTAAATTTATATGCCATTAAACATTTTCGACACCGCAATATATTTTTCTGATTAGCAACATCGTAATGCATTTACATTTTATATCTGTGACAATATAGATTTCAGTGCTTAGAGCGTCTATGTCCCGTTGAACAACAAAAACTTGTGATATCCCCAAAAAACACTTACGTGTAAAAAACTACGCCAAGTACAGGTGTGCTGTGTATTCCTCTAATAAAAAGTATTGATATCAGATTATTGAGGCCAAGTACATAAGTCACTACATGTTTGCCTATTATATGATCTAGCACTGGTCCATCATTTTAATTGTATTTTCAAAATTTACTACAACGTTTTCACTACTCTTTTACATTACTACTGTTTCTCGTAGTTGATTATGAATTAATGGTTATTTAATAATTAATAAAACTTTAGCTGATTCCTTATCGAGTACTACTTGGCGGGTCCGTGCCAGAAATTCCAAAGTACTTACTTTGAACGCACTAACAGTATCCTAAAATTATGTTTGTTATTAAGATTTTACCGTGATTATTATTAACGAGTTATCGTTAATAAGCTCTATATAGAAAGTTGACATTGGTTTTGAGTTTAATGACTGGCATTATGAATGCAAATTTATATCAAGAATTGCACGGACCCGCCAAGTAGTACTCGATAAGGAATCAGCTAAAGTTTTATTAATTATTAAATAACCATTAATTCATAATCAACTACGAGAAACAGTAGTAATGTAAAAGAGTAGTGAAAACGTTATAGGAAATTTTGAAAATACAATTAAAATGATGGACCAGTGCTAGATCATATAATAGGCAAACATGTAGTGACTTATGTACTTGGCCTCAATAAGCTGATATCAATACTTTTTATTAGAGGAATACACAGCACACCTGTACTTGGCGTAGTTTTTTACACGTAAGTGTTTTTTGGGGATGTTTCTGGATGTCGTACTTTAGGTATTGCGGTTATAAGCGATCTTTTCCATAGGGTTGGAAACTCTCCTTTATCAAGTGACGTGTTAAAGAGCAGTAACAACAGGGGCATTAGCAAAGATTTAAAGGTCTTGTAAGCTTGAATTGGAATACTATCTGGTCCGCATGCGCCCGTTGTTACTCTCTCCAAAGCGTCACTTATACATTTGTTATTGACGTTCGAGAATGTAAACAAGCTAGTACTGTTGTCAACAGTCACCGCAGGAATAGTCGCATCAGTTGTGGGTGGTCCGTTGCGCGTTGATATTGAGGTAAAGTAATCATTAAAAGAGTTTAATGACAGTGCTGTTGGGAGGACCTGTTTTCTAGATTTTTTTGTAAGTCCCAGCTTATCTATTTCTCTCCAGAAGAGTCGCGTATCACCCGGTGCTTCGAGTCTAGATTGCAGATAGATAGATTTCGCAGTGCGCCATTTAGAATTTACCTCCCTACGCAGTTGTATGTATTGAGCATGTACATATGGCGTTTGCGATGGCTTAAATGCTCGGTATCATGCATCCCTCCGTCGCATGAGGACACGAATCTCATCAGTTATCCATGGCGAAGGTGGGCGCTTCACCACAACTTCACGTAAGGGGACAGCTTTACTTATCATTGTATCCATTAAGCAATTCAGGAGGCCAAGTTGTTGGTCAATTGATGGCTGGTTGGAGAACAAGGATCCATCAAAGGATAAATAGACCTCAGTAGCAGCATTCATGTCTACCTGATCCCATGGGCGATAGCGTATAGTTCGTGGTTCACCCCAAGGCACGTGGTACTTTATAGATATATAGATGAGATCATGCCCAGAGAGGAAAGGTTGTGCTGATTGTCCCCAAGTATCCAAATAGGTAAGATCGCTTACTGCACAGACGTCTAGCCATGTATGGGAGTTTGCTGTATGGTGTGTTGGTTGCAATGGTACGATACTTAATCCTTGTGATGTGAAGAATTCTTTAAGGTGAACTGAATCATATGTAGCAGAGAGTATATCGGCGTTAAAATCACCAACTACACACGCAAACGTATATTTAGATTGCAGTGCTGTAAACGCCTCCTCAAATAGATTGAAGTAGCCGACCTTAGGCGGCCTGTACACTACTCCGATCAAAATTTTTGGGCGATTGGAACTCCAAATTTCTGCCATCAAGAATTCAGGAACTCCATCTTGTTGGAGAGAGGAAGATGACGCTATGATTCGTCCATTTAGTTCCTCTTGGAGATAAAGAGCTACTCCACCACCATGTCGCCCTCTACGATCCACTCTGAGGATATTATAAGATGGCAGCCCTACTTGCTGATCGAGGATGTTGTCATTTAACCAGGTTTCCGTTACAGCAATTACATGGTATTGATTATGTCTAAAGAATTCTTGGAATTCGTCAATATGGGCTGGCAAGGATTGTGCATTAAGGCAGCAGACGTTTATAAGCGGAGCGATCGTCCGTGTTGACGATGGAGGGACAGAGTTCATTTTTCCAAATAGTCACAGAGATAATTGCGATAAGTCAGTTGATGGAAGTACCTTGATAGGCTTTGAGTTGGCATCTTTCCTCACATAGACAGCAGCATTGTCAATCCACACGAGCCTAGGTTTGATTTGAGGGAATTTCTTTAAAATACGGTCACGTAGTTGATAGAGTTGCAATGGCTGGCGCTTGTTGATATAAACTTTGTTATCAGGCAGAGATGCGTCAATGAAAGACGCTCTAAGGTCAGGCTTAGATTTTTTCGCTGTGATAACTTCATCACATTTTTCTTTTGACGCGAGTTGCAGTAGGATGTTCCGATCGACAGTTTGTGATTGTGTACTAGCTATTAATTTCTTATGAGGCACATTCCGTTTAGCACCCATTCGCTCTACTTTAATAATTTCAAGCGGTGGGATCTCCAAAGCGCTGGCTAGTGCAGGTATAATTTCATTCTTCAGATCTTCATTAGTAAATTCAAAAATGCCTGATATCACCAGCTGATTTGCTACATCGTTACAGGCAACACGGAGTAAAAGAGCCTCATCAGCGCGTGATAAACCACCCGAGGGACCAGCGGCAAGTTTATTTTCAACTGTTTTTAATCTATCATCATGCGCAGAGGTACACTTGATCAAGTTATTTACATCTTCCTTAACAGTTGTAATCGTCTGTTTAACCTCCAGTATTTCTTTCCTAAAGGTGGCATTGTCGGCTGCTAGTGAATCGAACTTTTGATGAAGGCTATTCACATGTGTAGCAAGAGAATCGAGTTTGCTGAGACGGTCATTGATCGATTTAAGGATGTTATGCTGATCATCACGTGGACATATTGGGCAATTCGATTTCATTGCGCATTGTCGCATTGTGCTTCTTTTGAGTACAGCAGTTGAAGTTTCACTTTAACACAGCCATAATGAAAAGAGTGTTTACAAACAGCGCTGGTTGCTGCACCTTCATTGTCTCCAATAGCAGTGAAGCACAGGGCACATAGTTGTTTAGACATTTTTAGGATAGATCTTAGGTCAGCGCCACACAGAACAGGTAAATAACTAAGATTATTGTTGGTAAAGCAGGTTTGCTACTACCAAAACAGTCGACAGCCAATATAGACAATAGAAACAGTCCCTAAGCTTTGTCGCTAGATAAGGTGATTTATTGCTTGTTTGTTTGTCACTCTGTATTTATCACAATTATCACAGTTTATGTTCGCGCTCTAACCTCCACGTACGTAACTCAGTCTAGTAAAATTCAGAAATAGATAGGACTAGGCTTTAGCACAGTAATATCAAATTATTCTGTATGATGCACATGTATCCTCGGTGCAGTATATCACACTCACTATATGTCAAAAAACGAGTTTAATGCGATTTTAGGCAATAGAAATTAGACTTAGAAACACATGTCATCTAACAGCAATCACTCATTTTCGAGAGAGAGAGAGAGAGAGAGAGAGAGAGAGAGAGAGAGAGAGAGAGAGAGAGAGAGAGAGAGAGAGAGAGAGAGAGAGAGAGAGATAGAGAGAGATAGAGAGAGATAGAGAGAGATAGAGAGAGATAGAGAGAGATAGAGAGAGATAGAGAGAGATAGAGAGAGATAGTGAGAGATAGAGGTATAGAGATAGAGGTATAGAGATAGAGGTATAGAGATAGAGGTATAGAGATAGAGGTATAGAGATAGAGGTATAGAGATAGAGGTATAGAGATAGAGGTATAGAGATAGAGGTATAGAGATAGAGGTATAGAGATAGAGGTATAGAGATAGAGGTATAGAGATAGAGGTATAGAGATAGAGGTATAGAGATAGAGGTATAGAGATAGAGGTATAGAGATAGAGGTATAGAGATAGAGGTATAGAGATAGAGGTATAGAGATAGAGGTATAGAGATAGAGGTATAGAGATAGAGGTATAGAGATAGAGGTATAGAGATAGAGGTATAGAGATAGAGGTATAGAGATAGAGGTATAGAGATAGAGATAGAGATAGATAGATAGATAGAGAGAGAGAGAGAGAGAGAGAGAGAGAGAGGTATAGAGATAGAGATAGAGATAGAGGTAGAGATAGATTCTCCCTCTCCCTCTCCCTCTCCCTCTCCCTCTCCCTCTCCCTCTCCCTCTCCCTCTCCCTCTCCCTCTCCCTCTCCCTCTCCCTCTCCCTCTCCTCTCTCTCTCTCTCTCTCTCTCTCTCTCTCTCTCTCTCTCTCTCTCTCTCTCTCTCTCTCTCTCTCTCTCGTGTGAGTACAGTTGTCATACTATTTTTCGCTCTTCACTTTTCAAGCTGTAGTCTGCCGCTTCTTGCCTCCGGGCAACTTTGTTGCAGGTCCAAGCATGCGCTATCATTGCTTCTCGCTTTAAGATAATAATCCTGCACGCATCTCTCTACTTGCACGATGAAATCAGAGTAGAAAACAACGTACTCGTCTAACCTCCAAACTGCTGACTTGCTCGTCTTTACAACTTCATCTTCGTCATCTGACCTTAACTCGACTGCGCATGCGTCAACGCTTCTAGTAACTCGTCTAGTCTCGTCGCCATGTACACCACTTGTGCTCACCTGTAGTGGCATTACTGCTAGCTCCGTACACCAGCGCCTCGTCCTGCAAGAACAACAAACAACTCATCCCACTGCCGCCTACTATCATACCAGCGCCGCGCTCTTCATGTGTGCCAGCTATCTTAACCCTCTCCCACCGACTGCATTACCGGCAACGAACAACGTAGATCATCACCGGTCGTCTCTCTGTCTGCTTAGTAATCCGTATGCCGAATCCCAAGTGCTTCAAGTGTACCAAAAACGTCGCGGGAAAAAGATTCGTGTGCCCTGTTTGTTTCAAAAGCTTCCATCCAGGTTGTTGCACTGCTTATATAAATTTTAAATCGGCGAGCCAGTGCTGCGTCACAAGCTTCAGCCATCTCACACGCTCTAGCTCACCTACTCGCGCGACAATGTCTTCCACACCTCGCGATGCACCAACCGAGGCACAACCAACCCACTCCAACGACATTCTTCAGCTCATCCTCGCGAAGCTCAATGAGTCCGACGCTAAAATGTCTCAATTTATTTTAGACCAAACCGCTACTAATAGAGATATCACAGAAAAGCTGAGTAAAATACCGGAATTGATCAAGAAAGTTGGCGAACATGACGCGTTGCTCCTTCAGCTTTCTGAACAAAACGCCAGCATGAAACGTGAGATCGAATTACTCAAATCTTCTAACATGCGTTCTCCAAGTTCCGGTTGCTCATGTGAACTCATCATTTCTGGCATTCCGTGTCGTGCCAGCGGAAACCTCCAACACGCTACATCTAAAGTTTTCACCGCCCTCGGAATCGATAACCTGGTTTCTGACGTTTTGGGCGTACGCCCTATGGCTAGGAAGCCTCCATCAAGTGACAACTCAGATACATCCGCTGGCCCTTCCACTTCGTCAATAGTCGTCTCACTCAAGTCATCCAATACCAGGAACTTCATTATCAACCGAAAGCGTGCTAAGCGTAACCTCTCGATCAGAGGCGTGTTTGGAATTGATCAAATGGGCAGTGTGTATGTCAACGAGCTTTTGCCATCTGAAACGTACAATCTCTTATTACGCACCAAAGACAAAGCCAAAGCGAAAGGTCATAAATTTGTTTGGGTCAGGTCGGGACAAATCTTTACACGGCGGAACGACGGCGCTCCTATCATCTCCATCAATACCGATGCCGATCTCGCACAGCTTCCCTGACTACCACCTGTACAACCATCTTGCTCAACTGTTGCGTCAACTTGTTTCAGTACGCCCAACGCACAATCTCCTATCAAAATTGCCCATTTCAACGCCAATTCGTTACTCGGCCATATCGATTTAGTTCGGCTCTATCTGCAAACGACCTCTTACCACGTTATTTCCATCTCTGAAACGTGGTTACATGCACACATCTCGGACGACCTTATTAATATCAGCAACTATTTCATCATACGTAACGACCGCGAGGGCAAAGAAGGTGGAGGTGTCGCCTGTTACATACACAACTCACTAAAAGCTAGCATTCTTGCTTCATCTCCAAGTACTTTTTCGAACGCACCTGAATTCCTGCTACTGGACTTACGCTCTGATAACTCGTCTCCTCCACTTCTCTTCGCGTCAATCTATCGTCGTCCTAAAGGACTCATGCTTGATCATTTCTCAGAATCTCTCAACAAGTTTTCACATGCGTTCAACAACATTGTCATATCCGGTGATCTCAACTGCAATCTCTCGCGCGACAACTTCGAATCCAACTATCTACGCAACTGGGCATACTCGTTGTCGCTATGGATTGTTGACTCGGACCCAACTCATCACACGGCTACGTCAGACTCCTGGCTTGACGTCTTTATAATCGACAACCGCGAGAAGCTGCTGACTTTCCATAAGACCGATTGTCCCTTCATAGCTGGACACGATTTAATTGAGATCTCCTATTTTTTCGACGTGTCTTCCATCGAGCAGCGCATTCTCACAAGACGAGTCTTCACAAACTTTGTTCCCGAGCTGTTTCGCCGCACTCTCCAAGGCACTATTTGCGTCGACATATCACTTGAGCCAGAGATTTCGCCTGACGGCATAGAAAACCTCACTTCCGCGCTCTCGCGATCCCTTTCTGGTGCCTTCGACACCCATGCTCCCTTACGCTCCTTTATTACTAAGAAACCGCCACTTCCTTGGTTTACTGTCGAGCTCAAATCTCGCATTCGCAAGCGTAACGCTATTTACAAACAAGC
>OZ020578.1:11365388-11368947 GCA_963971525.1 Cephus spinipes
AAAAGTTGCAAGCCTTCAGTAAAACTGACTGCCCGTTTATCGCCGGTCATGATCTAATCGAGATCTCCTACAAATTTGACGTGTCTCCTATCGAACAGCGGCTAATCACCAGAAGGGTCTTTACCAATTTCCTACCTGACCAATTCCGCTGTACTCTCCAAGAAGACATTTGTAACCGCGTGTTGCCCGAATCCGTGATTACGTCCAATGATGTGGATACTCTTACACTCTCGCTATCTGAGTCTCTTTTGCACGCTTTTGATACTCATGCTCCTACGCGTACTTTTGTTGCAAAGAAACCTCCGCTGCCGTGGCTTACAATTGAGCTTAAATCTCGTATCAAGAAACGCAATACTCTCTACAAACAAGCAAAGCGCGCAAACTGTCTACTAGGTTATGCGATTTATAGGCACATCAGAAGTGAACTCGATTTTGACATTAAAAAGGCCAGAAGTGACTATCAGTATAATCTCCTCAACTCGATCAGCGATCCCAACAGAATGTGGAGGGAACTGGCACGACTCGGACTTGTCAAATCTAGTTTTTCTTCTCCTTTGCTATTTTTCACCGCAGATGAGTTAAATCGATTTACGCGACAGTAGTCAACTCTGCTCCTGCCTGTGCGTATCAAGACTTCACTTCGGCTATTGCTTTAGTACCGAAAGTCTCGCCAACCTTCTCCTTCTCGGAAGTCTCTCTCAATGACTTAGCTGGTGCTATTGCTCTTTCAACGGGTAAACCGCTCTCCAGTGGTGCAGACAACATCCCAATCCTTTGTATCAGCCATGGTCTCCCTATCATCTCTGAGGTTCTTCGCGATCTCTTCAATGCTTCTCTCAGTTGCTCTTACTTCCCATCAACTTGGAAGCGAGCCTTCATCAGACCTCTTTCTAAAATCAGAACCCCTCTCTCACCGTCCGACACTCGCCCGATTGCGAATCTTCTAGAGTTGTCTAAGATTCTAGAACGCATTGTCCACAGACAGATTTGCCATTTCGTAAATAGCAACAATCTTCTCGATCCTAGGCAATCTGGTTATAGACCCGGCTTCAGTACTCAATCTGCCCTTCTAAAGGTTGGCGATGACATCCGTAAGGCCATTGACGATAGGATGATCACCATTCTCGTCTGTTTGACTTCAGCAAGGCGTTTGACACAGTCTCTCACGTCCGACTGTTAACCAAACTGAAAACATTTGGCTTCTCTGATTCTACCCTCGCTTGGTTCCACTCTTACCTCACTGGCCGCACTCAGGCTGTTATCGATAATCGCAATAACGTCTCGCAGTGGCAATCGGTTACTTCTGGGGTGCCACAAGGCTCAGTACTTGGCCCTTTGCTTTTCTCGCTCTTTATAAATGACATAGCTGCTTCCCTTAAACACACTAGCCACATGATTTTCGCTGACGATACACAGATTTATCTTCATTGTTCACCAACAATGTTGCAGCAGGGTCTTGATCATATTGCTTCAGATGCATTAGCTATCTTTGACTACGCCAATACTAACGACTAAAGCTAAATATCTCCAAGTCTAAAGTGATGATCCTTGGTAGTAACGCCTATATTCGCTCTTTCGATACCAATCTTCTCCCACCTATCACCATCAACGATGCCCCATTACCATACGTCTCCGAAGCGCGTAACCTAGGAGTGATTATTAGCGCCAACCTTTCTTGGGCTAGTCACGTATCGTATATCTCCCAGAAGGTTCACTTTTCACTCCACAAGCTAAAATATCACAAGTATTCTCTTTCGCAACAGCTAAGAGTCAAGCTTGTCACCACTCTTATATTTCCGCACATCGACTACTGTTGCTTAGTTTACCATGACATAACAAGCGAATTAGACACGAAGCTCCAACGTCTTGTCAACTGTGCGATTCGCTTTATTTTTGACCTCCGCTTCGATGAGCACATCACACCCTATCGGCACCAGCTCGGATGGTTATCAGTTACCAATCGAAGGTTATATTTTCTCGGGGCGTGTGCTTATCAGATGCGGTATGGAAACGGTGTGAACTATCTCACCGAGTTTTTCACTCCATTGGTCCAGAATTGCGGCGCTCCGGTCGGCTAGTGACCTCGCAGTATTTCTGCACTCCTATCCACAGAACCGAGGCCTACCGCAATTCTTTTCACCTGTCCGTCATCTACTTCTGGCATTCGCTCCCCGTTGCCATCACCTCACTGCCGACATTAGCATTGTTCAAGCGGCGTCTCTATTCTCATTTGTTTGAAACGGAAACAAATGCACTAGCTCAGTTAAGTATTAACTAGAACTACAATACTACGAACCACATATTTTCTTAGTATATTCAGGTAGCTTGCTGCTTGTCTCTTTAATAATGTTTCTTTCAATTCTTTTATTCTTATCTTTTCGCATGCCTTATCTCTACGCTTTCTTTTAATTCTGTTCTATCGCATGCTTTACTTCTCAGCAAGTCTGGCAAGTGGTTCTTTCGGGCTGTAGTTGTAGTTTTAGTAGTTTTTAATTTTTAGTTTTTAATTTTAGGTTGAGTTTCTTAGATTTAATTCTAGCTTTATACTATCCGTTTGTTCATTGTTGCGCTAACCATCTTGTAATTACCACTCATGTCGAATTTTTGCCTCATAGTTAACTAAGGCATAAATAAACAATCAATCAATCAAATCAATCACTCTCTCTCTCTCTCTCTCTCTCTCTCTCTCTCTCTCTCTCTCTCTCTCTCCCTCTCCCTCTCCCTCTCCCTCTCCCTCTCCCTCTCCCTCTCCCTCTCCCTCTCCCTCTCCCTCTCCCTCTCCCTCTCCCTCTCCCTCTCCCTCTCCCTCTCCCTCTCTCTCTCCCTCTCCCTCTCCCTCTCCTCTCTCTCTCTCTCTCTCTCTCTCTCTCTGTCTCTCTCTCTCTGTCTCTCTCTCTCTGTCTCTCTCTCTCTGTCTCTCTCTCTCTGTCTCTCTCTCTCTGTCTCTCTCTCTCTGTCTGTCTCTCTCTCTCTCTCTCTCTCTCTCTGTCTCTCTCTCTCTGTCTCTCTCTCTCTGTCTCTCTCTCTCTGTCTCTCTCTCTCTGTCTCTCTCTCTCTGTCTCTCTCTCTCTGTCTCTCTCTCTCTGTCTCTCTCTCTCTCTGTCAATCTCTCTCTGTCTCTCTCTCTCTGTCTCTCTCTCTCTGTCTCTCTCTCTCTGTCTCTCTCTCTCTGTCTCTCTCTCTCTGTCTCTCTCTCTCTGTCTCTCTCTCTCTGTCTCTCTCTCTCTGTCTCTCTCTCTCTGTCTCTCTCTCTGTCTCTCTCTCTGTCTCTCTCTCTCTGTCTCTCTCTCTGTCTCTCTCTCTGTCTCTCTCTCTCTGTCTCTCTCTCTCTCTCTGTCTCTCTCTCTGTCTCTCTCTCTCTGTCTCTCTCTCTGTCTCTCTCTCTCTGTCTCTCTCTCTCTGTCTCTCTCTCTCTGTCTCTCTCTCTCTGTCTCTCTCTCTCTGTCTCTCTCTCTCTGTCTCTCTCTCTGTCTCTCTCTCTCTGTCTCTCTCTCTCTCTGTCTCTCTCTCTGTCTCTCTCTCTCTGTCTCTCTCTCTCTCTGTCTCTCTCTCTGTCTCT
>OZ020578.1:11369147-11451647 GCA_963971525.1 Cephus spinipes
AAAAGTTCTGGAAACTTCCTGCAGAACTGCATCAGCGATGCTTCGCAATTCCGCGAGATAACGTTCGACGTCAAACGGACTGAGGGCTGCCGTCCGAAACCTGCACGGGTCCCGTCAAAGCTTCTGGAAGGCTTTCCGGTGTGGGGAGTAAGGGGCTGCCTCAAAACGTCGCTCGAGAGGACCGCCGGCTCTGGAACCGATCCTTCCCGAGTTAGCACGGACACGAACCGTCGAAGCTTCCAGAATGTTGTAGAAGGTTCTAGAATGTTCTAGAAGGTTCTAGAATGTTCTAGAAGGTTCTAGAATGTTCTAGAAGGTTCTCGATCGTGCGCAATTCCTAGAATCGAGAGCAAAATTCCTGGAATGTGACGCAAAATTCCCGGATTCGAGCGAAAATTCTTGGAATCGAGGGGTCCTGATGACATCACTTCCGGAAATCGTACAGCTCACGACGGTAACTTAGCACAGACACCCACCTTCGAAGGTTCTGGAGTGTCGGTATTATGTCGGTGAGGAATCTGTATCCAGAACCTCAAATCTTTTACTACTTAAGTTCACATGGATTGGTTGTTTGAATCGCCGTGGAAAATTGCGGAATGCACGTTTTCCTCTTCAGTTGTGGAATTGTTATTCGCGGACGGTGGAAAATTTGCCGCGGACAAATAATAGCGTGGAGAGGTGGTATCGTGGGTTCGCTGAGCGGCTTCAGGCGTCGCACGTCAGCATTTGGAAATTTATCGATGCTATGAAATTGGAGCAGAGTGTACAGGAAAATCTGCTGGAGCAGCTTATAGCTGGCGAGCCCCCGAAAAAAAAAAAAATGCGCTACGGGAATCGGCTAGAGAATATTGTTTGTGATTACGAAAATCGTGACATAATTTCACATTTAGGCGGTGTTGCGCACAACATTGCGATGTAATTGCGTATGCTCTGTTGTATAGTGTATGATAAACGTGAATTATACGTGAATTATATTCACGTGTGTGCGTGTGCGTGTGCGTTTGCGTGTGTGTTTATTCATCGATTGTGTGTTTGTAAACTGCAAAATAAAGAAATTCAGAATTGTTGATAAGTTGTTGCATTGTGGATAGGTTATTATTTTGACGGGGTTATTTTGCCACAGGTTATTAAATTCAGGTTATTCTGACGGTGAGGTTATTATGACTGGGTTATTTTGTCGCAGGTTATTGTTTTTTTAGGTTAATACGTCGGTAAATCATGTTACATGCATGTATTCTCCTTTGTTACAATTTAGCATCACGACAAATCACAATATGCCTATGCGTATGTACGTTGGAAACAGGTACCACTCTATTCTATTCAAGCTGGTTGCTGCTCGCTTCTCGCTTCCCGCTGCGTTCGGTCTGAATGAGCCCTTACAACAGTGTGACGTAGGCGACAACATTCGATATAGTTCAGGAATCTGTCTAAAGTGGGTATACGTTTTACCGATATCAAAACCCGCGATTATTCAAACGACAAATATAGGATACGTTTCATCGAAGACATTATTATTATCAGATTCAGTTATAAAAGGATAACTCTGAGAGAATCGATACATGCAAGTGGTGACGTTGTAATTAATTTAAGAAATTATATTATAAATCTTATAATAGACGTTTTTTTAGTTATGAATACCAGAAATGTATTCCCTCCGTTATTTAAAAGGCGTCTAGCCTAGTTACGTTTATTTAAAACTTTTGTTTTACGTTAAGAGTGTTTAATGCCAGCAAGTCAAGTGCCAATGATTGAAATGGAGACGGTTGGCTGGTTGGGGGTGAGTCCCAGAAGTTTTGAGTTTGAAATAAAGACTTATGTATCACCCTTCGATCGGAACAGATCGCAGTCGATATACAGGGTGTTCCGAAACTACCTGACCCGGTGGGTATGGCGGTGTTCGGGAGGCTTCACTGATCACGAAAATGACCTTCCTTTTGTCCGGAAGTTGTTAGTTTTTAAATGGAAGCAGGTCAAAGTTGACTAATCAGAACGAGGCATCAAGAGAAACGTAGGCACCTACGAACTCGGAGTTTTCTTCCTTCGCTTTTGTTTCTCGGTAGCTTGTTTCTTGTTTCCAATATTTCTTCGACTGACGTCATCCTGCCCGAAGCCACCGAGAAACAAAAGCGAGGGAAGAAAACTCAGATTTCGCAGGTGCCTACGTTTCTCTTGATGCCTCCCTCTGATTGGTCAACTTTGACCTGCTCCCATTTAAAAACTATGACCTTCCGGACAAAAAGAAGGTCATTTTTGTGATCAGTGAAGCCTCCCGAACACCGCCATACCCACCGGTTCAGGTAGTTTCGGAATACCCTGTATATACTGAGACGTTTCGTGATCCTTTAGTATCCGGAGTCACGAGACTTTTTGAAGGATTTGTGCACTGGGCAGGCGTCTTGAGAAATTATTTGGACACTTGAGGTTTTTAAAATAATAAAATAATTATATATTGTCCTATAAGTTACAGACTAGATGTCCTTAATCTTCTATTTTTCAGTTTCTCATGCATACACACACTTATAAAGGTCTTTAGCTGGCTAGACGTACCGTAGGCGACAAGGAGCGTGTTTATTTACTTTACTTTTCCTATTAGCCTTTTTGGATAGGGAGTAGAGAGCTGGAACCACAGTACAGCAGAGTGCACAATGCGTCCGAAGACCGTGGTCCAGTTGAAGGTTCGGATGATAATGATTCGGGACCCACAGGTGATCACAATGATCCCCGTTCGCCGAGCCAGTTATCTTTGGGTGGGGATGAGAGTGCTATCACCACAATACAGCAGAGTGCACAATGCGTCCGAAGACTGTGGTGAAGCTGAGGTCTGGAGAGTGAGGATTCGGGACCCACAGATGGTCACAATGACCCCCGTTCGCCGAATTACTCACTGTAAGGAAGGGCTAGCTGGTGTCACAATACAGCAGAGTGCACGATGCGTCCGAAGACTGTGACACCGCGGGTGGTGTGCTTGGTAAAGATTCGGAACCCACAGATAGTCACGATGACCTCCGTTCGCCTAGTTATTTACCTAAGATGGTCGGAAGTACATGGTACAGCAGAGTGCACAATGCGTCCGAAGATTGCGGTCCAGCGGAGGATAAGAGTTGTTAAAGATCAGAACCCACAGATGGTCACGATGACCTCCGTTCGCTGTATCTTCACTTTGGAAGGTGATTTGGATTCGGGAGATTACAGGCTCCTTAATACTTGAATTTTCTATGACCTTTGCTACTGCTTGTCGTCTAGTGGTTTACAGAGGTCTAGTTGACTTGTCTAGCGAGCTGCGATTTGATCGAATGCTCCTCTTATCGAGGCAGCCGCTGCTTATATCCTAGGTAGGCGTACGTTAAAATTAGTGGGGATAACGATTTTTATCCACCCGCGGTGTTAACGTCGCTTTTTGAATTTGATATTTTGATTTCCGATTATCTGATTTGTCTAATTGGATTAGCGGTTTCTTCAAATATCGGCTTATTGGTTTTTCTATTGTTTTTTGCGCGTGCCGGCTTATAGCGTCTGGGCGCTTGCTTGTTTGGGTTTCAGTCGGTCGACTGTGTTTTGGATTCTAGGAATGTTAAAAGTAATAACCTCTAATATTGCTTCCTCATGCCTGTCGCTGTGACTAGTTTCAAGGGACTTATGCAATATTCGAGATTTACAGGTCCTATATTCCCTTTCCTTTATCGGCGTCGCTGTGAGAGGTCGATAGGATTATTGAGGAATTCTAGGATTTTAGGAGTTCTCTCAGATACAATTATGCACATCCACAGTGCGCTATGCACTCTTATGTGGGGCTCTTGATGTATCCATCATCGAGATTAAAGATTGGGAAGGAAAAAGGATGGAGGATAGGGGGGTATAAGGACGGAACGTTACATCGCCCTCCCAAACAATTGGATCCTTGTTGAGAGGGACGATTGTTTTTGTTTTATTGCCCTGGTGGCCATGATCCCACGAACGGATCGAAATCTCTGTAAGTCTGGTCTATGAATGTCCAGATCGCTTTTTCGGATGCTCTTTCGCGTCTCCTTCTTTGTTCTTCTTCTTTTTCCGTTGTTCTCCTGGGGGCCCGTTGGCGGGTTCCTGTTGTTACCCTGGTGCGCGAGTAACGTCTTACCGTAGGGTTTTCCATTGCCATTATGTTGGCTGCTGACCTGCCTACCATCTTTTCCTCTGGCTTCGGCTTTTGCAGGGTGAACCGCGGTCCATCCAGAAGGATTTCCTCCGAGATGATCCTTGGTTTCTTCAGCACCCGTAATGTTGCCTCAATTTCCTCGTCGAGTGACTTCGGTGGAGACGACGCGTCGAGAGTTATGACCGGAATTTCCCGTGGCGTGGATGTGGGGTCAGTCATTTGCTGCCAGCTCCTTTTTGCCAATTCCGTCTGCGTAGATCTTCCTCGTCGCGCCTTCCCTTCTGCTGGCGTCCAGCAGCTCCTTCGTTCTTTCTTTCTTCCCGTGGTTGGGCGTTCGTGGACTTCGATGTGTCCACCCGTTTGTGTTCCCACTGTCCGGGTGTTTTCAAAGTCGGTCTGCGTCGAGCAATCCATTTCTGAGTACTGGGAGTTCGCTCTTTTTCGGTCTAGTTTATATACCTCCCTGGTGGACGTTTTTTCGCTATTGTTGGAAGTGTGACCTCTTGTCTCTTGACTTTAATCCTGTTGTTTGTTGATTTGTTTGAAATTTGGACTGTTGATGTTTTCTTCGCTGCCTGCTGGTATTTGTCCTCCTGGCCTCCCTACTCCGACTGATACCCTTCATCAGGTTGGTCTGGGCGGTAGTCCGAGTATCGGAGATTGGCGAACCCTTTGTCTACTAGTTGATGGTTGATCGGTGTAACCTCGATGTTTCCTACTCGGAGGGTTACCCAGCAAAAGTTGATTTCGTTTATGTGGCGAGTTGCTCCGATGACTACCCCTTGCTCTTCTGGTAGTTGTTCTTTGATCCAATTGATGGAGTCCTCACTCCAGCTGCGGTTGGCCCGTGGAGCTACCCGGTCCATGCCGCACTTTATTATTAGTGCAGGTATCTTCGCGGCCTCCTTCGTCAGCAGGTGGAGAGTTTGTCTTGGGACTCTGATTACGCGCCCATGGTCGATCAGGCCAATGGTTGCTTCGTCTGGACTCAATTCCTGGATGATGCCCCTCGCTGCTAGGCCTCTGTGTTTTATAGCGCAGTGGGCACCTACCTCCCATCGACTTAGTTTTTCGTCGCATTGACCTACCAGGTCTTCGATGATGTTGTATAAATGTTCGTGCTTCTTGAGGACCACGTAGAAAAATCTCGGGCTCAAGAAGTTGAGGACTCTGGCTTTACACCCGAAGTCTTCAATTTCGCTTGTGCTTCTTAGCTTGACTCGTTCCATTGCTTGTTGCTACCGGAATGAGCTCTTTTGGTCTTGCCGGGCTCCTTTTATTCGGATTTTGGCTTGTTTTGGGGGGTGTTTTCCGCTTCCCCTTCCCTTTGATAGGGTCTCAAATCTTGAGTGTGGAATATCGCCCTCTCTGCTTTGGTGGTAGGGTTTTCCAAGATGTATGATACGGGACCCGCCCTTTTTTTGATCCGATAAGGGCCCTCGTAGAGTGCCATGAATTTCACGATTTTCTTTTCCAAGGGTTTCGAGACGTTGCAAGCTCGAGCAAGAACTGTATCTCCTACCTCGTATTTGATGAGCTTGTGTTTCTCGTTGAACCTTCTGGCTCGTGTTTTGCCTTGTCTTGTCATTTCTTCTCTGGCGAGCTTCAGCTGCACCTCGTAGGGTTTGTCCGGTGGTGGTGGACGGGTGTTGAACCATCCTTGCCATTTCCTTTCCGGTTTTCTCTTTAGGTGTAGTTCCATTGGTGTACATTTCGTGGACTCATGGTGAACCTCATTCATGCAGGATTCGATGACCGTTAGCCAGTTGGTCCATGCTGCATGCGTTTCTCCCAGAAATGTCCGCAGGAATCGTGAGATCTCTCGATTGATTCTTTCCACAGGGTTGGCTTGTGGGTGTCGGATGGAGGTGAATATTCTTTGTATCCCTTCCTGTCTTAGTTTGTCTATCCATTTCTGTGATGTGAATTGCGTGCCTTGGTCGGATAAGATCCTCTTCGGTTTTCCGTATTTTGGAATGTAATCATTGAAGATGCATCTGATCGTTGTGTCCGCGGTTGCCTTCTTTAGTGGGTACAGGATGACAAACTTGGTGAAGGCGTCTATGGTAGTTAGGATATATTTTGATCCTCCTTTGGCTGTTGGTAGTGGTCCATAAAAGTCCACGCAGAGTAGATCATTTGGTTCTGTTGGAATTATGTTGTGCATTTCCGCGAATGATCCTGTGGTGTAGACCTTATTTCGCTGGCATGAATCACAGGTGATCAGCTTTTGTCTTATCACCTTGTGGAACTTTGGATAGTAGAAGTCTTCCTTGAGTATGTGGTAGCATTTCTTTGCTCCTATGTGTCCATATACCTCATGGCATTCTCTGATGATTTCTTCTACCTTTTGTTCTGGTATCATGGCCTTCCATGTTTCATCTTGATTCTTGAAGACGATGTCATTGATTGTTCTGTAGCGTTCGTTCCCGGAGTCTTCCTTTTCTAGAGCTCCTTGAATCTCCTGGATCTTTGGATCCTTTTTCTGATGCTCCGCGAGATTCTCCATTATTTCCTCAAAGTTTTCTGATAGCTGTCTAGCTAATCTGTTGATTTGGATTTCTGTTTTACTCTTCCTTCGTTCTTCTTGCCCCGGTCTGCTGAGGGCGTCTGCTACCGTGTTTAGTTTCCCCGGGCAGTGTTTGATCTCGATGTCATAGTCTTGAATGGCTAAGATCCATCTAGTTAGTCTAGCGCTGACTAGTCGACAATTCTTCAGGAACGTAAGAGCTAGGTGATCCGTGATTATGAAAATCTTTGCTCCCAAGAGGTAGGTACGGAATTTCTGCAGTGCCCATACTATGGCCAGAAGTTCTTTCTCCGTGGTGTATTAGCCAATTTCGGCCCCTTTCAGAGTGCGGCTGGCGAAGCATACTACTTCGTCCTCTCCATCCTCATTCCTCTGGAACAGTACTGCTCCCAGTGCGTAGTCGCTTGCGTCCGTCTGGATATAGTATGGCTTCCTTTGGTCCGGATAGTGCAGAAGTACGTCATTGCAGAAAGCACCTTTCGTTTCTTCGAATGCTTCCTGTTGTGTTTCCGTCCATGACCACTTGCTTTTCCCTTTGAGTAAATCCAAGAGCGGTACTATCGTTTTTGCGTGTCTCTTGGTGAATTTTGAGTAGAAATTTATGAGGCCTAGAAATCCTCTTAGTTGTTTTAAATTCTTCGGCATGGGATATTCTTGGATTGCCTTTGTTTTTTCTGGATCCTTCGCTATCCCTTGTGGGGTTAGTATGTGCCCCAGGAAAGTGACCTTTTCTCTCATGAAGTTTGATTTTTTGAACTTCTGAGTTAGTCCGTGTTCCTGCAGTCTTCTGAACAACTCTTCCAAATGTCTTACGTGCTCCTTGAAGGATGATCAGATGCAGAGGATATCGTCGACGAAGTTTATGATGTGATCGCCGATTCCTCTGAGCACCGGTTCTAATCCTCGAACCAGGCTGGCTGTACTTGTTTTGAGTCCGAAGGGCGTTACGGTGAATTCGTAGCACCTACCCCGGTGAGTGAACGCCGTATACTTGCATGAATCTGGGTGCAGTGGCACCTGCCAGAAACTGCTGGTTAAGTCGAGTGAGGACATTATTTTTGCACCTCCACATTGCTGGAACAGTACTTCCGTTGGCTGCATGCATTCATGGTCTTCCACTAAGATGCTATTCAGTCTCCTTGCATCCAGGCAAAGTCGAATACTTCCGTCTTTCTTCACTACTGTCACCAGGGGATTGACGTACGGACTTGTAGATCGCTGGATGATGCCATCTCTGAGCATTTTTTCTATCTCGGCGTCTACTTTCTCTCGGTAGGCCATCGGCACTGGATAAGTTTTGGTTGTGAAGGGTTCATGTTCGATAGTTTGTAGGCGATGCTGGTAGGATCTCAGCCTGCCAGGCCTTTTATCGAATACCTCTTTGTTCGCTAATATGAGACCCTTAAAGGCTTGTCTCTGCGCTTCGGAGGCCCATGAACATTCGGAGAGGTTGTCTTCTACATCGGCTTCGGTTATCCCGCTCTCTGTGGAATTGTCTTTCTCCTCTTCTACTCTGTGGCAGTTCACATTCACTCGGTGATCTCCTCCTTCTTCTTCGTCACTCTCTTCGTGGTTGAGCTTGATTTGATGACTTAGTCCATCTTGCTCCTTGAGGGTTATGCAATATGTCTCTAGGTTCAAGTGTGTTTTTCCTTTCCTGAGGAAGTCTATTCCCAGGATACACTTGTTGGAAAGTCGTGGTACTACTAATATCACTGTGGTGGCCAGATATGGGCCTATTTTAATTGTAGCGAATATTTGCTGTTGGATTTTCACGGCCCTCCCAGCCGTTGCTTCCCTTATTGAGACCCCGACAACGGGTAGGGTTGGTGCCCTTTTTAGTGTTTCTTTGTTTGTGAGGTAGAATTCTTCTGAGATGCATGTTATCTCACTTCCTGTATCTATTAGTGCCGTAACTGGTGTATCTTCTATGAGGATTTTTGCAATTGGGCATTTTCTGATTGTCTCCCTTTTTTGGGGATCTTCCTCTAGAAGACTTTTGCGTGTGTCCTCCCCTATTGCTCGTATTCTAGTTGTGTCCCTTAGTTTTGGAGGACGGTGCTGGGGCACAACTCTTCTTCGTTTCCCGGCTGTGTTGTCTCCTGGGATATCTCCCCTTGGATCTTCCTCACATTTTGCTGCTGGAAAAATTGTCGGTTCTGTTGATTTCTTTGTGCTCCGTATCCGCTTGTTTGCGATCTTGGTTGTCCCTGCTGCTTTCTCTCTTGGTTGGGGTCCTCTTTTCGTCGTGGAGGTGTTCCTGTTTTCTCCTCATCCTTCTGTGGGTAACGTTGTTGATTATCCCGGTCTGTTCTGGGATATCGGTTTGGGTAGTCCCTTTTTGAGTTCACAGGCCCTATCTTGTCGAAGCGTTGTAAGAGGTCCAGGATTTCATCCGTGGTCTTAATGCCTCGTGCTAAGATTGTCGATCGGATGTTTTCGTCGAAGTGGCGAGCCATCTTATTGATTATCTGGGCTTCCGGAATCGGTGGCTCTACATCCTTTGCGTTGCTGATAATCATGATGGCATAATCGACTCTGCTTGTCTTCTTCTTTTCATCGAATGATCCGAATTCGAGTTTTTCGGAAATCCGATATTGTTCTTCTTCGTTCCAGAATCTTTTCTTGAATTCTTTCTCGAAGTCTTCCCATGCGTTGACTTTTTCTTCTATGAGTAGCCACCACTCTTTGGCCGATCCTGTCATGCTCTGGGATATCACAAGTCTGAGGTCTTGTTCTAATCCCAGTGCGCCGCAATATTGACTCAGCTCTTGCAAGTATCTCATAGGTCTCGATGTTGGTGCTCCATTGAAGGTTGGTAGAGTCATCCTTGGTGCTCCCCATGATGTGTCCAATGTCCTTGATCTTCCTGTCCGAGAGCTCTGATCGCTGATTCCAAAGTCACTCACTCTTGGCTGTGTGCCGACAAAGCTGCTGCTCCTGAAGGCTGGCTGACCCATGCTGGAGATGTCGTGAGTTGTATCCTGGAATCTCCTTCCTGTCAGGATCTCCGGGTTTGCAAAGCTCACCCTTCTAGTCTGGCTGGGATCTGGAGTTCGGTTCCTGCCGATCGTCTGGGGGGGTGTCCTGTCTGCTATTTGGTGGTTGAGGAATTGCATCCTTTTGTCCATTTCCTCCCGACAGTGCAGTTCGTGTGCTGCCAGCATGCTCCTCATTGTTCCTTCGATAAGTCGTTTGTGGCATGTGAGTTTCTCATCGATAGATGCTGAAAGACTTGCGAATCTAGCGTTCGTGATTGTCATGTGATGACTTATTGACGCTTTTATTTGTTCCAATGCTTCCAGGACTGGGTTGTCGTTGCTTGGAGTACTTCGTACTTCCTCGATCTCTCGTTGGATCGGGACTCCACTAACGGATATTTGTCTATTCCATAACCCGTGAGAGTCGATGGTGTAAGATTCCATGGGTGAGCTCGTGGAACAATTTGTTTCTTCCACTATGCTCTGGGAAGTCTCCATGGAAGTTTGATCCAACCTGCTGGTTGGTATCGTTGCTGTGTGTGTGTTGGTGCATGTCGTGTTGTCTGGCGTGGTCCATGCTGCCGTAGTGACGGATTCGAGCAAGGATGATGCCGTCGTGTTGATTGTTGAGATTGCTGATGTTAGAGTTGATGCGATGCTTGCCATTACTGATGTCGTCGATGCAGATCCCTCGCTGGTGGAGGTTGATCCCTCGGTGGTTGACATCTTGAAAATGATGCTTTCGCTTTCTTCCTCTTAATGTCTTTTTTCTTTTGATCGCCTGCCCCACGTTGGGCGCCAATGAGACGTTTCGTGATCCTTTAGTATCCGGAGTCACGAGACTTTTTGAAGGATTTGTGCACTGGGCAGGCGTCTTGAGAAATTATTTGGACACTTGAGGTTTTTAAAATAATAAAATAATTATATATTGTCCTATAAGTTACAGACTAGATGTCCTTAATCTTCTATTTTTCAGTTTCTCATGCATACACACACTTATAAAGGTCTTTAGCTGGCTAGACGTACCGTAGGCGACAAGGAGCGTGTTTATTTACTTTACTTTTCCTATTAGCCTTTTTGGATAGGGAGTAGAGAGCTGGAACCACAATACAGCAGAGTGCACAATGCGTCCGAAGACCGTGGTCCAGTTGAAGGTTCGGATGATAATGATTCGGGACCCACAGGTGATCACAATGATCCCCGTTCGCCGAGCCAGTTATCTTTGGGTGGGGATGAGAGTGCTATCACCACAATACAGCAGAGTGCACAATGCGTCCGAAGACTGTGGTGAAGCTGAGGTCTGGAGAGTGAGGATTCGGGACCCACAGATGGTCACAATGACCCCCGTTCGCCGAATTATTCACTGTAAGGAAGGGCTAGCTGGTGTCACAATACAGCAGAGTGCACGATGCGTCCGAAGACTGTGACACAGCGGGTGGTGTGCTTGGTAAAGATTCGGAACCCACAGATAGTCACGATGACCTCCGTTCGCCTAGTTATTTACCTAAGATGGTCGGAAGGAAGGAGGTGGGGCCGCAATACAGCAGAGTGCACAATGCGTCCGAAGATTGCGGTCCAGCGGAGGATAAGAGTTGTTAAAGATCAGAACCCACAGATGGTCACGATGACCTCCGTTCGCTGTATCTTCACTTTGGAAGGTGATTTGGATTCGGGAGATTACAGGCTCCTTAATACTTGAATTTTCTATGACCTTTGCTACTGCTTGTCGTCTAGTGGTTTACAGAGGTCTAGTTGACTTGTCTAGCGAGCTGCGATTTGATCGAATGCTCCTCTTATCGAGGCAGCCGCTGCTTATATCCTAGGTAGGCGTACGTTAAAATTAGTGGGGATAACGATTTTTATCCGCCCGCGGTATTAACGTCGCTTTTTGAATTTGATATTTTGATTTCCGATTATCTGATTTGTCTAATTGGATTAGCGGTTTCTTCAAATATCGGCTTATTGGTTTTTCTATTGTTTTTTGCGCGTGCCGGCTTATAGCGTCTGGGCGCTTGCTTGTTTGGGTTTCAGTCGGTCGACTGTGTTTTGGATTCTAGGAATGTTAAAAGTAATAACCTCTAATATTGCTTCCTCATGCCTGTCGCTGTGACTAGTTTCAAAGGACTTATGCAATATTCGAGATTTACAGGTCCTATATTCCCTTTCCTTTATCGGCGTCGCTGTGAGAGGTCGATAGGATTATTGAGGAATTCTAGGATTTTAGGAGTTCTCTCAGATACAATTATGCACATCCACAGTGCGCTATGCACTCTTATGTGGGGCTCTTGATGTATCCATCATCGAGATTAAAGATTGGGAAGGAAAAAGGATGGAGGATAGGGGGGTATAAGGACGGAACGTTACAATACGTTTATATCTTAATATTCACTTTTATTTCGTAAATATCCTTCCAAATTCGCAAGGTGAATTTCCACTCTTTATCAACGGAACCCAGGAGCAAGGAACCTCGAGTGAGATTTTCAAGTATACCGCGGAATTAGGCGCTCGGAGCGTTACAATAGTGTTACGAGCCACTCGATTGGTTGGCGGCTCGCTCCCTGGTGTTATTCCCATTGGGTCGTTCGTGTCACCGCCTAGCGAATAGAAATTCGTCGCCTGAGATCTGACAATGAGCGGAATATTAAAACACTAGCCTTTATCTTTTCACCAAACAGCACTAAAGTCTTTTCTTTTATTATTAATAATAGGGAATCGTAATAATTATATAAAAATATGAATCACGTCAATAAAATGGAATCGTAAGAGTGATACACAAATATAAATCTTTCTACGTCACAAAACTGATTGCACCACCTGGTACAAGGTTAGTCTTATAACGCTCCGTCTGGTGTGACCCGATTGAAGGAGTTGAAAAGACTGCTTGCTCAAGTCGTGACTCGAAAATTGTTTCTATTCTTCCCAAAGTCTATCTAATAGGGAGAGAGTGGGGAGTAAAAGAGGGTAAAGAAAGTGAAGCGGGCATAGAGCGGGTGATCGCCCAGCCCCAATGGTCAACGGTCGGTTCGAAACCCTGGAGGCCGACTCTTTCGTGAGATAAAACAGGCATCCCAACCCTTGAGTTCCTTCACGCGCGCTTCGAGACTTTTTAAGAGTCCTAAAGCATTTGGCGAACACTTGAATATGGTTCTATAGAAACAATCTCTGAGCAGGGCTCGTGAGATATTTCTTATTGTCTAAAGGAAAAGTGAAATTCGAAATCTATTCTTAATCTTCGAGTCACGTCGTTTTCCAGACATTCGCATGTTCCCCTAACAATATGTACTTTTAGAGAGTCTACTAAATCTACAGGGAACATTACACTCGGCATTTTAACCGTACGTTAAACAGATATTTTCTGGAGGCGGATGTGTCTATTACCCTGGGTCTACCCTCCAGATTTTTACCGTTCCTGGCATTTGCCCATGCTCTCGGGGGAACCAGGGAGAACCCTAGAGAGGAACAGACGCTTGATTAATTAATTATTTCTCTTCATATAATGTTTGTGACTTAAGGCTACGCAATGTTTAGGATATACAGGGCTAGTCAGTAGAAACGCACCAGGAGAAGTTGGCCGCAAGTGGCCGACACGGCAGTGTGGCCTCTTCAAAAAATGACATGTGACTGTGACCGATTCCCATAAGCGCAAACTGACAGTTCACATAGCAATAAGGTTATTGAAATATTTCAATAGTTAGGTTAGTGAAATAATTCATTAATATTATAATGAAAAAATGTAATATCAGTTAAGATTTATTTTCACAACAGATTGCAATTAAAATAATGTAAAGTTTAAAATATTAACATCTTTGATATTTCCAAGTAATGATCACAACTGCAATTCTGCAATACAATGCTGCAATTAATTTAAAAACCAATTAATTGAAATGTTTTTATAGCAACAAAGTGCAGCAAAAAATCTGTTGTGAAAATAAATCTTAACTGACATTACATTTTGTCATTACAATATTAATTAATTATTTCAGTAACCTAACTATTGAAATATTTCAATAACCTTATTGCTATGTGAACTGTCAGTTTGCGCTTATGGGAATCGGTCACAGTCACATGTCATTTTTTGAAGAGGCCACACTGCCGTGTCGGCCACTTGCGGCCAACTTCTCCTGGTGCGTTTCTACTGACTAGCCCTGTATACATATACATACAGAGTGTATCACCAGGAATGCACGTTTGAGATTTGCGGTGAAACGGTGCACAATTTTGAAAATCTGATGTCACAACCATTGAATATTTTTTGATAGCGCATCGAATGGGCATATTATTATTGTTCGCTCAACTTCCGGTCGCAAATAAAAAAAATTATCTTCGCCATTTCAAATGATATTGAAACAAGCTAAATGCAAAAGTTGTAGAGCAAGAAAAAATAATAGAGATGAAAAAAAAATTCGGACGGATTGCACACATAATAAGAGAGATATTTGCGTCCGAATTTTTCTCATTTTTTGACAAATTTCTGATACTGGAGGAACGCCTTAGCTTCGTGCAGCAGCTTCACGCCGAACTCACGATTCGCAATTGTTTTGAGGTAAGCGTTCAGTCAGACGCAAACCCGTACGAGGTGGCTAAAGGAACACGAAGACTCTAAAATCTACGACGACGAAACTCGAAGGCTCGAAAATCCACGTCCAGGAAGACGAAGACTCGAAAACCTACTTCCAGGATTACGGAAATCTACAGCAGGAATAGTTTGGCTTCTAACTTGGAATGAAAGATAGCATTGTAGTATGTTTTAGCCACCTTGTACGGGTTTGCGTCTGACTGAACGCTTACCTCAAAACAATTGCGAATCGTGAGTTCGGCGTGAAGCTGCTGCACGAAGCTAAGGCGTTCCTCCAATATCAGAAATTTGTCAAAAAATGAGAAAAATTCGGACGCAAATATCTCTCTTATTATGTGTGCAATCCGTCCGAATTTTTTTTTCATCTCTATTATTTTTTCTTGCTCTACAACTTTTGCATTTAACTTGTTTCAATATCATTTGAAATGGCGAAGATAATTTTTTTTATTTGCGACCGGAAGTTGAGCGAACAATAATAATATGCCCATTCGATGCGCTATCAAAAAATATTCAATGGTTGTGACATCAGATTTTCAAAATTGTGCACCGTTTCACCTCAAATCTCAAACGTGCATTCCTGGTGATACACTCTGTACATATACACATATAAAAGGCAATCGATTAATAAGTATATATACAAAAGTAGGTTTAACATGTAAAGGCTTATTAATTAAACTAAGGATTTGTGTCTAGGAGATCCACCAAAAAAACATTTCCAATGTAAAATTTTGAGAAGGCCCTTTCTTTGAAAAAGTAACAATAAAAACCAAATCTTTCTCATACGCTCTGTGAGGGCCTATCGATTTTATTATGGTGATTTTTGCAGAAATTTTTTCAGAGTAACGTTTTGTGCGAGGCTTCTTTTATTCAGCGTTTATGTCGCTCGTTGAGTACCGTCAAAATCATTTCTGTCAAATTGCAACAGGATCGTTCATGTTTTTTTTTGTCGATTGGGACTCGAGTATTTCCAGTCACTCACCTGCCTGCTTTTAAGACTCGGACAAATTAAATCAAATATCATCTTTTTTATTTCATTAATTTTTTTTTAAATTTTTATGAAGTTTTAGTATGTAATCAAAGAACGTCATCCCGTTACTCTTATTGTTTGTATAATTAATATATACAACTCCAAATGCATATATCACGTTACACAAAATAAATTTAAGGTTTTAATGTCGAAATCGAAGTTTGATAATTCATAAAATTATAAATATAATTTTATGTGTAATCCAAAGAAGATGGGTGTCGACCAAGCAGCCAGGTTTAATAAATCAGAACAACTTGATTTTAAATGAACGACGTTTCGATCACTTTGTTGATCATCATCAGGTTCGGCAACTATATTGAAGTGAATAGGTACATAGTTTTATAATTATGCATTATTGAGTAGAGGAATATAATGTTAAAGAGTATCCAGATTTCTCACCTTATGAGGTAGATTAAGGATAGTTATAATTTTCTAAAAATATCCAATTGACGACTTCTTCATCCTTAGTAAAATTTAATTTGTCATGTAGTTTAATTGTGAATTGACGTATTGAATAAATATCAAATTTATTTTTCATTTTTCAGGTGGAGTAGGTGCGTAACCATTTCATGCGGTGATGATGTTAGCTGTAAAATTATGTCATTCCAGGAACTGTTCGAAAAGTTATGTAATGTGATTATATTAATTTGTGTTAAATGAATGTGCTGAAGGCTTAATAATTTCGTAATAAAATTGTAATTTGATTTTGTATTTCAGGCAAGATGGTTTACTGTCGGTTATATTGACCTAGAGGTCAATCTGTAAATTTAAACTGGGAAGCAGTTGCAGAGAGAGCTTAGTTATTCATATTTAAAAGATGAGTATAACTAAATCTATAATTTATGAAGGAATCACGAATATTATGGGTGCATACCTGCTGCAGTTGGAGTATAATAATATTTGATTTTGATTTCCAGGAAAAGATGAAAATTTATTGGCATATTAACGGATTAATCCGATTATCCAAACGGACGTGTCTCTACTGAGATTTTAACAAGGAAAGAAGTCGTCAAGAGGTCACATCGAAAAGTGTTTACCATATTCAGAAGAAAAGATGATTTAGATTATAAGTCTATCAATAATTATCTAGACTAAGTTAACAGAGTATGGATTAAGTTATGTTATAAGTTAAGTATGTCTAAAAATTAGATTATGGTATATGTGGCTCAAGTGCTGGATATCTGTACGGAAATTGACTGTGTTGGGTTCTCTAATTATATGTATCATTTCAAGAATTTTGCGTTTACTGTAAATTGATTCGGAACCTAAAATCGTAGCGTTATCATAGTCAAAGTTATGTCCTGTGTCTACTCTGTGTAACGTTAGTGCTGTGTGTTGGTCTGTAGAATTGTTAATGTTACGTTTGTGCTCAGATAGTCTAATGTGGAGGTTTCTGCTCGTTTGTCCTATGTAGCATAGGTTGCAATGAGCGCATGGAATTTTATATATAACATTGGATCTGTCTCTAAGTGGAATTCTATCTTTAATAGAGCCTATGAAACTGTGTAAGCTATTATCATTCTTGTAGAATATGGTGATGTTAAATTGTTTGAAGATTCGTTTTATACTTTGGGAAAGGCCAATCACGAAAGGGATGGTAATGATTCTCTTGGTGTCCAGAGTTGGTTCGGCTAGCTGTGTAGTGTTACTCACGGGAGCTAATTTCGATCTTATGTGTGCAATCCGTTGGGTAATGCATCTAGTTACAGTATCTACCGGAAAGTCATTGCGTAAGAGTGTCTCTATGATTAGGTTGATGTTGTCCTTATGGAATTTTCTATGTGAAAGTAGTATGGCTCTGTCAGTGTTCACCAAAGTGATCGAAACGTCGTTCATTTAAAATCAAGTTGTTCTGATTTATTAAACCTGGCTGCTTGGTCGACACCCATCTTCTTTGGATTACACATAAAATTAATAAGCACAGCCGACATTACACTCACAATTATATAAATATAATAGTCATTTCTATCAAATTTATGTATATACGAAGCACCACCCCATGCCTCCTCTTGCTTCTATATGGAAATATTTGTCAATTACACAGAAAAAATTGAATTATACAAGGTTCTCATGTCTCAAGCAAAATTCGATAACTCACGAAATTTGAACAATGATAGTCATTTCTATAAAATTTAGAAATTTAAGAAGCACCACCTCATGCCGTCCCTCGCTTCTATATAAAAATATTTCTTTATTACACATAATGAATTGAATTATACAAGGTTCTAACGTCGTAAGCACGGTTCGATAACTCATGAAATTGAAACCATAATATTCATTTCTTTAAAATTTATAAATTCAAGAAGCACCACCCCATCCTCCCTTTGCTTCTAATTAGAAATATTACTCCATACATATTTCGAGTGAAATCAAGCAAATTGAATTGTAAAAAGCCAAGTTTTCCGTATTAATGAATTTATCCATGCCAGACTTTAAAAAATTCCAAACTTGACATTTTACTGTTTTACGTGATTTTTTGTCGAAAATTAAAGTAACCGAACCTTGATGTTTGTCAGGAAAAGCAGGCAGGTGAGTGACTGGAAATACTCGAGTCCCAATCGATAAAAAAAAAACCATGAACGATCCTGTTGCAATTTGACAGAAATGATTTTAACGGTACTCAACGAGCGACATAAACGCTGAATAAAAGAAGCCTCGCACAAAACGTTACTCTGAAAAAATTTCTGCAAAAATCACCATAATAAAATCGATAGGCCCTCACAGAGCGTATGCGAAAGATTTGGTTTTTTTTGTTACTTTTTTAAAGAAAGGGCCTTCTCAAAATTTTACATTGGAAATGTTTTTTTGGTGGATCTGGATATTTTTTGTTAAACTATACTGTCAACCACCACTGAATAAACTTACATATAAAATATTTTTAATAATCAGGTCATTATAGAAATTTACTTTGACACTAATTTTCATGTTTTATTGTTAGTGAAGTAATTTATCAGTTTCTCACAACTGCATCATTACATCAATGAAATTATTTCTGTCTCTCTAAAAAACTAATTTTCATGTTTTATTGTTAGTGAAGTAATTTATCAGTTTCTCACAACTGCATCACTACATCAATGAAATTATTTCTTAATTTTACCTTGTGATGTGTGAAAGTGGGCAGTTTTCATGGGCAACAAGGTTACGTCTAATAATCATGTAAAAAACAGATGTGTTTCCATATTTTTTTTACATTTTAGATTATAAAATTCAATTAGAATTTTCAAAAAGATGATGAAGTAAGTATTTTGATAATTAAGTATTTTTGAACAGTCAATTTTACGTATAAAAAATTGACAAAATATCTTAAGTGTATGTAGACAATAATATCCCCCAAAAAACACTTACGTGTAAAAAACTACGCCAAGTACAGGTGTGCTGTGTATTCCTCTAATAGAAAGTATTGATATCAGATTATATTGAGGCCAAGTACATAAGTCACTACATGTTTGCCTATTATATGATCTAGCACTGGCCCATCATTTTAATTGTATTGTGACATCCAATTGACGATTGCGCCCGGTCGGTATAGTGGTGGTTGGAGGACCGGTAACTTCACCCTATTGAGTATATTTACAACGCTTACTACCCCCGACGGAAGATCGCATGCAATCGGTAAGGTAGTAATGGGAAGTCAGATACACTCCACACCACTGGCGAATATTTATAAGCAATGGGCAACGTCAGGAGGATGGTCACGATGGCCTGTTTAGGGTCTAACCTTTCGGAAATTTACCCGGGATCGGCCAGTTACTTACACCCTGTGTCGTTGATGGTCATGAGACTGATTGTGCAGTTCGAATTGTTACCGACGGTGGTTAAGATTCAAATCCAGAATTTGAATTTATTGCGACAATGAATAAACTGAACCTCTACTTAGGATATGCTGCACTTGATTGGGAATTAGGAATTTGTATATATTGGATGAGGACAAACGCTGGTATAGGCTTAAGGAAGGATTGATAGAAGAGAATTGTACAACAGGTTGAGTCCGGATAATAACAGATTTGGCAATATATTTCTATTTAAATGTAAAATAAAGTAACTTACATTGACAAAATGTGTTGCCGATATGTTGCTCAATGATTGAATACGAGTTTGGTATAAGCGACAAAAGACTTAGAAAGGTTTAAAGAATTAGAAGTTGAGTATGGAATTTGAACTTAGAAATTTTCCTTGAGTTGAACTCTTAAAGAATTATTCTCTTTGTCATCTGACTGAACCTTTACTTCCGACTTCTGACTTGACTCTATGACTGTTGACCCGGAACTGATCAGGGATCGAACTAGACTTTACCAAGATAATTCGCGACTAACGTGGTGACTTCTGATTCGCAGGTCACCCATGGTTAATTATTATTAAGCCCCGGTCACTGGGCGGAGTTTTAATCTCCACTTCTTAATCTTCTATTTGTCTTTTGCAGCTCCTTCCTTATACAATAAGATTTGGACCGACTTAGGGCCCTACTCGGTATTTGTTTATACCATGATTTCTTCGGAAGCATAGATGTGAAAGAGCGCTGTCGATATATTTACTCACGGTAGGCGTCGGGTTAGAGTAATTCTTAGTAAGGTGATATTTGAGTTATCGTCGTTATAATTGTTAGATGAAGGTGATCGATGCATTCCGTTTAAATAGATGTTTGCAATACGTTGCACTGAACAGAATTATGAGGAAGGTGCGAAGTATGATTGCAGGTTCTCATCCGGACGTAACACCTCCCCCCTTAATCGAGAGTTACGGATGAAATACGTAATGATCGAATCTCGTTAGAGAGAATAATTTTGAGTCGTATGTTAGAGTAATAGGGAGTTAATGATGAATGATTCTAATGCTGGTTAATCTCTATATTGTTAACGTATTTTGGTAATGGTTATGAATGTCAAAAAAAAAAAAAAATTTTACCTATGAGACTATGTTAGGTATAAAGATCTTATGAAACTATGTTAATGATTAAAATCTTATATAGCTAACATATACGGATAATATAAAAATTACTTACAGGACTATGTTAGTTATAAAGGTCTTATGAGCTATGTTAATGATTAATATCGTCACTATCTATATGTATATAAGCATATTATTATTTTTATTAATTTTTTTTTATATTCATTTTTTTTTATAGATATATATATATTTCCAGACACTCACTTGTCCGTATGTTCGGCACTACCCACTTAGCACTGGCATGTTAAGGCTGGTTTTTTGGTACGCTTCTGCTGCTGATACTGCTGTTGCTGCTGCCGATACTGCTGTTGTTGAGGTTGATACTGTTAGCTCTGGCATATTACTCGTGTCGCCGCCGCTGATCCTTCTCAAAAGTATGACTGTAAGTGCGTTTCTGTTGCTGCTGCTGGTTCTGTTGTAGTTGCTCTTGTATTATCATTTTGGGGGTGAATCTCACGTGTCCGTTAATGCAGTTGTATATCCCCTCGGGAAAATTCGTCACTGCCCTTTCGTTGTTGGCAAGCTCCCTGACGCTCAACATGAGAACCCGTTCTTCCCTCTCAATTTCTGGCAACATCTTCCAGAAATGGGGAACCCAAAATCCCGTCCAAACTTCGTACTCCGTCTTTGTTTCTCTCAAGGAAGGTCCCGACGCCATGATGTCACTTCTGATGGTCAACTATTCGTAATGACTGAGCGAAGAGGGCTCGTGCTTAAATAGCTGCGACTTCCCTTGAGAGTAGTGGGGCAGGGTCCCTTTCCCTGTAGCCATCATCGGTTTCTAGGACTGACGCTTGCTTGCGACCCTTATTCCCATTTGGGTTTTTTGTATCTCCCATCGGAAGATGCACTTCGTCTTTTTGTTCCTCGGCGCTTAGTACCCCTCTGTTTAGGCTGTTTTGATGAATCTTGTTTCGATGTTGATGGTTGCGGAGGTAACTCCGACAATGTCAATTCTACTTGTGATAAGGATAATTCTTCAGCTGGGGGTAACGGTAGTGATTGTGGGAATAGATCCGGAATTTGATTAAACAACAACTGTAGTTCTTCCTCCCAACATCCTGATGACTGCTGCGAAGAGGAATCTAGGATTTGTTCTTGTTGAGACCATTGTAATGAAGGTGATGAAGAGGGTCCTGGGAGCTGGAGTTCCTGAGATTGATATGTTGGTGGTAGAGGCGGTAGGGGTGGTTGTTCTCTAGAAATTGGTGATAATTGAAAATTTCGTAGAGGCAGGTGCGTCTGGTCTATCTCAAAATGGTTGGTCCAAACTCCATTTTTTTCAATCGTCATTGTTCTTCCGCGGAAGAGGGTATATCGTCCTTCGGGGAATATAAGTTCGGTCCCCTCTGCCAATTTTTCTGATTTTAGTAGAAAGAGACCTCTATTATACAGGTCTTCTCTCTTATAGTCGTTCCAAAAATGTGGTACCCACATCCCTGGGTATAATTCAAAATACTCTGATGTCAAATTTAAGGTTGAGGGTAAGCATCTATGCCTCATGATATTGGTCCGGTGTTTCTCTAAAATTCCCTTGGACTACTTATTGAGATTATTCTCCCTTGATGGTAGAGCAATTCGTTTCTAAGGTATCCGCCTATGCAGGTTCTACACTGAATTGCTGCGGCGATTTGTAATAGTTTTCTATCACACCTGTAACATAGTGGAGACATCAGCATATTATTGTTTCTTAGATAATGCCACCCTTCAATGCGACCATAGTGTTCTTGATCTTCATATATTTCATCCCAGCAGTCTTGGCATAAAAGCCGTAGGTTAGAGCTGAGATATGCTGTTCTACTTATTTGTTTTACACAAACTCCAGAATATAGAGTGCGATATCTGTCAGGATATTCCTCTGGACATAAGCCGTCCCATTCTTCGATTACGGCAGAGTTAGTATTAGGTAAGCGCATCCTGGTAACATGAAATAAAGTCAGGTTCAACAACTACTGGTAGAACGAATTAAAGCTGGACGTCACATGTGAAGCAGAGATAGAAGTTTTCCAAGAAACTTATTGAGAGAGAGAGAATACACCCTGTTGGAGTTGTTGAAGTTCATTTTTTGGGTATTTGACATATGCACGAGGTTCTTCCTTAGGATTTGAGGTATGCTTAGGCTCAGTTGGTGGTGTGGATTGTGGAGATTCTTCATCATAGTTGACAGAGGCATTTTTGGGGATTACTTCTTGTTTTCTTCCAAGGTATATTAGCAAATGAGCAACAGAGTCCCATAAGGCTCCGATTAGATGAATTGACCATCCATATATGGTATGCAAGGTATAACCGTGTACTATCGTGTCCACTACTAATTTGATAATTCGAAATATCATCATGATACAAAATAATCCTGCACTTGCAGTTCCGAATTTCATAAATGCGTTCCAAGTATTTTCCCACGCTTTACTTGCTATGGTACGTATATCTGCTTCATCCATAAGATTAGTTATAGACATTCCTTGGTGTACGCTTGGTTGTCCTGCGAATCCTCTCGCCATTGTATTAAGTACAGCGGGTTGGGTGACAGAAAACATAATATGTTCGCGTAAATGGTCTAAATCTCTTTGGCCATATATACCACTGGTTCCTAATGATACAGGATCTATATATTTCCATGTAGGGTTGGTATTGGGTTTTATGGTTATAGGTGTGCGCGTTTTGTATGGTTCAGGTAACATCATATACCATTCAGGTTCTATATAATATACCGGTGATGCTATTGAATTGCAAGTCGTTTGGGTTCCAGTTTTTAGAAGAATATGTGTTTTTGGTGTTAAGAAATATGATTCATTTCGTACATAGATTGGTAATTCTTGATAACATTCGGTAGTACTTCTTATAGTCACCTCTACTGGGATGCATTTTACAATATTTGCTACTTCTCCTGATATTATGGCCATATAGCCTGGTCCCTTCATAACGTAATATGCGAATTCGTCTAGTAGGAGTCTAGCGATTTTTAATGCATTCCCCAGCACTTGTTGTTCTAACATACATCGTTGAATTAAGACGTCATGATACAATCTATTGATTTGCGTTCGTATGTGTTTTTCTACATATACAAATTTAGAATTAACATAGGCGAATATATCTAGATTCTCAACTCTAATGCTGTGCCTTGTGGCAAACGACGCGCCTTTTGTTGTTTCTAGTATTAACAACTTTGGGTGTTCTGTTCTAATCAAATTGTATCCACAAGTGGACAACGTTCCTCTGGCAGTTAGAGCAAAAGTAACATCTTGTGTTGAAAGTGAGTATATAGTTTCTTGGTATTCATGATCCGCGTCTACAGATTTGTTTCCCATCCCTTCGTATAAAACATCATATTTGTCGAACCCACAGTTGTCAATCGGCATCGTTTCCCAAAAGGTCTGTCCACCTATCATGTCAAAACAATTTCCATCTTTAAGGTTGCATGATTTTCCACTATTCAGCTTTATCAGGTTAGAATCTAAATTTACAACAGCCTCGTGGTCTTGAAGGGTTATAGAAATTGTGCCTAGAACAATTACACTGTTCCACGTGCCATACGCGTCTGTATATTGCGTTCCACTGCATGATCCATCGTTTCCAATACTTCCGGCAAAGGTTACAGCTCTAGTCACAGTATAATTTCTTTTTAACCCATCAATTACAATATTTGCTCCGAACTTAGCGGCTCCTGTGCTATGCATGCGATAACATTCGTCTCGTGACAATTCGGCTATGTATTCTGCCTCGCCATTATTGACGGCTGAGATGTGTGAATGCATTCCGCAATAATAAATACTTCGCTTGACCTCGATTTTACATTGAAGTACGTGTGCGCTTTTGTATTCGCTTAATTGCAGAAGTTGTATATAAACGGGTATAGTTTTTACTTGTGGGGGTGGTATGTCGCAATTGCCTATTTCCAATAAGGATATTGTTGTAACATTAGGTTGGTTACTTCCACAATCGTATCCTATTAAAGCTTCTCCCTTTCGACATGGTTCTAGTAACCAAATCAGAGTTATTAGTATTATCACCGTTGTCAATCTCATCTGTAACCAGATATGAGAATGGGTTGAATTAATCGTCTGGTGTGATGTGTGAGTACCGTAATCTATTTACATGAACTATCTTTGATCTTTTTCCAATTTGAATTTCAATATTTCCTTTTCCTAATATTCTCAATACTTTATGGGGTCCTGTATAGTGATTGCCTAATTTCTTTGGTTTCGGCCCCTTTAACAGGAATACATGATCTCCTGTTTTGAAATTTTGCGGATTTGTCTTTTTATCATAATAATACTTAGATTTGAACTTTGCTCCAATTAAATTTTGTCTTGCTAAATCTTGAATATTATGGATTCGTGTGACTAAGTTAACTAAATAATCATTGTATGTGAGCAACCTGTCTTCACCTACAAGTGGATCGTTTGACGGCTGTCTGGCTAGTTTTCCGAACACTAACTCATAAGGCGTATGCTTTGTTCCTTCATGCACGCTCGTATTATAGGAGAACATAGCTAACTCTAACCACTCATCCCATTCAGAATCATTACTGACATATTGTTTTAAGTATTCAGCTAATACATGATGGGATCTTTCAATTGAGCCATTCGATTGTGGATGGAATGCTGTGGTTCTAAATCGTTTAATACGGAATCGTTTTGCTAGCCTTCTTATAAATCCACTTAAGAAATTCCTTCCTTGATCTGTTAAGATAGCTCTCGGAGCTCCAAATATACAAATGAATTTTTTTACAAATGCATCGCCTATGGTTGTGGCTACGGCGTTATTCAAGGGAATTCCTAATGAATACTTAGTTAATTGATCTTGAATTGTTAAAATGTATTCGTTATTTTTATCAGTTTTAGGCAATGGTCCCACGATGTCCATAGAAATTTTATCAAATGCAGTATCGGGGGTATCAGTGATTATCATCGGGCTTCTGGTTTTAACTCGGACTAATTTCTTTAATTGACATTGTAAGCATTGACGAATAAACTCTTGCACGTCCGACTTAACATTTTCCCAATAATATCTTTGCCGAATTCTATTATAGGTTTTGGTTACTCCCTTATGACCTCCTAATGCAGATGTATGAGTTTCTTCTATTATTTTAACTCGTTCAGATGGTAATGGATACTGAATTACACCATTGCAAATGATAATCTTACACAATGATCCTAGAAAAGCACTTTTGATTTCTCTGAATATGTCTATCCACATTACGTTACCAATTTCTGATGTTTTTGCTATGCTAACTGATCGCAGATTTAATTGATCCACTAATTTCCGAGATGTTTGTAATGCTTGGGTAATATTGTTTAATATAAAACCTAGTCCTTCTCTTTTACTGAGGTCTATGGGTAGAACTAAATGATAGTGATTTCCTTTACTAAATGCTTTTGCTTCTCCTGCAACTAAATTTTCCATTAATGGCAATTCCTTTCTATCATTTAATACTTTGGATCCTATATCAAGTGGGTTTCCATCGATTGAAACGAAATATGCATAATTGTCTTTTCGCATGAATAATTGGTCCTTGCAATTTATAATATTTTGATCGTGCGTTGGATTTTCAGAATCTGGGTGTTTGTCATCTAAATGTTCTAAATCAGGTTGATCCATCTCGTCTTCATCAGAGCTATCAACTTCCTCTTCAACTGTTTCTAACGCATTTTTTTGAATTTCAACTTCGCCAGTACCTTTATTCAGTCGTTCATCATTATTATTGTCCTTAAAATTTTCTTCATCGCTAGACGACTCACTGCTTCGATCACTGTCTAATTTGTCATTATCGGATTCGTAACTGTCCGTCGGCACATCTTCTATTTGGTCAACCGGGTTTGGTTCAGTATAATCTTCTGCTTTCTTTGGCCTTCCTCGCTTTTTAGGTATAGGGCCCATTTTTCCCTGGGTGTTAGCACATGTTGTAAGTTTTATTTTTCTCGGCCTACCTCTCTGCTTTGTGAATTTTGTTCTTTTACAGCTTGTCACTATAACCTTCCTCGGCCTACCTTTTTGCCTTATGAATTTTGTCCTTTTACGGCTTGTCACTACGACTTTCCTCGGCCTACCTCTTTTTCGCTTCCCTGCATTATTGTTTGAATTTGTCCCTATAGTGTCAGACTGTTGCTTCCTTATTTTCGAGAATTGTATTCTCTTGCTTTTCCTTACATCTAGACGGTCTGTTACCCTAGAATATCCTTGCAGTCCTAATTGCTTACTACGCTGACTGTTATAAACTGATTCGGGTTCCTTTATTTCCTTACTCCTTGTTTGAATTACCAGTAATTTTTGTTGCTCTGTTTGTTCTACGGGATTTCGTGATAACGCATCGGCATTAACGTTTATTTTTCCTGCTTTATACACAATATCAAAATCATATTCGGATAACTTCAAACGCCATTTTGTAACTCGTGAGTTTGGATTTTTAGTTGACTGAAACCAAACTAATGGTTTATGATCGGTAACTAGGGTGAATTTATGACCATAAAGATATGGTCTGAAGTGGTTTACGGCATATACTATTGCTAACGCTTCTTTTTCGTATGTGTCGTACTTCTTCTCACATTCGTTTAATACTCTCGAAGTATAAGCGATCGGTTTATCTTTGCCTATTGGTCCTTGCGACAATATTCCTCCTATAGCATATCCGGATGCATCTGTTGTAACGACAAATGGCTTGGAAAAGTCTGGATACTGTAAAACTGGTGCTTCACATAGCAGTCGTCTCAGAGTGTCAAAGGCTCTAATATGACTTTCTTCCCAAACAAACGGGGTTTCTTTTTTCAAGAGGTTATTTAGGGGCTTCGCTATTTTAGAGAATCCTTCAATAAATCTTCGGTAATATCCGGCTAGTCCTAGAAATTGTCTCACATTTTTAGCATTTTTGGGGACTGGAAAAAGTCTTACTGCTTCTACCTTTTTAGGATCTGGCCTAACTCCATTTTCTCCAATTATGTGACCTAAATATCCGACTTCTCTCCGTAAGAATTCACATTTATCTGGTTGCAGTTTTAAATTCGCGTCTCTCAAACGTTTCATTAACTTCCTGAATTTTATTTCATGTTCTTCTAACGAACTGGCATAGATTACGATGTCATCTAAATACACGAACAATTCGATTCCTTGCAATCCAGTCAAAACTAGATCCATTAATCTTTGAAAAGTGGCAGGAGCGTTTTTTAAGCCAAATGGCATTCGATCGAATTCATAATGCCCATAAGGGGTTGAAAATGCTGTTTTATGACTATCCTGAGGATCCATTTTAATTTGGTGGAAACCAGATGCTAAATCAAATACTGAAAAATACTTAGCTCCTCCAAGTTGATCTAGAATATCTACTATATTTGGCAACGGATACGAGTCTCCTATTGTTTTATCGTTCAATGCCCTAAAGTCGAGTACCATTCTCCATCGTTTATTTCCTTGAGAATCAGGCTTTTTAGGAACAATCCATACCGGAGTGTTATAAGGGGACTGCGATAATTTAACTATTCCACCATCTAACAGATCTTTTACTTGTTTATTAATTTCTTCTTTCTGAATAGGTGGATATCGATACTGTTTCGTATTTATGGGTTGCTCATCTGTTGTAGGAATTCGATGTTTCAATACGTTAGTCGCTTCTAAAGTATCTCCGGGTATATGAAATCTATCCTCGTATTCTTTTGTTAAATCTTCAATATTTTCTTTTTCTTCCTCATTTAGATGCTCTAATCGCAATAATTTCCTTATTTCTTGATATCTCATTTTCGCTTTATTAGATTCAGTGGATTTTGAACTAGTAAGATATTGATTTCGAATTTTTAAAGATTCAGCGGATACAGCGGATTCAGAGGATATTGAATTAATAAAACCTTGATCTTTGATTTTCATAGATTCAGAAGATTCAGAGGATTTTGAATTAACATCTTTTCGCTTTTTAATTTCTTTGGATTCAGAGGATTCAGAGGATTCAGAGGATTTTGAACTAATATCTTTTCGATTTTCGATTTCGTTGGATTCAGAGGATTCAGAGGATTTTGAATTAATATCTTTTCGATTTTCGATTTCGTTGGATTCAGAGGATTCAGAGGATTTTGAATTAATATCTTTTCGATTTTTGATTTCTTTAGATTCAGAGGATATGGTAATTTTTGAATTAGCAGGACATCGATCTTGAATTTGTATAGATTCAGTGGATTTAGAAGATTCAGAGGATTCAGAGGACTTATGCGTAAGAAAGATTTCACCTAAGTGAATGTCTTCTTCAACACTTTGTTCGTCCCTTGCTAATTCATCAAACGGATATAGTTTTAATGTAGGAATTTGTAATTCTATTTCTTCCTCTCTTGTATTATATATTGGGAGATAAGCTTTCCCTTTTTGATTTGTTACTAAATCGTGTCCTCCATACACCCCGTCTCCGATTACAAGGCGCGGAAGATACCCTTCTTTCAACTCTACGTCGTTTACTCGCACGTATATGACTGTCACTGATCTCGCAGGTACTACAATTGTTTCCTGAGTCTCGAAAGGAATCTCTATTCCTCGAAGTCCTAAATATTTCTCTTCGTAATTGATATGAGCATCGTTCTCTTGGAGAAATTCAGTTCCTAATATTCCTGCCTGCGTAATGGGGAAACTATCGGGCACCAAATGGAATGAAGCAGTACATCCTAGGACGTTCACTCTGGCCATCCCTAAGGTGGTAACAGAGTGAGCAGTGATTCCACTCAATGATAAAAGTTCCTCACGATTCACAGGGGTTGAGGATGCGACGAATTTTTCTTTTATAAGATTAGGACCGGCACCTGTGTCTAACATCATGTTTATCGGCGAGCATAAATCATTTGAAGAAATTCGGACTGAGGGAGCTCGATTTTCTCGACTTAGATTAACTGTAGCATCGCGCATTATTGACTTTCGATTTCTTGTGCTTCGATCATCATCGCTGGGCGCGAATGGGATTTCGTAGCCTCCCGTGATGCGCCCGCCCTCGGGAGAGCATTCTCGTTTCCCTGGCGTTTCTCATTTTCTTGTTGAAATTTGGAATTGTTATATTGCCTTTTCCGACATTCATCTATCGTGTGACCCGTGTATTTACAATAGCGGCAAACTTTTGATGGATCTCGATTCGTAAAATTTGGTTGGAATTGCGGGGGTCTACTATTAGTTCTTTCGGAAAAATCAAATTTCCGTAATGGATTTCTGTTAAAATCTCGTTTTTGATAATTATCTCGTGGTTGGTATCCTCTGTTTTCCCTTTTTACCTGTAATGCCAACAAGCGGTAGCAATATGACCGGGTTTCTTGCAAATTTGACATTTTAAAACCTGATCTTCAACAAAATGAACTTTTCCTTGATTTTGGTTGGTCATAAAATTAGCTTCTCGGTTCTCGCGGTATTCTTTCATCCTTAACTGTTTTCGAGCATCGGCACGCTTGTCTAATACTTTTTCTATTTCTATAGCTTTTATTCCTGCTTCGGTAAGATCTTTAACACGTCCTAACCTATGTTCTATTTCTGGTTTTAGCCCGTTTATAAAACTTTCTAATATTTCTTCTTCTATTGTTTCCCTGAAAGACTCGTCAACTTGGTTTTCCTCACTTGCTACCTTCTTCGCGTTAATGATTCTGTTTCCTATTTTTCGAGCACGATTCATAAATGCAACTACACTTTCATTATCTCCTTGATACAATCGTCCTAATTCGTGACGCACTTCGTTCACTGTTTCTCGCGGTGCAAATACGGCTTTTAACCTTTTAATCAATTCATTCATTTTATAGAATTTCTTTCCTTGAACTACATCGTGTGCTTCTCCCTTTAATTTGGTACGCACTAAAGTGACTAAATTGGTTTCGGCGGATTCGGGTAGCATTTCGGCAGCTTCTTTACATCCCGCAACGAATTGAGAGAACAGAATATTAAATCCATCGTATCGCGGCACTACTTCAACGGCGTCTTTAAGGGAAACTAACTGACTACTTCCCAACATTGTAGGAGAGGTTATAGGTGCGATTGGTATAGGGTTTTCGGTATGTTCTGGTTTAGGTTCTAGATTTGGTTTAATAAGTGAGTGTGAAAGGGAACCTGGAGGTGATCGTGGAAGTACCTTACTGGGTTTGAATGATTCTGGTTCAATTGTGTCTAATGGAACAAAATTTGGTTTGGGCTGAAGGAATTCTTTCATAAAACTCGAATCCAGACCGGGTGATTTAGGAGTGCTAGTAGAAGGTTGTTCAGTATCGGATGTACGCACGGGAGTATGTTGCGTTGTCATGACCCTTCAATTCAACGGGTGGTAAAGTAACATCATATCCCACCGCTGTCACCAAAATTTAATATATACATATGTGACATCCAATTGACGATTGCGCCCGGTCGGTATAGTGGTGGTTGGAGGACCGGTAACTTCACCCTATTGAGTATATTTACAACGCTTACTACCCCCGACGGAAGATCGCATGCAATCGGTAAGGTAGTAATGGGAAGTCAGATACACTCCACACCACTGGCGAATATTTATAAGCAATGGGCAACGTCAGGAGGATGGTCACGATGGCCTGTTTAGGGTCTAACCTTTCGGAAATTTACTCGGGATCGGCCAGTTACTTACACCCTGTGTCGTTGATGGTCATGAGACTGATTGTGCAGTTCGAATTGTTACCGACGGTGGTTAAGATTCAAATCCAGAATTTGAATTTATTGCGACAATGAATAAACTGAACCTCTACTTAGGATATGCTGCACTTGATTGGGAATTAGGAATTTGTATATATTGGATGAGGACAAACGCTGGTATAGGCTTAAGGAAGGATTGATAGAAGAGAATTGTACAACAGGTTGAGTCCGGATAATAACAGATTTGGCAATATATTTCTATTTAAATGTAAAATAAAGTAACTTACATTGACAAAATGTGTTGCCGATATGTTGCTCAATGATTGAATACGAGTTTGGTATAAGCGACAAAAGACTTAGAAAGGTTTGAAGAATTAGAAGTTGAGTATGGAATTTGAACTTAGAAATTTTCCTTGAGTTGAACTCTTAAAGAATTATTCTCTTTGTCATCTGACTGAACCTTTACTTCCGACTTCTGACTTGACTCTATGACTGTTGACCCGGAACTGATCAGGGATCGAACTAGACTTTACCAAGATAATTCGCGACTAACGTGGTGACTTCTGATTCGCAGGTCACCCATGGTTAATTATTATTAAGCCCCGGTCACTGGGCGGAGTTTTAATCTCCACTTCTTAATCTTCTATTTGTCTTTTGCAGCTCCTTCCTTATACAATAAGATTTGGACCGACTTAGGGCCCATACTCGGTATTTGTTTATACCATGATTTCTTCGGAAGCATAGATGTGAAAGAGCGCTGTCGATATATTTACTCACGGTAGGCGTCGGGCTAGAGTAATTCTTAGTAAGGTGATATTTGAGTTATCGTCGTTATAATTGTTAGATGAAGGTGATCGATGCATTCCGTTTAAATAGATGTTTGCAATACGTTGCACTGAACAGAATTATGAGGAAGGTGCGAAGTATGATTGCAGGTTCTCATCCGGACGTAACAGTATTTTCAAAATTTCCTATAACAATTTCACTACTCTTTTACATTACTACTGTTTCTCGTAGTTGATTATGAATTAATGGTTATTTAATAATTAATAAAACTTTAGCTGATTCCTTATCGAGTACTACTTGGCGGGTCCGTGCAATTCTTGATATAAATTTACGTTCATTATGTCAGTCATTAAACTCAAAACCAATGTCAACTTTCTATATAGAGCTTATTAATGATAACTAGTTAATAATAATCACGGTAAAAGCTTAATAACAAACATATAATATTAGGATACTATTAATACGTTCAAAGTAAGTACTTTGGAATTCCTGGCACGGACCCGCCAAGTAGTACTCGATAAGGAATCAGCTAAAGTTTTATTAATTATTAAATAACCATTAATTCATAATCAACTACGAGAAACAGTAGTAATGTAAAAGAGTAGTGAAATTGTTATAGGAAATTTTGAAAATACAATTAAAATGATGGGCCAGTGCTAGATCATATAATAGGCAAACATGTAGTGACTTATGTACTTGGCCTCAATATAATCTGATATCAATACTTTCTATTAGAGGAATACACAGCACACCTGTACTTGGCGTAGTTTTTTACACGTAAGTGTTTTTTGGGGGATATCACAAGTTTTTGTTGTTCAACGGGACATAGAAGTATTAAGCACTGAAATCTATATTGTCACAGATATAAAATGTAAATGCATTATGATGTTACTAATCAGAAAAATATATTGCGGTGTCGAAAATGTTTAATGGCATAAAAATTTAATTTGTAAGTCCCTTTTTCTAGAAATGCATAAAGACATATACAAATTTTTAAAGAAAACGTAATCTTCAATGCATATAAGCGTCGTTAATGGTGTCTAGCTTCTTGAAGCCGTGTGGTAAACGTAAGAGAGGAGAGTGTGCTGGATTATTTCAGGCCTTGTACCTCAGGCCGTGCGAACATCAAAGATGATACTATAGTTTGAGCGAAGCGCCAAAGCTTGTTGCACACTTTTCTGGACTTCTACGTCCGACACCTAGATACAAGAAACTTCGGAGCGGAACACCTGGACACCCTGGACTTCCACATCCAGTACCTAGATACAAGAAACTACGGAGCGGAATACCTGGACACCCTGAACTTCTACATGCGACACCTAGATACAGAAAACTATGAAGCGGAATGCCTGGATACCCTGAACTTCCACATCCGGCATCTAGATACAAGAAACTACGGAGCGGATCACCTGGACACCCTGGACTTCCACATCCAGTACCTAGATATAGAAAACTACGAAGCGGAATACCTGGATACCCTGAACTTCCACATCCGACACCTAGATACAGAAAACTACGAAGCGGAATACTTGGACAACCTGAACTTCCACATCTGACACCTAGATACAGAAAACTACGTAGCGGAATACCTGGACACCCTGAACTTCCACATCCGACACCTAGATACAGAAAACTACGAAGCGGAATACCTGGATACCTTGAACTTCCACATCCGGCACCTAGATACAAGAAACTACGGAGCGGAACATCCGGACACCCTGGACTTCCACATCCGACACCTAGATACAGAAAACTACGAAGGGGAATACCTGGATACCCTGAACTTCCACATCCGACACCTGGACACAGGAAACTACGAAGCGGAATGCCTGGACACCCTGGACTTCTACGTCCGACACCTAGATACAGAAAACTACGAAGCAGAACAGTTGGACAAACTGTCACCTAAAATACGAGGAACTATGCCGAAGCACACATATACATACACCCATCTACGCGCTGCACATGAATGCTATTAAAAACTGAATAATTCTATACTGTTGTGAAAGCACCCTTATACTAACTGGAAATTCGGTATGAACGGTAGCTTCACTTATAAAGTGCATTTGATTGTGTTGTGTATTCGTAAATTACTATCACCATACAGAGTACAAATAGGTAAAGAAGGCACGGCAGTCAGCGGCATCTGTCGTGTAAAAAATGCGATGGACGTGCGAAGACGACGACGACGACGACGACGACGACGACGACGACGACGATGACGACGACGACGGGACTGAAATAAAATCATCTCGCTCGCCATCTCAATACACCCTGATCTCGTATACTAATCGTATTGAACGTGGGGCAATCAATTCAGGACGCTCAATTCCTATAGTGAATGTATCAATAACTTTTTCTCATGTATAGCGGTTAATAAGATATTTCGTTCCAAACACAGGTATAAGAGTTGACTCAAGTAAAGAGTCTCGGCGAGCTGTGCCCTGTACAGCCGGTTGCCTGTACTTGGCGCGAGACTCGACCGAGTCTCTTGATGAAAAAAAATACGAAAAAATACTATTTTGTATTTGTTACTTTGACATAAGTTTTCATTACTTATTGATAATGTAAAAATGGAAAATTCAATAAAAAAAACTGGTTTTTATGTTTCTTGAATTATTTACAACGACCTCCACCTTGAAGTAAAGAAATCTAAAATCAGTAAAGTAGTTGCAATGCTACGTATTTTGCCGATGTTAATTCCCTTAATATCCATATGAAGATTTGTAAATAATAGAATGAGCAAATAAAACTTTAAACAAACCCTCGAACGTGGGTAACTACAGAAATATAAAGTTTCCAATTTCTACAGCACAATGGCTCGGTGGCGTACATGCTTGTGCTCCCGTGCTATCTGTTGATAGTTTTTCTTGCCGTGTTTCGCTATGGGATAGCAAGTTCTCGATTCGTGTAGCTCTCGCGTTGTTCTCGCGATATCCAGGCAATTCTATGAATCCCTGGTAGTGTTCCGGAGGTGTAGTGCTGTGCCTAGTGCAGTGCTACTTCCGATGGACTCTCTTGCATCAGACTATCGCCTTGCGAAAACAAAAAATCGCCAGTTACCGAAAACGTTCTCGGTGAGGATATTTCGAATTTCCTCCTCTCGCGATCCTCACCCGTCGGTGATAATCTCGACACGGTTACCCCTAGGTGACAGCAAGGTTACCGCTTTATTGTGATGCTTAGGCTAACACGGTAAACGGTCACGAATATTCCCCTCCGGGAATCTTCGACTTTGAAAAGTCGCGTTCTCGTTCCCCGCTTGTGACGCTCCTTGAGTTGTCATACCCGGCTGACCCTATCGGTCATCGAGGTATTGTTACAGCGAAGATGGTTATCGAAACGGCTCCCGAATTCTGACAAACAAGTTTTTCAGAAGATTTCGAAGGACCCCCTACCCTAGAGTCCTCGTTCGCGACAGCCGAAATCGGCAGGTTCTCGGTCACTTCGTTTCGAAAGACCACTGGGGACAGTCGAACCGAAGAAGAGCTCTCGCGTAACAATGGACGTAACCAGCAGCCCCGTCATCGAGGAGGAGATAGACGTGGTCGACCCGGAGGATAACTCCTGGTTCGACGAGATGTTGAGGGTGACGACGACCATCAAGAAGAGGCCGGCAGACACCCTGTCGACAAGGGGAGCGCTAGCCCACGCGTGTGCCGCAGCACTTACCCTCGCGGGCCCGAAGGATGCCGCTTCGGACCAGGCGATTGTGGGCGCTTTCGCGGACCTGGCTCAGGGGGCCATGGAGCACGAACCAGGAACGACCCAAGCAAAGGAGCCCGTCGCCGCCGTTCCCGCACCACCAGCTCTCGCGACACCGGTGACGCCAGCCGTCCAGGAACAGCGGACCGCTCCGGGTGCGGTAACAACACCTGCGGTGCGCACCGAGCGCGCCAGGCTCGCGAAGCCAACACCATCCGCGGCCCAGAAGAACCACGGGACCAACGGCACTCGTCCTGCAGGGGCCCCACCGGAACCTCGACGGCCAGCCCTCGAACGAGCATGCTATAGCTGCGGGGAGACCGGCCACCGCTATTCCGATTGCCCGCACGGCCCACCGACTACCATCTTTTGCCGCCGCTGCGGGAGGAAGGTTAAAACCCTGGCTACCTGCTCCTCGTGCAGCCAGAGCTGGCGGCAAAGAGGGCCTTACGTTCCGCGGGCTGGCCGAAACGTGCCCCGGGAGGAGCTGAAGGCTCTACGGTCGGAGAGATATCGGTCTCGAAGACCAAGGGGACCTAAGGCGTCCCTCGGTGGTCCGTCAAAGCCACCGGCTATCGATTCCGTCAGGGTAACCAACGGGGATAGGGCTTGCCCGAAACCTTGAGGACACCCTGATGTAGCTCTCGGAGTGGATTCCCTAGTCCAAGATCTCGTACTTGCCCTTCGGGCCAATTGCTCTCGTTACCGGCTATCGGGCCTAGCTCTCGTTATGTGTATCGAAAGACCGCTCAGCTCTCGTTAAAGGAAGGGACCCTAGGTCCCAACCTTTGGTATGTGTGTCGAAAGACCGCTCAGCTCTCATTAAAGGAAGGGCCCCAACAGTCCCAGCCTTTAGTGTTTAGATCGCAAGGTCTACGGCTCTCGCTAACGGAAGGGACCTTCAGTCCCAGCTTTCGGTACGGGAAATCTAAGATTCCAAAGCTCGCGTTACAGAGAAGGACGTCAAGTCCCCTCTCGTGAACCGTGGAACGCGAATCCGCGCAGCTCGCGTTGACAAGGCAGACCACGAACCCTAGTTCTCGATCCGCGAAACGCGAAACCGCGCCGCTTTCGAAGAAACAGAAGGATCCGAGATCCTAGCTCCCGGTGTGTGTGCGAATACTGACGGTTCTCGAAGAAGCAAAAGAATTCGCGAGGACCCTTAGTTCGCGATACGCGTGTCAAAGGACAGCCGCTCTCGAAACCTGGGCCTCCGGCCTTAGTTCGCGACTTGCGAGTCACGGGACTCGAGTTTCAGAAAGTGGTTCCTCAAGCCCTGCTCGCGAAGATGTACAGCCATCAAGCTCGCGGAATACAGCTCTCACATATAATACGAAGATCCCTAAAGGGTAACGTACGCTCTCGACTTTCGTGTTTGTCGTGTCCTGTCATCATCGTTCAGTGTCCGTTTGTCGATCTGTGTTTAATACTTTCTCGGAGCGAGAGAGGATAAACCTCTCACGCGTTCATGGTTCGCCTGCGAAAAATATTAAATCAGTTCTCGACAGTAAACAGCAGGTGAACAAGGCTCGTTATCGTTATGGCTCCCGAAATAAGCTATGCTTAATACCTTCTCGGAGCGCCAGGGCTAACGCCTCCGCGCGATCTCGATCTACCCGCGCAAAATAAGAAATTAGCTCTCGACAGTAACCAGCGGGTAGAACCTCGTGCTATCGAAGAAGAATAAAATCAGTTCTGGGTCTCTAGACTTAGCTCACGACAGCAAGGATAACCGACCTCAGCTCTCGTTACAGGAAACAGAAAAAAAAAGAATTGTGAGATCTCGCTCCGCACGTGGATAAAGAATCTCCGAGAATAACCGGTGAAGAAAAAAAAAATTTCCGCGTGAAGATAACGAAATTATTCCTGTCTGTAAACGGATAGTAGCTCTGGATATTATTGTTCTCGAATATTATTGTCATGCCGAGGGAAACAAAATCTCTCGCGTTGCTCTCGGTTTACCCGCGAAATATCAACTAAATAGCTCTCGATAGTAACCAGCGGGTAAGACATCGTTCGCTATCGGATTATCGTATTTTGCCTTCTCGTTCCAGGAGACCCCGGTCCCTGAACCAGTTCTCGATTTCGGTTCACGACATGAGTCCGGCCTAAGGGCCAGAACTAGCTCACGATCGTAACGTGCTCTCTACCGTCCCTCCCTACGGAGGTAGCACAGGTGAGGAGTGATCTAGTTACCGAGTTCTCGAAATAGTGATCTTTAAACATCTTCTCGCGCCTACGAATTATCAGGCAGCTCTCGCCTTTCCTACCAAATGTTATTGTAGTCATACTGTCTCGCTGTCGCTCACAACGGTGGGTAACAATACCGGCTATCGAAACTGGATTTAACTGGCCATAGTTCACGAAATAAATTAGTAAATGTCTTAATTGACAAGCTATCGGCCGAAATATTATTTTCGGAAAAGTAATTTTCTCGAGCTGGAGAAATTTTTTCGGCTGCTTTTCGATCTTCCCCGCCACCATCTAGCTCTCGACCGTAAACAGGGAATGAATACTAAGCTATCGAAAGAAAAAAAAATTATATAATAAAGTTCTCGAACATGTCGGAATACCGACGAAAATATTCGAATTAGAAAGTCAGCTCTCGGTCAGATTTGCTTGCTCTAGCTCTCGTTTCGATCTCTAAGCCTCAATCACCCTTAAGAGGTGGGGAGTTGTGACGTGATTTTTCGAATCACGGTCCCAAGGCGGCTCCGGTTACCGATACAGATAACGTTCTCGATGTCTGGTTCCCTTCGGGTCGCCTCCCTGCTCAAAAGCTGCGCTCTCGGTTTGATTCGTATAGTTATGTCAAGGCTCTCGTAAGATGTCGTTATTGTTTATTTGAGGTCGAGGTGCTCGAATCTGCCGTGGGGATATAGTCTCGACGTACCGAGTTGCCTGGCAGAGGAGAGTACCCGACGGAGACGTCTCCACGGACCGGCAGAAGCCCGGATGAAATACCGGCGCCCCGCTGGAGATGGGCAAAGGGCTGTAGAGCGGGCGGAGATAGTTTTGATACAGTTAAGGGCATGAGAGGAACCTCCTGCCCGAGGTAAGGATGTGGTGCCCAGCTGACGCCCGATGCCCAGGGGAAGCGGCCGTGGAGGATCTCTAGAAATTACGTACCGATTCGTTAAGGAACGCTCTCTATTTGGTTTAAAGGGACGACTCGAAGGAGATAGAAGAGTTATCGGTTATAAGGCTCTCATAAGGCTACGGGATAGCAAGTTCTCGATTCGTATAGTTCTCGCGTTGTTCTCGCGATATCCAGGCAATTCTATGAATCCCTGGGAGTGTTCCGGAGGTGTAGTGCTGTGCCTAGTGCAGTGCTCACCAAAGTGTCCTTCGGATACAGTTCTCGGCCTCCACGGATTAGCTGCACCAGCTCCGGTGAGGACTCCCAATTTATTAATTGGTGAAGGGATCTCAATAGATAGTTAAGATTTGTTCTGATACGTTCTCGGTTCGTCGCTCTCTGTCACTCACACTATTTGCCGGACTCTTACTCCGACCCTCTCTACCTCAAACCTAGCAGCCTGAGCGCCGTGCATTTCCGTAACCGTCCGCTCCCGTTCGTGTATCCAGTTGCGTTTGCTGATTTTACGCGACCCCAAAGATCAGCACCTGCGGTTGCGTTTCTCGATTTCACGCATCCCTAAAAATCGAAAGGATCCGTTAAGCTATCGCCTCGTCTGATAGGTTCCGTCAGAGCTCTCGTTCTTGGTGGAGTTGGGCCTGTTCCACCCCAACTCCCAGTTTATACCGGCTCGTCAGTTCCCGGTGAAAAAAGAATTGACTGGCGCCCGCCTTGCTTGCGGATGCACGAACGACGGGTGGACGGCCGAAGGTGATGTAGATTGGTTCTCGAAGATAGTTCGTTCTCGGATGTTTTGCTTTCGGTGTCGGGTCAAGAAAAAGAAATACGTTACACTGGTTAGGGATTTTTTTTCATTTAATTTTAACCATTCAAGGCTATGCAAAGGTAATATTTCTAATACATCGAATTATCAAAAAATTATGTCGAGGTATAATTTTAATTCTGAATTATTTTTTACATCAGAACAGATAATTCGAGATATTAAAAATACAATTATCTTTCCGTAGGCTTGAATAAAAAAAATTTACTAAATTGAATCAGGCTACTCAAAAATGTATGAAACTAACAATTTCTAAGCAGATATACTATTTGTCTCATCTCACCATACATATGTATAAAATAATTGTGTGGGTTTTTTACGCATTTCAATTTTTTTTCCCGATATTAATAAGTGCAATTCTTCGGGACATTTTTTACTACTTTTCTATTCGACTGAATAACATTTAAACTATCAAAATGTGAAACAGCCTGCCATACATGCGAGTGTTATCAAAATTTGTTGTTTTAATCAGACCACGCTGCGACCACGGCACATTAAAACATAAACTGAAATGGAGAAATGTATCTATGTTAGAAATGAAACAGCGTTAAGCGTTAAGCGACTGAAACGAGATTTTTTTCCATTACTGTCAATTTTTCTCTTACGTCTTCATGATAGTCCGTATCGCAATAAGTGAGGCTGCTCAGTTCCACCAGCTATGGATCATCATGTATGAAGTACATGCATTGGGCGCGTTGGCAACGATTCAGCTTTGTAAGCGTAAGATGCCGCGTTCGCGTCTAGAGACGAAAACTTTTTTTTCTTCATTTCTTTTTTGTTTAATTTTTTTAAGAGGTAATGCCACTCTAACGGCTCAAAAAAATAAAAATTTGTGGTCAATTATTATTAAAATATAGCATATGCAATATAAAGTCTATTTAGATGAATTTACTGTACACTCAGCGTCATTAATGTTGTCCAGTTTGTTGATGCAGTGCGGTCGGGTAAGAGAAAAGAGTGGACAGTGACTGTTTGAAGGACGTATGTACCAGGATAGGTGCGTGAAACGCAGCTAGCACTATGGTGCGAGCGAGACGCGAAAGCGTCATACGGTGCGTCCTTTTCGAACGCATGAGTGGGAGTGAGACGGCAATCCATGAGTCCCACTGAGTCGCACCTGGGAGCTTCCTTCCTTCCTTTCCTTATGGCTGTATCCCCAATGGGGGACATGTGCCAGTAACTGGTCCTAATAATCAAGGTTAGAAGTTCGACAATAGATGGCGATGTACCTTGCGAGACGGGCCTTATTCAACCCAGTGTGAGGGGACCTACAAAGTTTATACACCGAATCCGAACAGTGTTGGGCGAAATCCGTATAAATACTCACTTAAGTTTTCATATAAAAACCCATTGGTGAATGCCGCTGGAAGCTAGGCGCGAACCTCCAACCTTTCGGTCGTGAAACCGCTACCCTATCCACTGGGCTACGGCCGCCCCCCACCTGGGAGCTTGGTAGGACATTAGCGCTAGCTAGCCTGGTCGACAACGTAGGAGAAGAAAATGCCCCACCAAGCTCCCTATTGCGAATGAGGGGCCGTATTGCTGTCTCCCTTAAACTTGTGCTGTGCAACAAGGATGCGCCGAGCGACGCTCTGGCGTTTCGCTCGCACCGTAGTGCTCTCTGCGTTGCACGCACAGGCAGAGGCACGTGAGTAGGCACGATTCTCCCTATTTTCATGTGCTTTATTTGACAAATGGAAAACAATGAAGTCTCTAGCAAGGCGCACATGCCATTGCATAAAGTATTTGTTATAAAACTGCATATGCAATGTCTTGAACTACACATATTTTATTTCGCGTGTGGTTTGTTTAGGGCTGCATTATTTTTTAACTTCGCCCTCCCATGCGAGCCAAGCAACACCGGGTCGAAAAAAATTAAACAAAAAAGAAATGAAGAAAAAAAAGATGAATCGTTGCCAACGCGCGCAATGCATGTCTTCATACATGATGATCCATAGCTGGTGGAACTGAGCAGCCTCATTTGTTGCGATACGGACTCTCATGAAGACGTAAGAGAAAAATTGACAGCAATGGAAAAAAATCTCGTTTCATTCGCTTAACGCTTAACGCTTTTACATTTCTAACATAGATTCATTTCTCCATTTCATTTTTTGATTTAATGTGCCGTGGTCGCAGCGTGGTCTGATTAAAACAAAAAATGTTGATAACACTCGCACGTATGGCAGGCTGTTTCACTTTTTGATAGTTTAAATGTTATTCAGCCAAATAGAAAAGTAGTAAAAAATGTCCCAAAAATGGCACTTATTAATATCGGGTAAAAAAAATGAAAAGCGTAAAAAACCCACACAATTATTTTATACATACATGGTGTTCCGAAACTACCTGACTCGGTGGGTATGGCGGTGTTCGGAAGGCTTCACTGATCACGAAAATGACCTTCCTTTTGTCCGGAGGCTCTTAGTTTTTAAATGGGAGCAGGTCAAAGTTGACCAATCAGAACGAGGCGTCAAGAGAAACGTATGCACCTACGAACTCTGAGTTTTCTTCCCTCGCTTTTGTTTCTCGGTAGCTTGTTTCTTGTTTCCAATAGGCATGTCTTCGGCTGACGTCATCCTGCCCGAAGCCATCGAGAAACAAAAGCGAGGTAAGAAAACTCAGAGTTCGCAGGTGCCTACGTTTCTCTTGACGCCTCCCTCTGATTGGTTAACTTTGACCTGCTCCCATTTAAAAACTATGACCTTCCGGACAGAAAGAAGGTTATTTTCGTGATCAGTGAAGCCTCCCGAACACCGCCGTACCCACCGGGTCACGTAGTTTCGGAACACCCTGTATGTATGGTGAGATGAGACAAATAGTGTATCTGCTTAGAAATTGTTAGTTTCATACATTTTTGAGTAGCCTGATTCAATTTAGTAAATTTTTTTTATTCAAGCCTACGGAAAGATAATTGTATTTTTAATATCTCGAATTATCAGTATGTTCTGATGTAAAAAATAATTCAGAATTAAAATTATACCTCGACATAATTTTCTGATCATTCGATGTATTAAAAATGTTACCTTTACATATCCTCGAATGGTAAAAATTAAATGAAAAAAAAATCCCTAACCAGATACATTATTTGTTTCATCTCACTATAGAAAATAATTGGTTCATTTTTATATGCTCGTCATTTTATGCCCGAGATTTATAAGTGTATTTTCGTTTTTGGTAATTTTCCGTAATGCCTTCTTTATCCGTCTGAATATTATTTATGCTATTAAAACATGAAGCAGCGTAACATAAGTGTTTGTCACAGGCTCTCGGGAAGAAGAAACGTTCGCTGTTTGATGTACCAATTTACTGCATGTATACGATGTAATATAATACAATATTTGTAGACTAATATAATCATATATTTAATGCATGGTTAACTAGGTGAACCAATAAGCATAGTTGATAATTAAGAAAAAAAAAAAAAAAAATAGGGATGAGACGTGAGTTCCGAACTCGAGACTCTCGGACGTTAATTCAGCACCAAGCACGTACGCTACCGAGCCATTCTACTGTAAAAATTGGAAACTTTATATTTCTGTAGTTACCCACGTTCGAGGGTTTGTTTAAAGTTTTATTTGCTCACTCTATTATTTCTACAAAGCTTCGTATGGATATTAAGGGAATTAACATCGGCAAAATTTACTACCTCATTACTATGGTTTATGTAATATGCAGTAAGAAAGAGTAGATTCAAGTCTCTCTATTTGAATGTTCACCCGGTTTAAAATCGTGGATCTCGAGGAACGCACGAATTCATTCGACCAATCAAAAACGTGGAACTGCTTCGAGGGCTCTCCGCTAAGGTGGCGCGCCGAAACCAGAGAAAAATTGAGACCACCAAAAACAGGCTCATTGGCAATTTCCCTAAGACCCAACAGCTGGTCGAAATGATGGAGAGGTCTCTCTGCGCCCTTGGAGGCTTCCTTCGCTCAAGGGGCTTAGAAATAGAACCTACAAAAACCAAATGGATGATTTTTTCACGTAAACGTCGCATTCCTCAAGCAGACCTGAGATATCTAGGAGTGGATATATCACCTTCTTCTATGGTTAGATTTCTGGGTGTCATCCTTGACCCTAAATTACTCTGGAGTGGTCATATTAAGTACTGTAACGTGGCGTCTGCGGGACGGTCAGTTACATAAAAGCGTAGGCGCACGGAGACCCGTGCCACCGACGAAAGCCGCCGAGAGAATGCCGACGACGCCGAAGGTTCGTGGCGAGAGGGAGCCGGGGAGAGAAACCGGCAGCGCTGAGCCCGACGATCGGGCGCGCTCGGGTAGGATCGGCGCCGCCCAGAGACTGGTGGGCTATGAGCGCCGAAAACCGGAGAGCGGACCAGGGCGAGACACAACGCAGGAGTTCGGGTGAACTCGGGATTCTTCGGGAATCCTCGGGCCGGGGAGGGGCGAAAAGGGGGCCACTTAGTTTCAAACCGTGTAACAGGAACCAACGAGTGAAAAAGGGTGCAGATTTTTGGGGTTTTTGGTGTGTGGATTAGTGAAGGTGTGGTGCAGGACATTGGACTATTACGACTACTTGGCTTTTCCTTGGGATACGATTGCGAATTGACGGATCATTGACGACTACGGCGCTCTAACTGACACGATTTGGAGGAACCAGCCGACGGTGAGGAACCGGGGAAGCCGAGAGGAGGAAGTACACCGAAAGATCGGTACGTCCAGCCAGATTACTAATCCCGAGCGAAGCCGCGCGCCGGCAAGGGATGAAGTGCATCCGCCGGTGCAGCACGGCACGCGGAGTGGGGGGCTACGGGCCCGCCAGCGACTCACACGCGAGAAGATTGCAGCCCGGGGACATAGAAGACGCCTGCCGCGACCGCGTCCCTTATTGGAATTGTATCGAGCCGCGTTCGTAAGACCACCCGGTTGTACTCGTTTACCTAGGAGGAAATAAATGTAGATTGTTGAAATGAAAGCCCACCGTGTCGATCATTGCGGAAAGGCCGACCGATTCCTGTAGATACTCGCCGCCCTCACGTTCCCCTCTACCATGTTGGATTAGGAGCTAGCGGGAAGATCCGGTCGAGAGGACTCCCGGAGGTGATGCGCCGCGGATTAAAAATTAAAGGCCCGATGCGTCGGGCTGGTGCAAGGATGCACCTGGCGCCCAAGAGATCCGCGGAATGCCGCGTTGGAGTCAGAGATAGAACGTAGGCCAGGAAATACGTTACAGTACATTAAGGAAAGATGCGATGTTGGCACCAGAGTTCTAAAGGCGATTTCCTGCTCGACGTGGGGATCGCACCCGCTGACCATGCTATCCCTATATAAGGCATATAATAGATCGATTCTGGACTGGGGAACCATATGGGCTCGTGACGCTAGCAGTTCGCTTCTACTGAGCTTGGACAGGTCTCAGTTCGCAGCCTTGAGGTCCTGTCTGGGTTCTCTTGTTTCTACCCCGGTGGGTGCTCTGCTGGCTTTGGCCGGGGAGTTCCCTCTGGACATCAGAAGGGAATGGTTGGCATCCAAGTACCTGCTTAAAAAATCAGTTATTACTACGGATATTCTTTGCGACAAAATGACTAAATTATGTGCGGCGCTTACCGGAAGGAGTAGTAAAACCTCGTAGTAGGCACCTCTTTCCTTCTTCAGCCAATACATGGAAAGAAATTATTTCAGCGTCCGGGGGAATGCTAAAATTTAAAATGCCAGCGTGCTACATTGCACCATACGAATCGATGTTTCGCTCGATCTGGTACTTAGCTTTAGAAGAGATGGGAAAACCTGATGTGGTCACTCCTGTCGAAGACCACCAAAACTTCTTGACCCAAATTCTAAGGAGCTCAACGGTATGGTACACTGATAATTTCAGAAATCCTGAGTTAGCTCGCACTGGCGCTGCAATAGTAAAAATTGATTCATTGACAACTCAAAAGTTTAGACTCTTTGATCTCACCTCTATTCTGAGTGCTGAGATATGTGCCATCCTGGAAGCAATTAAAAAAATCCTTAAGGACGAATCGCCCAGAACCTCCTACGTGTTCACTGACTCCTTCAGGGCTCTGCAAGCAATAGGAGAAAATGGAGCCAACCAAAATGCCAACCCGATGGTGTTTCTAATAAGAATCAAGCTTCTTGAAGCATCTAGTAAGAACGTTCAAATCTTCTTAAGATTAGTTCCAGGGCACAAAGGGATCAAGGGTAATGTAATTGCTGATAGGGTAGCAAGGGCTGCCTTGGATTTAGCGATACCTGACTCTAGCCGAGTCACTCTGGGGGACTTGCTCCCCACATTATTCTGTAAGGCTAATGCTCAAGCAATGGAATACTTCAGAATATACGGTCAAACAAGGGGACGACGTTTTTTTTCAGAATCACTTTTCCATTACAGTGTCCCTTGGTTCGCAAAACTCCGTCTGAACAGACCCCAGATTACAATGATCAATAGAATGAGAACAGGACACACCTTTTTAGCTGCGCATTTGAATCGCATCAGGGCTGTTGAGTCGAGGCTCTGTGGATGTGGCATAGAAAATCAGGATCTAAATCACTGTATGTGGAACTGCTCCTTAGTAAGAACACAGTCATCTGCGTTGAGGGAAAGGCTGATTGAGAATCAGTGCTTCCCGCCATTCGACGTAAGAAATGTAGTTTTCTCATCTGAAGAAAAAATAATCATGGCAATCACTGACTTTTTTACCGAAACTAAAATCAAGAGACTCGGTCGAGTCTCGCGCCAAGTACAGGCAACCGGATGTACAGGGCACAGCTCGCCGAGACTCTTTACTTGAGTCAACTCTTATACCTGTGTTTGGAACGAAATATCTTATTAACCGCTATACATGAGAAAAAGTTATTGATACATTCACTATAGGAATTGAGGGTCCTGAATTGATTGCCACCACGTTCAATACGATTAGTATACGAGATCAGGGCGTATTGAGATGGCGAGCGAGATGATTTTATTTCAGTTCCGTCGTCGTCGTCGTCGTCGTCGTCGTCGTCGTCGTCGTCGTCGTCGTCGTCGTCGTCGTCGTCGTCGTCGTCGTCGTCGTCGTCGTCGTCGTCGTCGTCGTCGTCGTCGTCGTCGTCGTCGTCGTCGTCGTCGTCGTCGTCGTCGTCGTCGTCGTCGTCGTCGTCGTCGTCGTCGTCGTCGTCGTCGTCGTCGTCGTCGTCGTCGTCGTCGTCGTCGTCGTCGTCGTCGTCGTCGTCGTCGTCGTCGTCGTCGTCGTCGTCGTCGTCGTCGTCGTCGTCGTCGTCGTCGTCGTCGTCGTCGTCGTCGTCGTCGTCGTCGTCGTCGTCGTCGTCGTCGTCGTCGTCGTCGTCGTCGTCGTCGTCGTCGTCGTCGTCGTCGTCGTCGTCGTCGTCGTCGTCGTCGTCGTCGTCGTCGTCGTCGTCGTCGTCGTCGTCGTCGTCGTCGTCGTCGTCGTCGTCGTCGTCGTCGTCGTCGTCGTCGTCGTCGTCGTCGTCGTCGTCGTCGTCGTCGTCGTCGTCGTCGTCGTCGTCGTCGTCGTCGTCGTCGTCGTCGTCGTCGTCGTCGTCGTCGTCGTCGTCGTCGTCGTCGTCGTCGTCGTCGTCGTCGTCGTCGTCGTCGTCGTCGTCGTCGTCGTCGTCGTCGTCGTCGTCGTCGTCGTCGTCGTCGTCGTCGTCGTCGTCGTCGTCGTCGTCGTCGTCGTCGTCGTCGTCGTCGTCGTCGTCGTCGTCGTCGTCGTCGTCGTCGTCGTCGTCGTCGTCGTCGTCGTCGTCGTCGTCGTCGTCGTCGTCGTCGTCGTCGTCGTCGTCGTCGTCGTCGTCGTCGTCGTCGTCGTCGTCGTCGTCGTCGTCGTCGTCGTCGTCGTCGTCGTCGTCGTCGTCGTCGTCGTCGTCGTCGTCGTCGTCGTCGTCGTCGTCGTCGTCGTCGTCGTCGTCGTCGTCGTCGTCGTCGTCGTCGTCGTCGTCGTCGTCGTCGTCGTCGTCGTCGTCGTCGTCGTCGTCGTCGTCGTCGTCGTCGTCGTCGTCGTCGTCGTCGTCGTCGTCGTCGTCGTCGTCGTCGTCGTCGTCGTCGTCGTCGTCGTCGTCGTCGTCGTCGTCGTCGTCGTCGTCGTCGTCGCACGTCCATCGCATTTTTTACACGACAGATGGCGCTGACTGCTGTGCCTTCTTTACCTATTTCTACTCTGTATGGTGGTAGTAATTTACGAGTACACAACACAATCAGATACACTTTATAAGTGAAGCTACCGTTCATACCGAATTTCCAGTTAGTATAAGGCTGCTTTCACAACAGTATAGAATTATTCAGTTTTTAATAGCATTCATGTGTAGCGCGCGTATATGGGTGAATGTATACAGAGTGTATCAGCAGGAATGCACGTTTGAGATTTGCGGTGAAACGGTGCACAATTTTGAAAATCTGATGTCACAACCATTGAATATTTTTTGATTGCGCATCGAATGGGCATATTATTATTGTTCGCTCAACTTCCGGTCGCATATAAAAAAAATTATATTCGCCATTTCAAATGATATTGAAACACGTTAAATGCAAAAGTTGTAGAGCAAGAAAAAATAATAGAGATGAAAAAAAGATTCGGACGGATTGTACACATAATAAGAGAGATATTTGCGTCCGAATTTTTCTCATTTTTTGACAAATTTCTGATACTGGAGGAACGCCTTAACTTCGTGCAGCAGCTTCACGCCGAACTCACGATTCGCAATTGTTTTGAGGTAAGCGTTCAGTCAGACGCAAACCCGTACATGGTGGCTAAAACATACTACAATGCTATCTTTCATTACAAGTTAGAAGCCAAGCTATTCCTGCTGTAGATTTCCGTGATCTTGGAAGTAGGTTTTCGAGTCTTCGTCTTCCTGGAAGTGGATTTTCGAGCCTGCGTGTTCCTCGTCGTAGATTTTGGAGTCCTCGTGTTCCTCGTCGTAGATTTTGGAGTCCTCGTGTTCCTCGTTGTAGATTTTGGAGTCCTCGTGTTCCTCGTCGTAGATTTTGGAGTCCTCCTGTTCCTCGTTGTAGATTTTGGAGTCCTCGTGTTCCTCGTCGTAGATTTTGGAGTCCTCGTGTTCCTCGTCGTAGATTTTGGATCTTGTGAAAAATACGTCAACTTGAAAAAATGGTCTAGGAGAGAAATGCAAAAACACGTATCCCTTTTTTTCGTCCCAAGAACGAGTATACCAATTTGCAGCCTTTTGCGACTTCTGGTGTAAAAGTCAAAGAGCATTTGTTGACCCTGGATTTCGTCGAAATCGTCGATTTGGAAAACTATATCCATATGAACACGAAGACTCCAAAATCTACGACGAGGAACACGAGGACTCCAAAATCTACAACCAGGAACACGAGGACTCCAAAATCTACAACGAGGAACACGAGGACTCCAAAATCTACGACGAGGAACACGCAGGCTCGAAAATCCACTTCCAGGAAGACGAAGACTCGAAAACCTACTTCCAGGATCACGGAAATCTACAGCAGGAATAGTTTGGCTTCTAACTTGTAATGAAAGATAGCATTGTAGTATGTTTTAGCCACCTTGTACGGGTTTGCGTCTGACTGAACGCTTACCTCAAAACAATTGCGAATCGTGAGTTCGGCGTGAAGCTGCTGTACGAAGCTAAGGCGTTCTTCCAGTATCAGAAATTTGTCAAAAAATGAGAAAAATTCGGACGCAAATATCTCTCTTATTATGTGCGCAATCCGTCCGAATTTTTTTTTCATCTGTATTATTTTTTCTTGCTCTACAACTTTTGCATTTAACTTGTTTCAATATCGTTTGAAATGGCGAAGATAATTTTTTTTATTTGCGACCGGAAGTTGAGCGAACAATAATAATATGCCCATTCGATGCGCAATCAAAAAATATTCAATGATTGTGACATCAGATTTTCAAAATTGTGCACCGTTTCACCGCAAATCTCAAACGTGCATTCCTGCTGATACACTCTGTATGTGTGCTTCGGCATAGTTCCTCGTATTTTAGGTGACAGTTTGTCCAACTGTTCTGCTTCGTAGTTTTCTGTATCTAGATGGCGGACGTGGGAGTCCAGGGTGTCCAGGTATTCCCCTTCGCAGATTTCTGTATCTAGGTGTCGGATGTGGAAGTCCAGGGTGTCCAGACATTCCGCTTCGTAGTTTTTTGTATCTAGGTGGCGGACGTGGAGGTTCAGGGTGTCCAGGTATTCCGCTTCGTAGTTTTTTGTATCTAGGTGTCGGATGTGGAAGTCCAAGGTGTCCAGGTATTCCGCTTCGTAGTTTTCTGTATCTAGGTGTCGGACGTGGAAGTTCAGGGTGTCCAGGTATTCGTTTCGTAGTTTTCTGTATCTAGGTGTCGGATGTGGAAGTTCAGGGTGTCCAGGTATTCCGCTCGCTAGTTTCTTGTATCTAGGTACTAGATGTGGAAGTCCAGGGTGTCCAGGTATTCCGCTTCGTAGTTTCCTGCATCTAGGTGTCAGACGTGGAAGTCCAGGGTGTCTAGGTATTCCACTTCGTAGTTTTCAGCATCTAGGAGTCAGACGTGGAAGTTCAGGTTGTTCATAGGTTCCGCTCCGTAGTTTCCTGTGTCCAGGTGTTGGATGTGGAAGTCCAGGGTACCCAGGTATTCCGCTACGTAGGTTTCTGTATCTAGGTGTCGGATGTGGAAGTCCAGGTATTTCGCATCGTAGTTTTCTGTATCTAGGTGTCAGACGTGGAAGTCCAGGGTGTCTAGGTATTCCACTTCGTAGTTTCCTGCATCTAGGAGTCAGACGTGGAAGTTCAGGTTCTTCATAGGTTCCGCTCCGTAGTTTCCTGTGTCCAGGTGTTGGATGTGGAAGTCCAAGGTACCCAGGTATTCCGCTACGTAGGTTTCTGTATCTAGGTGTCGGATGTGGAAATCCAGGGTGTCCAGGTATTTCGCATCGTAGTTTCCTGTGTCCAGGTGTTGGATGTGGAAGTCCAGGGTACCCAGGTATTCCGCTACGTAGTTTTCTGTATGTAGGTGTCGGATTTGAAATTTCAGGGTGTCCAGGTTTTCCACTCCGTAGTTTCCTGCATCTAGGTGTCAGACGTGGAAGTCCAGGGTGTCTAGGTATTCCACTTCGTAGTTTTCAGCATCTAGGAGTCAGACGTGGAAGTTCAGGTTGTTCATAGGTTCCGCTCCGTAGTTTCCTGTGTCCAGGTGTTGGATGTGAAAGTCCAGGGTACCCAGGTATTCCGCTACGTAGGTTTCTGTATCTAGGTGTCGGATGTGGAAGTCCAGGGTGTCCAGGTATTTCGCATCGTAGTTTTCTGTATCTAGGTGTCGGATGTGGAAGTTCAGGGTGTCCAGGTATTCCGCTTCGTAGTTTCCTGCATCTAGGTGTCAGACGTGGAAGTCCAGGGTGTCTAGGTATTCCACTTCGTAGTTTCCTGCATCTAGGAGTCAGACGTGGAAGTTCAGGTTCTTCATAGGTTCCGCTCCGTAGTTTCCTGTGTCCAGGTGTTGGATGTGGAAGTCCAGGGTACCCAGGTATTCCGCTACGTAGGTTTCTGTATCTAGGTGTCGGATGTGGAAGTCCAGGGTGTCCAGGTATTTCGCATCGTAGTTTCCTGTGTCCAGGTGTTGGATGTGGAAGTCCAGGGTACCCAGGTATTCCGCTACGTATTTTTCTGTATGTAGGTGTCGGATTTGAAATTTCAGGCTGTCCAGGTGTTCCACTCCGTAGTTTTCTGTATCTAGGTGTCGGATGTCGAAGTCCAGGGTGTCCAGGTATTCCGCTATGTAGTTTTCTGTATCTAGGTGTCAGACGTGGAAGTCCAGGGTGTCTAGGTATTCCACTTCGTAGTTTCCTGCATCTAGGAGTCAGACGTGGAAGTTCAGGTTCTTCATAGGTTCCGCTCCGTAGTTTCCTGTGTCCAGGTGTTGGATGTGGAAGTCCAGGGTACCCAGGTATTCCGCTACGTAGGTTTCTGTATCTAGGTGTCGGATGTGGAAGTCCAGGGTGTCCAGGTATTTCGCATCGTAGTTTCCTGTGTCCAGGTGTTGGATGTGGAAGTCCAGGGTACCCAGGTATTCCGCTACGTAGTTTTCTGTATGTAGGTGTCGGATTTGAAATTTCAGGCTGTCCAGGTGTTCCACTCCGTAGTTTTCTGTATCTAGGTGTCGGATGTCGAAGTCCAGGGTGTCCAGGTATTCCGCTATGTAGTTTTCTGTATCTAGGTGTCGGATGTGAAAGTTCAGGGGTCCAGGTGTTCCGCTCGGTAGTTTCTTGTATCTAGGTGTCGGACGTAGAAGTCCAGAAAAGTGTGCAACAAGAGTAGTTACAGGCCACTCTGGAGAGTCATAACAAATCCCCCACCACTGTCCCCTATGAGTCATGGAGCGCGCCGTGCTGTGTCCCCCGCACCGCACTACGGCGACACCCCCTCGCCCATGTGGGCAGCTCTCCCCACCACCAACCTATGCAGAGTTCCCCCACTACGCTGCCCCGGTCCTAAGGCCCAAAACTCAGTAGCTGCGGTGTTGTATGTCCCCAGGGGCATATCGCGGTCGGTAACTATGCACTGACCACCGGTCGGTAACTTTTTTAATTACCCTAAGGAGATAAGTGTACCCGCGGTAAAATAGAACACCGTATTTTGTAAGGCCCGTTATGTATATTATAAAGCTGTAGCGCGTGATACATTTTCGATTATTACCGCATTGTTGACGCGAGTCTGCTTAAAGTCGTAAAAACGTATTCTGATTAATTGGTAAGGCCTGGTCCCCCCGATTCCCAAGACGCGTGACTTTAAGAATGTTATGCTCAAGACATTCTCCGAACAATGATGTAATCAGGGTTCAGGTCGTCTTTGAAGAATGTCTTTATCTCAGTGAAAATCCCTGCAGGTGTGCGGTAGCGTCGAATAACAACGTACAGTGGAATACGCTTAATGCTTTATAAATTATTGAGAAGATATGGTGAGATGGAGGTGCAGGAAACAAACAAAAAACAGATTTTTTTTTAAATAAAAATATATTATGCAAGAAACATGAAGCCTACAGTTTTTTATTAAGAAAATAAGCCTTATGCATGGCTGTTCTGGTCCTCCATGGTGCTCCGCACGAAGGAAAGGTACTCGTGGTTATACAGGGACAGCAGCTCCAACAATAGTTGATTAAGCGTCGGTGACCACAGGCCTTTCTTCTCTCGAACCAGCCGAAGATCGCCCAATATGTTGTCCCTGGAGGAGGCGTCATCTCCGCGACGGTCGAGTTCCGCAATCAGCGTGTCTTTACAGTTGTTAGCACTGGTGGTAATCTCGCGTAGCCCGGTTATTTGCAAGGATACGCAGCGTAAGACCCTCTGGAGATTGAGGTAGGACACCCTCTTCATCACAACCGTAGGTGTGTATGTCCTAGCTCTTTTAACACCTGAGCCATCGTTGTCCGTAGACACTGGGATTGCCGGCTTGATAATAATTTCCCGCTCACCGTATGAGTACGTGAAGACTAGCTCATGAGTGGTCATGAGAATAGGACTGTTAAAAGCCTCGGGTACCTCCTTGATGTTATCCTCGGCGGTGAAGAACTTGTCGATGACGGGGAAGTGGTCGGTGATGATGGACCATTCGGTAGGTTCAAACTCCACGCCGGAATAATCTTGATTAACGATGCGTATTACAGGTGATAAGCTTCGCGAACGATTTAGAGAGAGGCCGGTGATCACTTGCTTCGAAAACGATCGGTTTAGACCGTACACAGCGGGCAGCAGTACTTGCTTCTTGTACATGATTGTAGTAAATGGTATTATACGATCGGTACGAGGGTCTGAGCAGTACTGTCTAAGGCAATATCTAAAAAGCAGGTCATCGAAATATTGGCGAACATGTCCCCCACCACCGCCACCATAGCCACACCCCGTTTTCATAGGATGCAGCGAACAAAGAGCCTATGGCCGTGATACTGTTGATATCGCAGAATGTATCAAAGATGACGAAATGCTGATATCCTATAGCGAGTGATTCACGTGAATCACTGTACTGCTGGGTGCATCTGCATCAGCGTTAAGATGATCCTGTGAAAAAGAAAACACGCAGCTGGGGCACGCGCGAGCAGGCAGCGATGTACAGTCTAAGAAAAGCAGTAGAATCATTACAGTGAAAAATTTACCGACAGCCACCGTAGAAAAAGAAATGGCTGCGAAACACTGCTGCAGGATGACCGTGGCGAAAAAGATATCGGCGTACAGCTTATCGGTGGTGATATCGACGAGTTCGATGCTGTAAAAGATTGGTATGATCTTTTGGTACCAGTCGATTGTAATTGATAAATATAAATAAAGTAAAAAAAAATACCTATGTACACAGCGTAGTATGATTCGCATCTCTAACCCTACACTACGACGACGAGATGCTGATGCCACCTCGAACGGTGTGCGTCAGCAGATCGCTGCAGCTTCCGACGCAACACCTCTATACAGGGTTTTTTATCCGTATTATGGATACGTAATATTTCGTGATCGGGGAACGAGCGATCAATAATATGTAATTCATTTTTACGATTAAAACGCTTCTATCCGATTGTTGACGAATAACGATTCTATAAGAAAGTCGTGCCATTTTTTGCTGATTCCGATGTATAGCATGGTATTGTTTTGAAATTAATATCGCCGTGTCTGTAAGATGTCCGCGGACTGAACGTACCCTGTTTTAGTTCGTATCACGACGTCTTGGCGGATAGTCTGATAACTTGTATCAACCACCAGCTCTAAGCAAAGAAAAAAAAATGTCATATTTGGGGAATATTCGCGATTGTATCCTCGATTTGGTCAGGACACGCCGCTTGAATACCCCTAGAAACCCGAGATTATTTTCACCGGGGTGGTGTTTCGAGTTAAGATATTTCGGTTTTCGCACGTTAACGCGTAGATTAAAAAGTGTGTTTGCCCATTGTTCTCTGCGTGTGCTAGCGAGGGGTCATGAAAGAGGATACTTCAAGAACGATCCGTACATACTCTCGCTAGCCGCAGAGTGTATCAACAAACGCGGAGTGCGCGATAGCCACATCACCAGGGCTATTATAACCGATCATCGGTTTCACGAAGGTATGTATCTGTCGCTTGCCAGCAATAGCACCTACACAAATTGCCTTTTTTTAAAAAAAAAAAAATAAATCAATTTTACAAGAATTGACGCGCTTTCATCACGAAGTCGTCCCCGAGGAGGAGGAGCAGTTGCTCCTAGGGTACCTCGATCGTGTAGAGGAGGTTTACTCGGAGCCCCGCACCAGCACGGAGACAGTGATGCAACGTGCTAACGGTAAAACATACTTTTTAAAAAAAAAAGATTACGGCTAATTTACGTTTTATTTTAAAAAAAAGTGGCAGGTCCATCGACAGCGCTGGACATACAGGCGATGGAGGAAGAAGAAGAGGACGAAGAACCGTTCCACGATACGTGGGGTATGCATTAAACAGCATCGGAGACAAACAGTATGAGCCGAATACTCTTTCTTTTGTGTTTAATAATAACAAAAAAATAATAAAAAACTCTTTTTCCAAACGCTAGATGCGGGCGCGCAATATCAGATCGGCGGGGGACCCCTTCGGACCCCCTTCTTCGGCCGCAGATTGATGACAACGAAGACGCCGACAACGAGGGAGTGAGCGATAACGACGTGTTACCACCAGGGCATAGGTTTACCGTACAAGCCGAAACGACGCGTCGCATAAATCGGTTCCGATTAGACGGTCGCGAAATAACAATGGCTATCCGGAGGCCGCCCGAAGACCCTGATACAAATACGATATCATGGTTACACGGGGCAGTCAGAGATATACACGCGTACCTCACAAGCTCGTGTACCGCGCGGGACTATATAGGTCTAACGATCAAATCCGACAGTTTTGCGTGTGGGGAAGCATGGGTGTCGTACAGACCGGCTCGAGAACTTCTCGAAAACGATGTGTGGGGTGTGATATCGTCCGTCGCACAAAGCGCCCAGGCATTCCAGATAGATAGGTCTTTTGTCATCGAGTCGTGTATAGTCGAAGTACCGCGGGGTACGGGGCGCGTGCAATTAGCGCACGAATTTGTAAATAAACAATCTATACTGACCATAGCGAATAGCGATAACCTCTGTCTACCTAGATCGCTCGCTGCGGCGATGGTGCACGCTGAACGTGGGGAGGTGCGCTCTGGGGCGTTGCATGAGCGATGGAACGCGGTACGGTGTCAACGGGGTAAATTACAAAAACAATTAGCTCTCGAGCTTGTGACAAGCGCCCGTGTAGACATATCGCCTGATGGTTGCGGTATTCCGGAAATTGATAAATTTCAAAGGCACCTTGCTCAGGATGGTATAGCCATTGTTGTTTACGAGTTTGACAATATAGGCAGCGGCGAGAAACCACTGTACGACGGATCGCAGATAGTCGATAACGCGTACGGTTCAGGGAAACCACGGCAAACGCTCCGCATTCTGTATTATAATAATTCGCAGCATTATCAACCTATTTTAAATATGCGGGGTGCGGTCGGTAGTCGTGGTTTTTGCATACCCTGTAACAAATCTTACACGTACGAGGCAGAGCATAAGTGCTCCCACAAATGCGCTAGATGTTTCGGAAAACCGCCCTGCGATTCGGCTCTCCCCACATTGTATTGTCGCGAGTGCCATAGGTACTTTTTTGGTCAACGCTGTTTTGATAATCACATAAATACGCTGATTAGTAAACAGAAGGGCAGAGAAAAGAGCGTGTGTCAGGCCATTCGCAGCTGTCCGCAGTGTCTTAGACCTCTTCAAGGAACCTCTCGTAAGCACTCTTGCGATAAGGTGTATTGCAGCGTCTGCAAGAGTGTTAATGACGTTGGACATCGGTGTTACGTCAGACCGGTAAAAAAGGCGCCCGTGGAAAAAAATATTCTGTACATCTTCTACGATTTTGAAACACAGCAGATACAGAAGCTGCCCGGTGACGACGCGGTGCGTATCCACACACCAAACTTGTGCGTCGTTCAGCAAGTGTGTACAGCATGCATAAATGATACAGATCTCGCGAGGGTATGCCCGTCTTGCGGTGTACACGAGTAGATCTTCGAAGAGGATCCCGTAAGGCAGTTTGTAGATTTCGCGTGCGATCCTAAAAGAAAATCGTTTCAGAGAGTGATCTGCGTGGCGCATAATGCCAAGGGTTTCGACGTGCAGTTTGTACTACGGTACATCGTGAAGCGTAGAAGAAAAAGCCTAAAGCCGCCGATGCTGCTACTCAGCGGTACGAGCATCATAATGATGAAGACGGGGCGTGTAACATTCATAGACAGTCTTAATTATTTTCATATGCCGCTGAGCGCCCTACCGAAAGCCTTCGGCCTCGGGGATGCGGTCGGTTTGAAACAAAAGGGTGTCTTCCCGCATCTGTTCAACACACCTGAGAATCAGCATTATATCGGTCCGTTACCAGCGCTCGAGTTTTATTCGCCCGATACGATGTCGCCGGCTCAGCGTAATCAGTTTTTAGCATGGTACAACGAGGAGTGCTCTGCGGGATACGTGTTTAACTTTCGAACCGAGTTTATAGATTACTGTAGATCAGACGTTACCATTCTCAGGCAGGCTTGCGTTTCTTTCCGCGAAATGTTTCTTCAGCATGGCAGCGTTTGCCCTTTCTCGGAGAGCACAACCATAGCCTCGGCGTGTTCGAGAGTTTTTCGGAAAAACTTTTTGCGGGACGAACAGATAGCTATTTTACCACCGGGCGGGTACCGATACGGTGACAAACAATCGCGTAAGGCTGTCTTATGGCTTCTTTCGCTGGAGCATCGTTTGGGCTGTGCCATAGTTCACGCAGGGCGCACTCGGGAGTATCGTCTACCGGATGGTACACCCGTCGACGGTTACTACCTGGACGCCACCACAGGTTCGCGACACGTATTCCAGTTTCAGGGTTGTTTCTGGCACGGTTGCCCAAAATGCTATCGTATAAACAGAGATAGTCATTTACACACGGGTGGATCCATGGACGCGCGCTTCGAGAGAACGCAGGCTACGAGCGATAAGATTCGGTATTTAGGTTACGAGCTGACGGAAATTTGGGAGTGCGAATTCGACCGCTGGATAAAAGATTCTGAACAGGCCGCTTTATATAGATCGCTGAATGAGAACCCGCTGGTATCGCAAGCACCGCTCGAACCCCGCGATGCTTTCTTCGGTGGCCGTACAGGAAATACCGTCAGTTTTTACGAAGTCGAGGGGTCTGAGAGGATACATTACGTAGATGTGTGCTCGCTCTACCCCTTCATTTCGAAAACGGGGAAATTCCCTGTAGGTCACCCTACGGTGTACGTGGGCGATGACTGTCGTGAATTAACGGGTGATCGCAACAACATCGATAACGTGGAGGGTTTGATTATGTGTGTGGTGTTACCACCGCGAGATCTGTATCATCCCGTGTTACCGGTACGCATGCACGGTAAACTGCTCTTCGCCTTGTGTCGTTCCTGTGCAGAGGCCATGCTACAGGGGTCGTGTCCTCACGAGAATCCCGCGGATAGAGTATTCGAAGGGACCTGGGTCGTGGACGAGGTCAAGCGCGCCGTACGTAAGGGGTATGAAATAACGCTGATACACGAAATATGGCAGTATGAGATTACCCAGTACGATCCGACGACACGGACGGGCGGTCACTTTGCCGATTACATAAACACGTTCCTAAAGATTAAGCAGGAAGCTAGCGGCTGGCCGCGCGAGTGTTGCGACGACGACGAGGCCAAAAAACTGTATATAGAGGAGTACGATCGGGTCGAGGGTATTCGTCTGGACCCTGGAAATATAAAATCAAATCCCGGTCTGCGGTCAGTCGCAAAATTATGTTTGAATTCCTTTTGGGGCAAGTTTGGGCAACGCGAAAATCTGCCAAAGACGGAAATTGTAACGACTCGTCAAAAGCTCGTGAGTCTGCTTACGGGTCCGGAGGTCGAGATTACAGGTATTATGCCCGTATATGACGAGCTGCTTTACGTCTGTACGCGTAGTACGAACGACGCGTTGATACCCACGGCATACACAAACGTTGTTATAGCTGCGTATACCACGGCTCAGGCGCGTCTGAAATTGTACGACTATCTCGAGAAATTGGATCGGCGTGTACTATATTACGACACCGACTCGTGTATATACGTATCAGGTGGTCGTCACGCCGATAACGCCAACGAGCCACCGCTCGGCAGTCTTTTGGACGATTTAACGGATGAGCTGGAGTCGTACGGTCTCGGGTCTTATCACGTCTTTTCATATCACTATATCACGTCTTTTGTCTCGGGAGGCCCGAAATTTTATGCGTACCGAGTGCATAAGCCAGACGGTTCTTACGCTGAGGTCTGTAAGGTCAAAGGTATCACGATCGACTACGCGACGAGTCTGGCCATTAATTACAACTGGATACGTTCTTATGTAACGGGAGAGACCAGCGAGCCTGTCGTTTTACACTATGACGCGATACGGCGTACACCGTTTCACGACGTAGTGACGCGTCTGGAATCAAAAACGTGTAAGCCGACAGAGCTTCAAAAGCGGCGACGCGACGGTCGTTTCGGCTCTTTGCCCTACGGATTTATGTAATTAATATTACAAACAAAACCTGTATAAATGTATATACATCGCCTGTACAATAATAATAATAAAAACATATTTATTTGAAAAAAAAACCTCTTTATCGATCTATTCCCGAAGACTCCATCAACCCGATCATGTTATTTATTTTTTCAGCGACGCTTCGGACATGCTAGCCGTGCACTATGGCTAGCTATGCGGTTGACACACATACATGCCGACTATTAGCTCACAGGTGCACGATGAGCTCACCCGGACGAGGGGCTAGCAACGTCACCGATAAGAGCAAGCAGGCGCGCGCGACGTCACGAGCCTCACGCGTGTCGCGCGCCCGCCGCGGCCGGGGTCCCGCGATGGAAGGGGGAGTGTATAAAATCCAGCAGTCTCTTTAACAGTATATTCGTCAAGGACACCACCAAATAGCCTCATTTGGCACAATGGACACGCGGTGGAAGCACCCCTGGACGTCGATGGTCTGTGGGCCAACGGGGTGCGGGAAGACGTTTTTCGTAAAGAAATTCCTACGGTTCATCGAGGACATGAGCGACGTGCGATTCGCGCGCGTTCTCTTTTACTATGCAGAGTGGCAGGAGGGGTACAGGGAGTACGGGAGCACTATAGAGTTTCACGAGGGACTGCCGCAAAACACCGATTACGTCAACGATCCACGCCCGAAACTCGTCATTATCGACGATCTCATGAGGGAATCGTCCAATAACAAGGTGGTCGACCTTTTTACCAAAGGCAGCCATCATAAGAACATCAGCGTTATCTTCATTACGCAGAATCTCTTTCATCAGGGGCCCGGGCAGCGCGATATCTCGTTGAACGCCAACTACATCGTTGTGTTTAAAAATCCGCGCGACTGAGCGCAGATACAGCATCTGGCGAGACAGGTGTTTCCCGAAAATCCACGCTTCGTGCAGGAAGTTTACCGCGATGCCACCGCCGAACCGCACGGTTATTTACTACTCGATTTGAAGCAATCAACGCCCGATAACTGCCGCTTTCGCACGAGCGTGTTTCCTTCGGACCCGTTCCATTACGTGTACGTATAAAGGGTGGGTACGCCGATCGAGACGTACCAGTCATTCGGTTGTAATGGTATCCAGCGCACGCTGCTCTATAGGGCGGAAGCACGCCACAGTGTTGAAGGCTATTTGCCACCTGGACAGCAAACAACGCAGCGCCTTGTTACGAGCGGCCGACCCACGCCTCGTCAACTGTATATGCGAATGCGCTCTGAATATCCTTCGCGGTAACGTACCTCTCAAACCGACTCAGAAACGGCGCTTACGGAAACACGCACCGCTGCTGAGACATTTATCCAGACCGGGTTCAGCAGTCAAAACTAGAAAGCGCCTTATCGTTCAGAGCGGCGGTTTTCTACCTCTTCTGCTAGCACCCATACTGGGCACCGTCATATCAAAACTCATAGGGGGAAGCGGATAGGATATACGCCGCGCAGAGCGAGATGGAGCATGCAAAAAAGATGGTACTCATCCCTCATGAGAGCGTGAATACCGTGCACCAGCAGTACCACCGTGCAGCGCCTCATACGCATCAGCACAGTCAGGAGGGCATTGACACCGTTAACACCGTACAAACCCCTGGGACCCCCTTAAGCAGATTAGACGCGTCGATGAAGGAGATCCTACACTCGCCGAATTTCATTGACGAGCGCGAAAAGTGGAAGATGTACAATCAGGTGCTGCAGCGTTATCTACACTTTATCGAGAACCTGCGCAATAACGTCGACGAGGATATGCGCACCGATAGCGATAACAAGAAAAAAAATAACAATTCTGCGGAGGATAACGCCCGGAACCAGACCACCGATGCTGACGACGACGACATCATTGCCAGTGTACCCCAAAAGTACAGGACTAAGGCGCGGCTCTTACTAGGCAGACTGCGTGGCGCTGGCTCACCACACATTTCGTGGAGTAAGCAGGGCGTTACGCGTATCGGTGGAACCGTCGTGCAGGACGCCAACATCGTTGATTTAATCAATGACGCTATGCGTGAGAGAAAAACGGCGAGACCGGCGGGGAGTCGGCAGTTTCCGCGGTTCCTCCGTACTGCTGGTATACCGCGCGAATTTATTGGCAATCAGCGTCTATGGAAGGAGGGGAGCAACACGACGCCTCTCAGTAATCAGCCACGGCGTCGTGTATCAATCGTACCGCGCCCAATCGACACGACTCAGAGCTCGTCCACGGAGGAGGAGGAATTTGGCGAGGCGTTTCAGGAAGTGTTTAGAGACTCCGGGGAAGCAGAAGAGGTCGTGGGGAAAAGACATACACGATCCGTGTCGGCTAGTACAGCCAACGATACCGAGAAAAAGAAAAGATTAGAATGGTTAAGGCTGCCGTGAAACAGAAGAAGAAGAAGAAGGCGGGTGATGACAGCCTTCTGAGGCGTCTTTATTACACACCAGCAGAGCCGTCTTCGTACGCCGGTATCGGTAACCTCGAGCGAGCGGTTAAGGGTAGGGTAAAGCGAGATTCCGTCGTACATTGGTTAGAGGCGCAAGACGCGTATACGCTACATAAGCCCGTACGTCGTACGTTTCAGCGCCGCTCTTACACCGTCAGCAATATCGACGATGTTTGGGAGGCCGATCTTGTGGACCTTCGCTCCTTGAAGGAGTACAACGATGGTTACACGTATATTCTTGTAATAATCGATGTACTCAGCAAATAAGCCTGGGTCGAGCCTTTACGCGATAAGTCCGGTGCAACAGTAGCAGCGGCATTCCGGAGGGTTTTGAAACGTAGTAAGAATAGGATACCCGTGTACCTACAGACAGACAAAGGTAAAGAGTTTACCAATGGCGTACTGCAGCGTCTGCTCGAGGAGCTCGGCATAGGATTCCGCGTAGCGCGCAGCCCCGACGTAAAGGCAGCTGTCGTCGAACGCTACAACCGTACTCTGAAGGAGCGTATGTGGCGTTACTTTACACATAGAAACACGCGGCGGTACATAGATATTCTTCAGAGCCTCGTGGAATCGTACAACAGGACACGTCACTCTGCGATAAGAATGCGTCCAGTCGACGTAACCATGTATAATGCCGCTACGGCCCGTATGAACCTGTCCATGCGATATGCCACAGCGAGCCCGCGTACCCCTAAATACGGTGTCGGTGATCTGGTACGCATCAGTAGCGCTAGGAACCCTTTCGCGAAAGGTTACGAGGGGGGTTGGACTCGAGAGATTTTTAAAATCGTACGCCTAGGTACAACGAGAGAACCACCCGTCTACATCATAGAAGATCTAGCCGGCGAGGAGATTGACGGTATTTTTTACGAGGAGGAGCTCGTTCGTGTTCGCAAGGACCTCGCAAAGGACACGTTTCTCGTCGATCGTGTGATAAAACGAAGCGGCCGTGGGAAAGCCCAAAAAGTACTGGTCAGCTGGGTCGGTTACCCCGAGAAATTTAATTCGTGGATACCGGCATCCCACTTAAAGAACAATGAAGGACCAATTTTATCTCGTTCTGCCCAGTAACAGCAGTATGTCGTACTATCCCGAAAATAAAACTACCAGTTTTACCACGCATCTACCGCATCAGATCGATTTACACGGGGCAGGGCTGTTGCTCTGGTCGAAATACAGATCCCTATGACCTTTCTTCACGTGCCCGCAGCGCTAAAAGACTGGGATCACGTGGGCGTGGTCACCACCCGCTCCAAACCGCGGAAGAACCACAAAGAACCGATAGTGGGTCTTATGATGACGGGTTCTAACGTGGCGCACGGTGTTTACGATGACGTAAAGACACTCGTTGACGAAATAAACGCTACCAGAGCTATGAAGGGCCGTCTGCAATTAGAGCTCTGTAGAGGCGGTTACGCTAGCGTATCGCTCGTCTCTACCGATAACGATCTAGACGACCCACACGAACTGAGACTCTGCCGCTCTCTGGCACGCATCCTAGGTTTTCCCGAATCGGTCGTGGTATCGAAAGCACAGCCCGTTGTGATGGCTGATCAGCCGGTTAGCCTGATCAACGCCCTACCTAAGATGCTTTTTGTTTACACCGATGTCTGCGAGCCGTATATCACCGGAGACGTCCAAACACCCTTGCTTCGTGTGGTTCCCCTGCAAACGGATAACAAATACGCTTACGCAGCCATGAAAGTGCTCTCGTTTTCACCGTTAAAGTATATACCGCACGACTTTTCAAACGATCGACATCGATATAAGAGATCAACTAGGCGAACCTATACCATTCGAATCAGGGACGCTCTCCGTAACACTACACTTTTAGCGGCTAGACTGATGGCTCATTACACCGACTACTACGAGTCGCAGATCGGTGGGGGATATTCCACGAAATTTCGGGTATTCGCGGGGTCGCCTTATCAGCGAGGACATGGTATTGGTAGCTTTCTCGGTGGTCTGTTTCGGCGTGTGTTACCTTTGCTATCGAGAGGAGCCCGAGCCGTCGGTAAGGAGGCGGTGCGCGCGGGCATGAATATCTTGACGGACGTCAGCGAGCGCGGCGCTCCGCTGAAACAGGCGTTTCGCACCAGGGCCACCGAATCGGGTATGAATCTTAAACGTAAGGCGGAGGCGAAAATTGACGAGCTCATGAAAGGATCGGGCTATAAAGCTGTAAAACGACCACGCGGCACCCACTCTATCATCGGCGTCGCTGGAAGGAGCATCGCCTCAAGAACTGCTAACAAGCGTAAGAGACGTACGGGGAAGAAGGCTGCTCCGCGTCGAAAAAAAAAGTAGTAAAAAAAATAAAGTCGAAAACCAAGAAACCCAAAAATCGTCGTAGGATCGCTAGTAAGAAAGTAAAGCGGAGTGTGCTGGATATCTTCTCCTAAACGCTACCTCTATCATGGCCTTTCTACACGCACACTCCTGCGAGTGTATGAAATCGGAGCTCGAGCTCTTTACACTGCCACCGACACAGACCACTATAGAGAGCGCTCAGTGGGTACACTACAAGCCCATCTCATCGCTGACCGATGACTCGCCCATTGAATTTGTCGTGCCGGGTAACGGCGACGAGTACCTCGATATAGCACACACCATGCTGAGTTTACGCGTACAGCTACGATCCAAGGATGCGTTAGCCCCTGACGCTCTGAGCAAAGCAGCCCCTGTTAACAATCTGCTACACTCACTGTTCAATCAGGTGGACGTGTTTCTTAATCAGAAACTCGTATCACCGCCTAATAACGCGTACGCTTACAGAGCCTACATAGAGACGTGTGTTGTTTGATATAACACAAATACATTTTTTCTTTTTTATAACATGAATAACAATTCAAATTTTATTATATATATATATATCTCTTAGAAATTTCGATAAACAATGAAAATGTAAAACTACCAATAAAAGAAAATTGAAATGAGCGTTAATGTAAAATACACTTCTTCATACACATCACATTCATCCCACATTCATATAGTTATATACAATAGATAATTAAAATAATACACCGGACGACCGACTTATATTTATACGATTGCTTGGTTTTGTCACTTTTGAAGATAAAATAGATTTAATAATTCTCACGCTTAAGGTTGTGATATTTTGATATTCCTTTGGTTTTGTCCTTTTGTTCGATCTTTCCTCCTTTAGTCTGATGGGGAACGTTCAACGTAACGCGATCGCTTGGCATCCAGGTGATGCGACAATGGATCCGATTATTTTTATTGTTAAGATATTAAGGATGGTTATTTGTCCTTTCTCGCCTTTATCACTAGAGCAGTTTACTTGAGCGTGTTTCCTGTCGGCCGTCCAAAAGCGAAAAGGGACGATCGACAGGCTGCTTTACACAGGTTTATTAAATTAAGGAGTGGGGATCTTACTGATTTTAAAGTGACATCTATTAGTAGCGCTAAGCAATCACATATGTGTACGGTCGGTAATGTATACGTTACATTTTCCCCCTCAAATTAAGTAATAATTCCTTAATTTGATACCGCGATATAAAAATAATAAATTAGGGATTTTATGATATTATTTATAAGGTAACTACTCAATCTTGTTATCGCATATACAAATGTAAGAGTCCTTAACTAAACGCATTAACAGAACGATATTGTCATATACAAAAGTGTACGTAGTCCTTAATTAGGCGCAATCATATACGATATTGTCATATACAAAAATGTACATAGTCCTTAATTAGGCGCAATCATACAACGATATTGTCATATACAATCATTAATATACTAGGATGATATAGAGTCACATGTAGATGTAGCGAAGTTGACAAAGAGTAGAAATAACACATTGAATTTAACTAGATAGTAAAAACAAAGGTAATTTATGGCTGATGATATTTTTTTAAGTTGAATCTATTATATGTGCCGATGACTTTGGTTGAATCTATGATATCAGTGAGGACATATGCATTCTTTCCTATAGATTTCGAGATTTTATATGGTCCCTCATACAAATGAAAGAATTTTTTTGTAAGGTATTCTGATGCCTTTGATATATGCGGAACTCGTAAGAGAACTAGATCGCCACTTTGTAAGTTAATCTTTGATGGGGTACGCTGTTGTTTTTTACGTGCTTCAAAATTGCGGTATATATTTTTATGTGCAAGGAGTAGTTGAGCGTCACGATCTACGTCCTTTCCAGGTGGAAAATTAATAATCTCTGAAATAGCATCTGTTGCTTTAATACCATAGTGTAGTTCCAAAGGGATACAACCAGTGCTAGTATGTGTGGTAATATTGAGTAATTGTTCTATTTGTTTTAAAAATTTAAACCATCGGGTATGTTTATCGTAACAGAGTGTTCTACATAATCGACCTATTTCACGCATAATTCTCTCGGTAGGATTTGACTGAGGATGTCGGATGGATGAATAAAGAATTTTAATATCCTCCTGTGCTAATGTCTTTCTCCATAACTCAGATGTGAATTGTGTACCGTGATCAGCAAGAATTCTTTTAGGTTTTCCAACAGATGGTATGTAATCATTCAAAAGTCTATTAAGAGCAATTCGAGTGGTAGCACGTTTCAATGCATATAATTTTACCAGTTTAGAAAAAGAATCAAGCAATACAAATATGTACTGGACTCCTCCGCAAGATTTAGGCAACGGACCATAGAAATCCACAGTAACCAGATCACCGGGATATGACGATTCTACGAGCGGATAATCATCTTCCATATTTTGATTCAATGGCTTAACACGCTGACATAAATCACAAGTACGAACAATTCTCTTAATGTGCTTTCGCATATTCTTCCAGTAAAAATATTTACGTATATATTCGAAAGTTTTATACATTCCAGGATGTCCTAATTTATCATGGCAAGCTATTATTAAGGAATTAGTCAGATCAGAGGGTACTATTATACGCCATATTTGTGTTATGGGGTCTCCTATGAAGAGAAGGCCGTCATATATTTGATAATTAACATGAGGTACGTCATTTAAAATTTTATTCTTAATTTTTAGGATTTCCTCATTGTTGTCTTGTGCACTTATAATTCCTTTTAAAAGAGACTCAAGTTCGTCGTTCTTTTTTAGTTTTTTCTTAAATATACTCATGGCATTTTCAGCATTATCTTTACAATTTACGGGCATAATGAATTTACACATTGAAATAACAGGGTTTTCTTGTGTTTCAGGTTGAACAAAGTGATTAGGATTACGGCTAAAGAAATCGGCAACTACATTATCTTTACCCCGGCAATATGTTACAGTAAATGAATATTGTTGTAACAAAAGGTTCCAACGGGCAAGACGTGGGCTATTATAATTCGCCGTGTTTAAGAAAACAAGTCCTCTATGATCAGTTATGACTTCAAAGCGATTACCAATAAGGTAAGTGCGAAATTTGTTAATGGCATAAACAATTGCTAAAAGCTCCTTTTCAGTAGTGGTATATCTTATTTCAGGCTGAGTGAGACATCTGCTAACAATTGCAATAATACAAGGATTCTGCTGTTCGTCAGTTTGATATAATATGCCACATATACCATAATCACTAGCATCACATTGTAATTTAAAACTTGCTCCTGGAATTAAATATTTAAGAGTTACACAATGAATAAATGCGTCCTTTAAAGCTCTAAATGCCTGAGAATGTTCTTTAGTCCATTCCCACTTATTATTATTCTTCAACAGGTTCCTAAACGGTTGTACATAATGTGAAAATCTGATGTGGAATTGCCGATAATAATTGCATATCCCAAAGAAACGTTGAAGCTGTTTTTTATTAGTTGGTTCCCCAAAATTTTCAATTACTGACAATCGATCAGGATCTGGATGTATTCCATCGACAGATAACATAAATCCAAGAAATGGAACGCATGATCTCCCAAATTTAGATTTAGAAAGACGCAATGTAAAATTGTATGATGTGTAACGCATTTCCTGACCTACGTTCTATCTCCCTGACCCCAACGTGGCATTCCGCGGATCCCTTGGGCGCCAGGTGCATCCTTGCACCAGCCCGACTCATCGGGCCTTTAATTTTTAATCCGCGGCGCATCACTTCCGGGAGTCTTCTCGACCGGATCTTCCCGCTAGCTCCTATTGCACCATGGTAGAGGGGAACGTGAGGGCGGCGAGTATCTACAGGAATCAGCCGGCTTCTTTGGTAATAACTGACACGGTGGCATTTAACTCCAACAACAGCCTTTTATTTTGCCTAGGTAAACGAGTACAGTCGGGTGATGTATACGAGCGCGGCTCTATACAATTCTAATCCAAACGCGGTCGCGGAGGTCATCTCTGTTGACGGTGGACGGTTCAAATCTGCAACCGCCAGGACGCGTGGTGAGGCCCGCAGCCCCCCACTCCTCGTGCCCAGATGCACCGGCGGATGCGCTTCATCCCCGGCTGCATGGCTTCGGGGCGGTCGCCTAAAACTGCACTTACCGGATCTTCCGGCGAACCGTACCTCACTTCCTCGTCACTCGGGTGGTGGTGGCTGGCAATTTTCCTTCCCGGCTTCTATTCCTTTCCATCCGACTTGGTCCACACCACAGTCTGCTCCGAATCGCCGTCCCGGAAAAAGCCATGTTGTCCAACAGGTCCTGTAATCTCACACACTTCCACCACACTTAAACCAGAAAAATCGCGATATCTTATCCGCCGATTTTCGGTATTCCCGTTCCGCGGTTCACAACGAAGTGGCCCCCTTTTGGCCCCCCGGCCCGAGGATTCCCGAGGAATCCCGAGTTCACCCGAACTCGTGCGCTTACGCTCGCCTCGGTCCGCTCTTCGCTTTTCGGCGCTCACCGCCCGCCAGTCTCCAGGCGGCGCCGATCTTCTCCGAGTCCGCCCGAAGTTCGGGCTCGGCGGTGCCGGTTTCTCTTCCCGGCTTCCCCTTGCCACGAACCTTCGTCGTCATAGGCATTCTCTAGGCGGCTTTCGTCGGCGACACGGCTCTCCGTGCCCCTATGCTTTCATGTAACTGGCCGTCCCACGGACGCCACGTTACAACTCCCCCCCCCTTATCCGGGACGTATCTTTCACTAGGGGAAGATGCGTTCCGCCCTATTGCACCAATCTTGCGTGGCGGCTTTCCTCTGATGCCGCTTCCCGCAGTGGCTTGCTTGACGTCTCGGCTTCCCTTAGGTGCCGCTTAGTCTCTTACGGCGTTCGTGGGCCCGGCAAGGTCTTCGCACCGAGCCGGACTTTGTTGCCCGCCTTCTCTCTAGCCGGCCAGGGGTCGGCCGGAATACGCACGGTCTTACGGCCCCCGGACTTGCTCACTAATTTTCCAGACGTCCGGAACCCTTCTCGGTCGGCCGTCCTCTTGCACCGCACGCCTTGGTGGGAAGGTCCTGTCAGCCAACGGTCACTGCCGTCCGCGGTTCTTCCACCGTTCGTCGGCCTATCAGCCCTGCCGGTTGCTCTTGTTGCACTCCTCGTGCTTGGCACACCGTGCAGGCTCGTATCCCATACGCCATGTCAGACTCCTTTCCGGCGCACTGTCTCGTAATCATACCGTGAGATCTTCAGTGCCCGATGCGTCAACCTGCCCTTCGGGTCCTTCAGGTTGTGGAGCCCTCTTCAACGGTGGTGGTAGGTGATTGCGGTGAAACGGTCTCTCACTACATGTGCCCGCACATTCCCGGTCACCCCCGCCACTGTCGATCCTTCAGTTCGGCTACCGTGTACTCTTCTCAGCGTCCGCTACTGTCCGTCTGGCGTCGGCAATCACGTGCCCGCCATCGGTGGACGCCTGTTCCACGGCTCCGAGTCCTCCCGCGCTCGCGTTCGTCTTTCATACGAACGGGCGGGTAAAATCTGGATGCGCGAGCGTCGGCGGAGTCCTCAGGACCTCTTCCATGGCTTCCAACGCCTGGGCCTGCTCCTTTTCCCAGCTCCCTTGTCGGCTCTGTTCAACCATGCCGTGAGCGGTGCCGACCTCTCCGCGAATCCGTCTCTGAAGCGGCGGTACCATGAGACCATCCCTAAGAACCTGCGCAGCTATTTCAAATTTCTTGGCGCTGGTATCCTGGAATAGACGCCATCTTCTCCGGATTCGTTTCCTGGCTCTCCCTATTCCCCCGGAACCCTAACTCGCCCCTGTGATCAGCCAAACTCGCATTTCTTAGGGTTAATGGCCAAACCTGCCTTCTTAACTCTCTTCAGAATTTCCTCCGGGGTGTCCTCACTACGGGACCATCCCCCCCACTTGACGTCCTCTTCCTTCCCCGAGGCCGATACACCGCCGCCCTCGGAGAGGTGGTACGCCTGATCCGCGTAGTTCATTCTACGTTCCAAATTATTTCTTTTTCCCGAGCAGTCCCTCCTTTCCCTGTCCTCGTGCTTCCTTGATACTAGCCGGGGCACTATCCCATCGGCTCCTCCATTGCACGTCAATCTGGTGGACGCTCACGTCTGTCAATCCTAGGGCGGGCCCGCCAGGGGAGAGCGCCCTATCGAGCATACCCTTCAGTCTGGCTCCTTGCTCAGCTGTCAGCTCCGATAGGCCTGCACACTCCTCCCCTCCGGACTCCCCGCCGTCCTGTTCCTCCGCCGAGGCCGGTACACCGCAGCCCTCGGCGAGGCGGTACGTATGGTCTGCGGAGTTGAGTCTTGCTCCAAACTCCCTCAGAATCCATCCCCAGGATACATTCGTGCCCCGTCCCGTGACTAGCCGGACTTCTACTCTCCCGGCCACTCCATCGAAGGTGGCGGCATCTTCAGCCTGCTCAACCTTTGGAGGGACTCTCCGTTGGCCCCGATTACCTCCCTGCCCATCGGCCTTCGGGAAGGCTCGTGCCCTAATCCTTCGCCGGACTCTGCCTCGACAGGCTCTCCTGTCCGGCTCGTGTCGTTTCTTCCTGAGGTGAGGGGGCGTCCGGCCCTTGGCGGTCGCCTTCCGTCGGCGCGTGACACCGGGTCCTCCCCTGTGTCCTGCCGCCCGGGTCACCTATGTCGGTCCGCGACGTCTTCGTCGGAGTTTGCTTCCGGTACGCGTCGCTGTGAGAGATCCTCTCTCCCGTCCGAGGCCAAGGGCCCGTCCGGCCTCCTGCCGGCCGTCCCTGCACCAGCCCTCTGGTGTCAGTGTTCAACTTCAGAACGGAACTCTCGCCCTCCCCCCACTGGAATACGCGCGCTGTCCCAGCGGGGACATAGCACTGGTCCCCAAGCGGGTGATTCCCTCTTCTATCTAGGGTACCCGCGCCTCGGATGAATTCGGCATAACGTAACGCCGTTTATGCCCTTTGGCTCTGCCGGACCGCTCGACCGGACCTCGTTTCTCGTCCCTAACGTCTTCGATCCGGCTGGCCTTCCCTCCGGCTGCTTGTTCCCGCAACCGGGCCCTCCCGAATTACCTGCGACTCATGCGCCTACGGGGTAACGTTGCCCTCTGGCCTCCCCGAAATCCTCATTTCCACGGGGAGATTTTCTACTCTAATCATGCCACTCTCGAGATCGCTCGATTATCCTGGTGGCTCGTGATCGATAAACAGCAACGCTCAGCTGTTCTGACTTCGTTCGAGAACCTTGACCTACTACGCTCTTTAATCTAGTCGGCAGTTTGTTGTGTCTCTTACACGTCTTGACAACAGCCGATTTACCGCGCACCCGACTCGTTTACCTAGCCCACCGTGTCCTCTAGCTCAACAGCAATCAACAATCAAAACATGGCCGGCTGGTATATCTTTCTCGCGTGGCCCCACGTTGGGCGCCATTTTGTAACGCATTTCCTGACCTACGTTCTATCTCCCTGACCCCAACGTGGCATTCCGCGGATCCCTTGGGCGCCAGGTGCATCCTTGCACCAGCCCGACTCATCGGGCCTTTAATTTTTAATCCGCGGCGCATCACTTCCGGGAGTCTTCTCGACCGGATCTTCCCGCTAGCTCCTATTGCACCATGGTAGAGGGGAACGTGAGGGCGGCGAGTATCTACAGGAATCAGCCGGCTTCTTTGGTAATAACTGACACGGTGGCATTTAACTCCAACAACAGCCTTTTATTTTGCCTAGGTAAACGAGTACAGTCGGGTGATGTATACGAGCGCGGCTCTATACAATTCTAATCCAAACGCGGTCGCGGAGGTCATCTCTGTTGACGGTGGACGGTTCAAATCTGCAACCGCCAGGACGCGTGGTGAGGCCCGCAGCCCCCCACTCCTCGTGCCCAGATGCACCGGCGGATGCGCTTCATCCCCGGCTGCATGGCTTCGGGGCGGTCGCCTAAAACTGCACTTACCGGATCTTCCGGCGAACCGTACCTCACTTCCTCGTCACTCGGGTGGTGGTGGCTGGCAATTTTCCTTCCCGGCTTCTATTCCTTTCCATCCGACTTGGTCCACACCACAGTCTGCTCCGAATCGCCGTCCCGGAAAAAGCCATGTTGTCCAACAGGTCCTGTAATCTCACACACTTCCACCACACTTAAACCAGAAAAATCGCGATATCTTATCCGCCGATTTTCGGTATTCCCGTTCCGCGGTTCACAACGAAGTGGCCCCCTTTTGGCCCCCCGGCCCGAGGATTCCCGAGGAATCCCGAGTTCACCCGAACTCGTGCGCTTACGCTCGCCTCGGTCCGCTCTTCGCTTTTCGGCGCTCACCGCCCGCCAGTCTCCAGGCGGCGCCGATCTTCTCCGAGTCCGCCCGAAGTTCGGGCTCGGCGGTGCCGGTTTCTCTTCCCGGCTTCCCCTTGCCACGAACCTTCGTCGTCATAGGCATTCTCTAGGCGGCTTTCGTCGGCGACACGGCTCTCCGTGCCCCTATGCTTTCATGTAACTGGCCGTCCCACGGACGCCACGTTACAGATGATAAACATGTAAATAAAAGATCAAGGTGATGAATATGATTAGACCAATCCTTTGACTTGACTAAGAGGTCATCTATATAGTAAACTAAAAAATCATTAAAGCTACTTCCTATAGCAAGGTTAACAGCGCGAATGAATCCGCTTCCAGCGGTTTTAAGGCCAAAAGGAACGCGGCAAAATTGATAAAGTGAAGATCCATATAAAAATGCAGTAAATGGTCGAGATCTCGGTTCTAGCGGTATCTGCCAGTAACCATGTGTTAAGTCTAAAGTTGACATAATGCGAAAACCATGATGACTTTGCAATAATTCAGTAATAAGTGGCGGTGATTCATTATCTCCTTCGATAACTGCGTTTAGAAATCGGGCATCCAAACAAATACGCACTCCACCATCCTTTTTTTCTACAATATGTAAAGGGTTACAATAAGGGCTAGTTGATCTCTCAATAATTCCATATTTTTTAATTCCCGTTCAACTGCTGGACGTTTAGATAATGGTACTGGATATGATCGTCGTATATAAGGGTTGCTCTTATTGAGACGAATTTCATGCTGGTAATGAGTAACAAGACCGGGCTTATCAGAAAACAGCTGTCTATGCTTTAGCATAACATTTATAAATTCATTTCTCTGATCAGAATCAATCGACGTTAGCTCACGCGCGATAGAAAGTATATCCTCCAAAAACCTGCCAGCATTTGCCTTTTCCCCCTGAACCACTTCAACAGGGTCCATGCGTGTACAAGATTGAACATCATTTAAATAGACCATTGGTATCGAATCATTAAAAGAACTAAGACAAGTATGAGAATCAGATTTTCCTGTAGCAATTGATGGGGATTCATTTAAATTCAAATTACGGATACTCCGATCTATTCCGATTTGAACTTCTTCTATTCCCTTATCAAGACATATTTGAGGAATCTCGTTGATATTAGACAATACATTTTCAGTTTCTATATTGTACTCATAAGACAATGGATAAGAATTGAAATTATTGTTGCCTCGGCCATCTTCATGATCAACCGGCTTTTCAAGGTTATTTGTTTCATTTTTACACAAGTTATCTATCCTATCATACATAGAAATTTTAAAACGTTCATTTTTATAGATTGGTTGATATGGATTATTTATATGTTCCATCCGTTCCACGAGAGTTATTCGTGACATTGACAATTTCTTGGAAGCGATACCTCCAAACGAAGTTAATTCTGATGGAATTACTTGATTTTGAATTATTAGTGACTTAGATTGATAATTTATAATTGCTCCGACCCTAAGAAGCCAATCTGTTCCAAAAATCACAGGTGATGTTAATCCAGGAACAACAAAGAAAATATATTCATCCCTGCAAGAACCCATGGTAAAGAACATTGAAATTTGTTTACGTATCTTTGTAGCCTTCTTTCCAACAGCAGTAAGGACCATTAAATTAGAAACTGGCAATTCTGGCATATTACAGGAAGTTACAACCTGTTGATAAAATTGCTCCGAAACACAAGTAACTTGACTACCACTATCCAAAAGAGCTGCATAGTTATTACCATTAACATTAATTAACATATGTAAGCATTTATATTCCGTGTCATGTTGAACATCATTTTTTATATCATTGCCATGTAGGTCCTCTTCAAATTCTGTTATATATGCATAATCATAAGGGTGAGATCCTGGACCTATTTGCATCGCACCCACATTTAGTTTAACGATTGATTTTGTTGATTGTTACCTACTGGTGGAGGGAATCGTAAATCCGGTAACACTATATTATTACTATTAAGATTACCCTGATTATTTAAATTCTGCGAATGAATTGAAGAACTATTCCTATGATAATTGGACTGACGACGATTTTTATACGGTGCAAATCTTTCATTATTTCCATCCACGCTAATATGGTTAACATGCTGCTTATTTTGCCGATCATTTTGATCTCTATTTTGAGAATTTTTATGTCTATCTAATTCGATTTCCCTTGATTTATCAAGCTGCTCTAAAGCCTGAACCAAAATTGTAGTGTCAGCGTAATCAACTGTTGCCAAAATCTCGCGAACACGTATAGGTAATTGCTGAATAATAGTATAGTGCGTTTCATATAAGCCGAGCCGTGGAGAAAGGTATTGTGAAGATTTTACCTGATCATAAAAATAACTCAATAAACTACCATCCGACACCCTATACCGCCTCTCTTGCCAACGATTTTTTAGTCTTATTCTTACGGGTATAGAATAAAATTCAGACTCAAACATTTGTGCAAAATGCTGGTAATTTCTCAAATTTTCCCGTTGTATGATGAACCAATTTAATGCTCGTCCCGATAAACATGATTCTACAATATTTAATTTACTTTCAGGAGGTATGTCCTTCACTCGAAAACATCGATCTAATTCTCTAAGAAATTGTTGTGGATTGATTCCACTATTATCTGAAAACTTTGGAAGAGCAATATCTATTTTATTATTACGTAAATGCTCAACAAGTTTTTCAACCAAAGTCGTTCCCGAATCAATATTATTCGGCGAATCATCACGATTAATTTGAACCTCTCTTGCTTCTAATATATTTACCCTTTGTTTTTCAGCTATTAGTTCCGTTCGTAACGCTTGTAATTCCCTACGTAGTTCACTTAATATATCAGCGGTCACGCTACTGCTTTGCTGATTTGTCATATTAACCTTTGTTTTGATATTTTGTGTATTACTTTTCTGATTTGACTTTGAAATAACTGGACTCTTATCAAAACTAACGCTCTCTAATATTTCGTTATTATCTCGTCTTTGTTTTCCAGTTTTAACTGGCGAATGTTTAACGCTCATTTCCTACAAAATACTCTCTAGGCAAGGATAAATCCTTCCTGGCCCCACGTTGGGCGCCAATTTGTGTTGTTTGATATAACACAAATACATTTTTTCTTTTTTATAACATGAATAACAATTCAAATTTTATTATATATTGTAACGCATTTCCTGACCTACGTTCTATCTCCCTGACCCCAACGTGGCATTCCGCGGATCCCTTGGGCGCCAGGTGCATCCTTGCACCAGCCCGACTCATCGGGCCTTTAATTTTTAATCCGCGGCGCATCACTTCCGGGAGTCTTCTCGACCGGATCTTCCCGCTAGCTCCTATTGCACCATGGTAGAGGGGAACGTGAGGGCGGCGAGTATCTACAGGAATCAGCCGGCTTCTTTGGTAATAACTGACACGGTGGCATTTAACTCCAACAACAGCCTTTTATTTTGCCTAGGTAAACGAGTACAGTCGGGTGATGTATACGAGCGCGGCTCTATACAATTCTAATCCAAACGCGGTCGCGGAGGTCATCTCTGTTGACGGTGGACGGTTCAAATCTGCAACCGCCAGGACGCGTGGTGAGGCCCGCGGCCCCCCACTCCTCGTGCCCAGATGCACCGGCGGATGCGCTTCATCCCCGGCTGCCTGGCTTCGGGGCGGTCGCCTAAAACTGCACTTACCGGATCTTCCGGCGAACCGTACCTCACTTCCTCGTCACTCGGGTAGTGGTGGCTGGCAATTTTCCTTCCCGGCTGCTATTCCTTTCCATCCGACTTGGTCCACACCACAGTCTGCTCCGAATCGCCGTCCCGGAAAAAGCCATGTTGTCCAACAGGTCCTGTAATCTCACACACTTCCACCACACTTAAACCAGAAAAATCGCGATATCTTATCCGCCGATTTTCGGTATTCCCGTTCCGCGGTTCACAACGAAGTGGCCCCCTTTTGGCCCCCCGGCCCGAGGATTCCCGAGGAATCCCGAGTTCACCCGAACTCGTGCGCTTACGCTCGCCTCGGTCCGCTCTTCGCTTTTCGGCGCTCACCGCCCGCCAGTCTCCAGGCGGCGCCGATCTTCTCCGAGTCCGCCCGAAGTTCGGGCTCGGCGGTGCCGGTTTCTCTTCCCGGCTTCCCCTTGCCACGAACCTTCGTCGTCATAGGCATTCTCTAGGCGGCTTTCGTCGGCGACACGGCTCTCCGTGCCCCTATGCTTTCATGTAACTGGCCGTCCCACGGACGCCACGTTACAATATATATATATATATCTCTTAGAAATTTCGATAAACAATGAAAATGTAAAACTACCAATAAAAGAAAATTGAAATGAGCGTTAATGTAAAATACACTTCTTCATACACATCACATTCATCCCACATTCATATAGTTATATACAATAGATAATTAAAATAATACACCGGACGACCGACTTATATTTATACGATTGCTTGGTTTTGTCACTTTTGAAGATAAAATAGATTTAATAATTCTCACGCTTAAGGTTGTGATATTTTGATATTCCTTTGGTTTTGTCCTTTTGTTCGATCTTTCCTCCTTTAGTCTGATGGGGAACGTTCAACGTAACGCGATCGCTTGGCATCCAGGTGATGCGACAATGGATCCGATTATTTTTATTGTTAAGATATTAAGGATGGTTATTTGTCCTTTCTCGCCTTTATCACTAGAGCAGTTTACTTGAGCGTGTTTCCTGTCGGCCGTCCAAAAGCGAAAAGGGACGATCGACAGGCTGCTTTACACAGGTTTATTAAATTAAGGAGTGGGGATCTTACTGATTTTAAAGTGACATCTATTAGTAGCGCTAAGCAATCACATATGTGTACGGTCGGTAATGTATCCCCCAAAAAACACTTACGTGTAAAAAACCACGCCAAGTACAGGTATGCTGTGTATTCCTCTAATAAAAAGTATTGATATCAGATTATTGAGGCCAAGTACTTAAGTCACTACATGTTTGCCTATTATATGATCTAGCACTGGCCCATCATTTTAATTGTAATTTCAAAATTTCCTATAACGTTTTCACTACTCTTTTACATTACTACTGTTTCTCGTAATTGATTATGAATTAATGGTTATTTAATAATTAATAAAACTTTAGCTGATTCCTTATCGAGTACTACTTGGCGGGTCCGTGCATTTCTTGATATAAATTTGCATTCATAATGCCAGTCATTAAAGTCAAAACCAATGTCAACTTTCTATATAGAGCTTATTAACGATAACTCGTTAATAATAATCACGGTAAAATCTTAATAACAAACATATAATTTTAGGATACTATTAGTAAGTTCAAAGTAAGTACTTTGGAATTTCTGGCACGGACCCGCCAAGTAGTACTCGATAAGGAATCAGCTAAAGTTTTATTAATTATTAAATAACCATTAATTCATAATCAATTACGAGAAACAGTAGTAATGTAAAAGAGTAGTGAAAACGTTATAGGACATTTTGAAATTACAATTAAAATGATGGGCCAGTGCTAGATCATATAATAGGCAAACATGTAGTGACTTATGTACTTGGCCTCAATAATCTGATATCAATACTTTTTATTAGAGGAATACACAGCATACCTGTACTTGGCGTGGTTTTTTACACGTAAGTGTTTTTTGGGGGATATCACAAGTTTTTGTTGTTCAACGAGACATAGAAGTATTAAGTACTGAAATCTATATTGTCACAGATATAAAATGTAAATGCGTTATGATGTTGCTAATCAGAAAAATATATAGCGGTGTCGAAAATGTTTAATGGCATATAAATTTAATGTGTAAGTCCCTTTTTCTAGAAATGCATAAAGACATACACAAATTTTTAAAGAAAATGTAATCTTCAATGCATATAAGCGTCGTTAATGGTGTCCAGATTGTTGAAGCCGTGTGGTAAACGTAAGAGAGGAGAGTGTGCTGGATTATTTCAGGCCTTGTACCTCAGGCCGTGCGAACATCAAAGAGGATACTATAGTTTGAGCGAAGCGCCAAAGCTTGTTGCACACTTTTTTGGACTTCTACGTCCGACACCTAGATACAAGAAACTACGGAGCGGAACACCTGGACACCCTGAACTTCCACATCCGACACCTAGATACAGAAAACTACGAAGCGGAATACCTGGACACCCTGGACTTCCACATCCGACACCTAGATACAGAAAACTACGAAGCGGAATACCTGGACAACCTGAACTTCCACATCCGACACCTAGATACAGAAAACTACGTAGCGGAATACCTGGATACCCTGGACTTCCATATCCAACACCTGGACACAGGAAACTACGGAGCGGAATACCTGGACATCCTGGACTTCCACATCCAGTACCTAGATACAAGAAACTACGGAACGGAATACCTGGACACCCTGAACTTCCACATCCGACACCTAGATACAGAAAACTACGAAGCGGAATACCTGGATACCCTGAACTTCCACATCCGGCACCTAGATACAGAAAACTACGAAGCGGAATACCTGGATACCCTGAACTTCCACATCCGACACCTAGATACAGAAAACTACGAAGCGGAATACCTGGATACCCTGAACTTCCACATCCGGCACCTAGATACAGAAAACTACGAAGCGGAATACCTGGATACCCTGAACTTCCACATCCGACACCTAGATACAGAAAACTACGAAGCGGAATACCTGGACACCCTGGACTTCCACATCCGACACCTAGATACAGAAAACTACGAAGCGGAATACCTGGATACCCTGAACTTCCACATCCGACACCTAGATACAGAAAACTACGTAGCGGAATACCTGGATACCCTGGACTTCCACATCCAACACCTGGACACAGGAAACTACGGAGCGGGATACCTGGACACCCTGGACTTCCACATCCAGTACCTAGATACAAGAAACTACGGAGCGGAATACCTGGACACCCTGAACTTCCACATCCGACACCTAGATACAGAAAACTACGAAGCGGAATACCTGGACACCCTGGACTTCCACATCCGACACCTAGATACAGAAAACTACGGAGCGGAATACCTGGACACCCTGAACTTCCACATCCGACACCTAGATACAGAAAACTACGTAGCGGAATACCTGGATACCCTGGACTTCCACATCCAACACCTGGACACAGGAATCTACGGAGCGGAATACCTGGACATCCTGGACTTCCACATCCAGTACCTAGATACAAGAAACTACGGAGCGGAATACCTGGACACCCTGAACTTCCACATCCGACACCTAGATACAGAAAACTACGAAGCGGAATACCTGGATACCCTGAACTTCCACATCCGGCACCTAGATACAGAAAACTACGAAGCGGAATACCTGGACACCCTGGACTTCCACATCCGACACCTAGATACAGAAAACTACGAAGCGGAATACCTGGACACCCTGGACTTCCACATCCGACACCTAGATACAGAAAACTACGAAGCGGAATACCTGGATACCCTGAACTTCCACATCCGACACCTAGATACAGAAAACTACGTAGCGGAATACCTGGATACCCTGGACTTCCACATCCAACACCTGGACACAGGAAACTACGGAGCGGAATACCTGGACATCCTGGACTTCCACATCCAGTACCTAGATACAAGAAACTACGGAGCGGAATACCTGGACACCCTGAACTTCCACATCCGACACCTAGATACAGAAAACTACGAAGCGGAATACCTGGATACCCTGAACTTCCACATAAGGCACTTAGATACAGAAAACTACGAAGCGGAATACCTGGACACCCTGGACTTCCACATCCGACACCTAGATACAGAAAACTACGAAGCGGAATACCTGGATACCCTGGACTTCCACATCCGACACCTAGATACAGAAAACTACGAAGCGGAATACCTGGACACCCTGGACTTCCACATCCGACACCTAGATACAGAAAACTACGAAGTGGAATACCTGGATACCCTGAACTTCCACATCCGACACCTAGATACAGAAAACTACGTAGCGGAATACCTGGATACCCTGGACTTCCACATCCAACACCTGGACACAGGAAACTACGGAGCGGGATACCTGGACACCCTGAACTTCCACATCCGACACCTAGATACAGAAAACTACGAAGCGGAATACCTGGATACCCTGAACTTCCACATCCGGCACCTAGATACAGAAAACTACGAAGCGGAATACCTGGATACTGTGAACTTCCACATCCGACACCTAGATACAGAAAACTACGAAGCGGAATACCTGGACACCCAGGACTTCCACATCCGACACCTAGATACAGAAAACTACGAAGCGGAATACCTGGATACCCTGAACTTCCACATCCGACACCTAGATACAGAAAACTACGTAGCGGAATACCTGGATACCCTGGACTTCCACATCCAACACCTGGACACAGGAAACTACGGAGCGGGATACCTGGACATCCTGGACTTCCACATCCAGTACCTAGATACAAGAAACTACGGAGCGGAATACCTGGACACCCTGAACTTCCACATCCGACACCTAGATACAGAAAACTACGAAGCGGAATACCTGGACACCCTGGACTTCCACATCCAGTACCTAGATACAAGAAACTACGGAGCGGAATACCTGGACACCCTGAACTTCCACATCCGACACCTAGATACAGAAAACTACGAAGCGGAATACCTGGACACCCTGGACTTCCACATCCGACACCTAGATACAGAAAACTACGGAGCGGAATACCTGGACACCCTGAACTTCCACATCCGACACCTAGATACAGAAAACTACGTAGCGGAATACCTGGATACCCTGGACTTCCACATCCAACACCTGGACACAGGAATCTACGGAGCGGAATACCTGGACACCCTGAACTTCCACATCCGACACCTAGATACAGAAAACTACGAAGCGGAATACCTGGATACCCTGAACTTCCACATCCGGCACCTAGATACAGAAAACTACGAAGCGGAATACCTGGACACCCTGGACTTCCACATCCGACACCTAGATACAGAAAACTACGAAGCGGAATACCTGGACACCCTGGACTTCCACATCCGACACCTAGATACAGAAAACTACGAAGCGGAATACCTGGATACCCTGAACTTCCACATCCGACACCTAGATACAGAAAACTACGTAGCGGAATACCTGGATACCCTGGACTTCCACATCCAACACCTGGACACAGGAAACTACGGAGCGGAATACCTGGACATCCTGGACTTCCACATCCAGTACCTAGATACAAGAAACTACGGAGCGGAATACCTGGACACCCTGAACTTCCACATCCGACACCTAGATACAGAAAACTACGAAGCGGAATACCTGGATACCCTGAACTTCCACATAAGGCACCTAGATACAGAAAACTACGAAGCGGAATACCTGGACACCCTGGACTTCCACATCCGACACCTAGATACAGAAAACTACGAAGCGGAATACCTGGATACCCTGAACTTCCACATCCGACACCTAGATACAGAAAACTACGTAGCGGAATACCTGGATACCCTGGACTTCCACATCCAACACCTGGACACAGGAAACTACGGAACGGAATACCTGGACACCCTGAACTTCCACATCCGACACCTAGATACAGAAAACTACGAAGCGGAATACCTGGATACCCTGAACTTCCACATCCGGCACCTAGATACAGAAAACTACGAAGCGGAATACCTGGATACTGTGAACTTCCACATCCGACACCTAGATACAGAAAACTACGAAGCGGAATACCTGGACACCCAGGACTTCCACATCCGACAACTAGATACAGAAAACTACGAAGCGGAATACCTGGATACCCTGAACTTCCACATCCGACACCTAGATACAGAAAACTACGTAGCGGAATACCTGGATACCCTGGACTTCCACATCCAACACCTGGACACAGGAAACTACGGAGCGGGATACCTGGACATCCTGGACTTCCACATCCAGTACCTAGATACAAGAAACTACGGAGCGGAATACCTGGACACCCTGAACTTCCACATCCGACACCTAGATACAGAAAACTACGAAGCGGAATACCTGGACACCCTGGACTTCCACATCCAGTACCTAGATACAAGAAACTACGGAGCGGAATACCTGGACACCCTGAACTTCCACATCCGACACCTAGATACAGAAAACTACGAAGCGGAATACCTGGACACCCTGGACTTCCACATCCGACACCTAGATACAGAAAACTACGGAGCGGAATACCTGGACACCCTGAACTTCCACATCCGACACCTAGATACAGAAAACTACGTAGCGGAATACCTGGATACCCTGGACTTCCACATCCAACACCTGGACACAGGAATCTACGGAGCGGAATACCTGGACATCCTGGACTTCCACATCCAGTACCTAGATACAAGAAACTACGGAGCGGAATACCTGGACACCCTGAACTTCCACATCCGACACCTAGATACAGAAAACTACGAAGCGGAATACCTGGATACCCTGAACTTCCACATCCGGCACCTAGATACAGAAAACTACGAAGCGGAATACCTGGACACCCTGGACTTCCACATCCGACACCTAGATACAGAAAACTACGAAGCGGAATACCTGGACACCCTGGACTTCCACATCCGACACCTAGATACAGAAAACTACGAAGCGGAATACCTGGATACCCTGAACTTCCACATCCGACACCTAGATACAGAAAACTACGTAGCGGAATACCTGGATACCCTGGACTTCCACATCCAACACCTGGACACAGGAAACTACGGAGCGGAATACCTGGACATCCTGGACTTCCACATCCAGTACCTAGATACA